>VZRZ01000244.1:132420-149343 GCA_013398175.1 Climacteris rufus | reverse complement strand
AGGAACAAAGATATGGGATGTTATAATTTTATACTTAAATAGAAATAAATGTTTTCATTTTTACAGCTACATGCATCCAAAATATCCACAAATTATTCTGTCAGGACAAATGGTTTTCCTCACACGTGGCTAAAAATCTTATTTTGAATAAAATTTGTTTTGATTGCCAGGTTCAGATTTAATCCCACATAAGTAAAAAAAATGCAATATTCAAGTACAGAAATATTTTCCATTCTTAAGACTATTATAGTGAAAATTATTGATCTAAATATTTAAAGCACACAGGAGGTGAACTCGCCTCTTGCTTAAAATGTATATATTTAGTTACTGGTTTCAGATGATTTCATTTTATTCAAGTAAAAATAGAAATAAATTACTCATTTTATGTTCTGAAATATAAAATGACATTGAAATTTTTCATGTCCTTGACATTTTATGTAGCCAAGAGAATTTTTTTTTCATTTTACATACCCATTCCTGAATGTGAGTCAGCTGTAGGGATTCTTCAAAGCAGACACTAGTCCTCCCTTGGATGGCATGTTTATAAACAATTATTTTAAACATTCTTCTAAAGAAGTAACAAGAATTTTTAGAAACTTATTCAGTCATGCAACTTCTGACTGAACTGTCTTCCAATCCTATTCCTGGGTCTAAAAATTTCTGAAATTTTGAACTTTTTTTTTTGAGAATTAGTGTTTTTTATCATGTTTGATAAAAAGTACAAGAATATATTTTTAAATGCTAAGATATAAGCAAGTTTTGAAATCAACAAACTGAATTGTTTTAAATTTTGCAAAATATTATTCCTTGATTTTTATTTTAAGGTACACATTGAGGAAATAAAATTTATCTGACAAGTACATTCACTTTTTCTTTCTCCCCCCCAACTTTTTGTCTAAGTAGAGAGACCCTGGCATAGGCAATAAATACAGAATTGTAACTATAAACTTGCAGCTATTATATATAATAGTTATAATTATAAATATCTATAACTCTGTTTGTAAAAGTATGCAATATTTATAATTCAAGCTATCTGATAAAATTGGCATTCTTATATCAACAAGCAATAATTAATCCTTAACCCCACTAACTTAATGATTATTTTAATAAATGCAACTAAAGAACTCAGGCCATCTTGACACTATATGGACATGATGTATTTGCTGGAACACATCTCCATGTCTCCTCACATCTCAGTAGAACAGGACTTAACCAACAAATTTTTTATTATAATTCTTTGCTAAAGTCAGTATTACAACTCCATAGGTACCCTAAAAAGATATATATATACTTTAATTCAAAAACCACAAGAAATGCATGTAAAAAGAAATAAAGTTTCAGAATTCTAAGACCTGCTTCCTGTTTTCAATGTAATTTAGCATTAAAATGTGGTTGGATTACTGCTCCATTCCTGCAACAGCTCTTACTTGAGCAGCACAAAGAACAACTTCTGCTCCAGTGAGTTTGGGCATTCCCCCTTCATGTGAGGGAAAAAAAGGAAAACAGTTGTATGAGGACATTGATGAATTTATTGCTCATTTATTGTAGAGGAAACACAGACTTTAAATATTTGAAGAATCAGAGACATATAAAAGCCACAGCCCAATAAGCAAATATTCTTGAAAAATTACCCTAATTAAATCTTTGTCACACTTGATAATGAGATATTTGCTTCTGTGGCCTTTTCTGTTTTCCTTTCATGATGATGATGAGGTAGATGTCAGTTTCAATTTAATAGAATCATATAGATTTTTCTTTGGTAATATCTTTACACATCAGTGCACTCTGGGCCTGTACGCAACAACTAGTGTCAACCATGCAGCCTCTTCCTTAAGGTTAACCAAGCAATGTGTCTTTTTGAAAAATCACGATTGCACAGTATTAATCAACAAAGTGAAGTCATTTTTCACAGTACACAAATATTAAAATGATAACCAGTAAATTTCAGTGGGTTTTCCTTCTGTCAAAGACATTTCATAATAAATACTCAAGACTGAATGCCTTCTTTAATAATTAAATTAAATCTAAACCAGTAACTGTTTAAATATCTCTCATAAAACATGGAATAGAAAACTGTTTCTAAGTGTTGTGTTTGATGTGAATTCTGCAGACAAGACAGTGTTCATGTCTTGGCCTTTTTGCCCTTGAAAGCTTTAGAGAAAAAGATACTTCTGCACAGACTTTGTAAAAACGCAGCCTTTGAAATTCTCCTTGATGTGGTATTTTAGGCGTATTAGAAGAGTGAATTTAAGCACCATGTCAAGTCATAATCCAGTTCTTGGGTTCTCTGTTTTATCCTAAGGTCCCTCCAACTTGCCCCAAGAAAGCATGGCTTGCTGTTAAAAAGGACTATTTTTATAAAAGAAAGCTTTTTGTAGACAGAAGTGAATGAAAATATTAGTCTAAATGCACACATATATTTTACAGAGAAGTAATCAAATTCCAACGTTCCTTCTCTATTATCAAAGTTGGGCTGAGTGCAGGAAATCATCACTCTCACACAAAAGACACTTTTTAAGTCATTATTCTTTAAACAGAATGTGTCTTGATGCATTACAACAGTGATCTGGAGTATCATGTTGTTAGGAATCGATACTGTTTCAGCTTCCCCCCACACTCCTTTCTGAATTAATCATCTGCATGAAAATATCTGCAAATAAATTGGATTGAAGTTAGAAAAAAGAAGGCCTAAAACCTTATTGGCTGACACAAGATGTACCATTTACAAGTAAACAGACATGGATAATTTGTAATTTTAAGAGAAGAGATTTTTTTTTTCATTCTGTGATATAATGATTTTTGCCAGTGGGGTTGTTTAATTATAAATCAAATATGTGTACTTTATAGTGTATGAGCATTAAATAAAAGCACTATCTTCTTTTAAATACGAAATTAATTTTCTATTGCAAGTCTTTTAAAATTGTCTTTAGGTTGTACCTTCAAATAAAAATGGATATGACCCTTTCAGTGTTTTGATGTGCCTTTTTTACTATCGCGTGTCAGCATCAGACTGAACGTAATGTTCCAAATAAATTGATTTTAAAAATCTGAATGTCCTAGTGAATATACCAGCACAATGCTTCTTAAAGTTAGTCATATTTGGCTAACCTAAGAATGCATTGCTGCAAATTGTTTTTATTAAAAATACATTTCAAATAATTTTGGTACTAATCAGAGTCAAACAGTGTTTTTGCAACTGCTTTTGTGGAGGTAGGATTTAATTCACTGAGACTGCTGTTCTTAGTAAAAGTTTCACAAACATACATACGACCTTGCCTCTGACTATGCAGAACAAAAAAAAAAGCATGTGATAGATCTCAGCAAACAAAAAAATAAGGCACAGACTGCAAACTATGCAGAAGGAACCACTGATACAATCACTAAATAGAAAATTTTCAATTAAATTATGGGATTGGAGGGTAAGAATTCATCTTTGCACATGCACACATGGGAAGAAATTAAGAATTCTAGAACTGTTAGGATAGAAAAGACCTTGAGATCATTGAATTCAACCACTAACCCAGCACTGCCAAGTCCACCACTAAACCATGTTCCTAAGTGCCATATCTACACGACTTTACCTCCAGGGGTGGGAATACAACCACATCCCTAGGCAGCCTATTCCAATGCTTGACATTCCTTTTGATGAAGTTCTTCTTAATATCTAACCTAAACCTTACCCAATGCAACTTGAAGCCATTTCCTCTTGAGGTTCTCAAAGCACTATGATATACATGACCTATCCTAATCCAAATTAATGAGGCTGAATGTGACTGAAATTTTGACTTTGCACTTATGCACAAGCAGCAAAAAGCTCCTGACATGAACTGAAGCTCTGTGTTCACTACACAAAATGAGAATCAATTAGTGTTTCTTAAAAAAAAAACAACGCAACTTTATAAGTTCTTTATGTGACAAGTGAAATATTGAGAAAAGTTTCATATATTCTCACATATATTCTGACAAGGGTCACTTTGTCTGTAATCAGTATCACTGGCTAGATCACTAGGTGATTTCACAGTGAAAATCTATCAAGTCTCATAGATTTGCCCACGGGGTCTCTAAACATCGGTGTTTGCTGGGTCATTTTCATTGGAAAGACACACATAAAATGTGACACATTTACTGTAGATATTGAAAAAATATTATTAGACTGACATCTGTATGTAGTCTCACATCCCTGTAAGTGATCAATACATAAAGATGTCTTATGTTATTGAAATTAATAATAGAAGCAAGCAATTTTCCAGATTAGGTAACTAAAAACCAGCGACAAGACTACTTGCGAAATTTCACTTAATGCTACTTTCACCTTGTTTTAGGTCTCAAAAGAAAATACTGATGTTGTACATAGCATCAGTAGTTTCAGATCTAAAAGTGAAATCCTGTGGATACTCCAAAAATACAGAAAGAAATCAATAGATGTAACACAAATGTCATTGTTAAAACCTGGATCTTAGAGGAATTGATACAGAAGTTGGAGATAAGGAATCACACCTGGAATGAGGGCTGCAGTGGCAAAAAGTGAGGATTATTACAGATTATTATTATTACAGATTATTATCTTCAGTAAAAACAAAAGCATTCATTTAAAAGTTATTGTATTGAAAAAAAAAAGGTTGTTTCAGCCTTTGTGGTAGCTGAAGCATGGTGTTCTATGGACAAAATGGCTTTTGGTTGTGCTAAATTGTGTCAAATTACATGCAGTGGTTATATAATGTGTATTACTGTCCATGAGGAACACGGCTGAGGCCACTTATTTTACTTAGGACTGAAAGATGGATTTAAATTACAGTTAGGGATGAAAGGCTAGTGCTTCATTAAGTAAGCTGTTCAACCTTCGTGCTTACTCCAGTTTTAAAACGATTACCCTACAATCACTATGAATATCTTTGAAATAATACTGCAGTCATTCTTTGATAAGAAAACCTGTTTTTTCCCTTTGCTCTGCCATGCAACTAAGTAGAAGATACATAATTTATATTAACCTTGACTTGTGCTTCACCTACAGATTCTCCTGATTTTATATCATAAGGGAGAGTCCTTTTTTCTTCACAAGTGAAAACATGAATTAAGTATTTCCCTTGTACAGATCCTTTCTTTTTGTTTTGTTTTTCAGAGGAACCAGGGTTTGTAAAGCATTGTTCCTAGCTTGCAAGAAGTAACAGCTTGTTTCCAGACTTCAGACTTGTCCAAAATCAATCTTGTCACTTTGGCTTGATTTTGCATAATATTCCTCCCTGAGTGAAGTTTCTGCGGCTTGTCTGCAACATTACTGTGGTGAGTTCTTTTTAAAAACTGATGACACAAAAGCGTCACTGCTGTTTCCAGGTGTTCATTTTTACACACCTATATTCTTTGTAGAGTGCTAAAAAAGTACTTTCAATAGCCTCACACGATTAAATTAAGAACTGCATTTGTACTCAAAGCATCGTCATTAGAATGTCCTATTTGTTCAGTACAGAGGCTCTATGGCTCACTGCCCTTCTGATATTTCAATTATTTGGTTGTAATCATGTAACAAAGCAGGTATTGATTTCCTGGGTATTCAAATTACATTTCTAAAACAACAAGCTAGCAAAATGGCTTTATCATTTAAAATTATACACAATTTCGTTAAGCCAGCTGTTTCCAGTGCAAAGGAATATATTCTTTTATTTTAAAAGTGACATTATAAAGGGCAACTGTGGGGGTGGTTCTTTAAAGCTATAGTCGAATTCAATAGGCCTTCCTTATTTTGAGAAATAGATTGCTGATCTGATACTTACTAAATGTGAATAAAGAAAATCAAAACAGTCCTTGAGACTTGATGCATATATCAGAATATTTTTAATTCTACATTTATGTGTACATCAATTTATAAGTACTAAAATCCACAGTTTTTATTTTTGATATGTGTAAGGTGGTAATTGTTTGCTATCCCTTCCATCAGTCCTTTTTTCACTTGACGTAGCAGGTACTCTCTTCTCAGAATGGGGCAAACAGAGACCTGTGAGAAGTCAATTCTTTCAACAATATGAATCTGAAATACACTTTCAAGATCTGGTAAAACTTCTGTGATATGCTCAAATGTTCCTCAAATGCCAGATGTCTCTTCTATGCCCATTCCAAACTTGAGGCTGATGGCCTAATTGCAGAGATACTCCATCAAATCATAGGGCAAGAGCTTCAAAGAGGACAGTGTTGCATCTCTGCTGTCTTGCTTGGACTTGAATACTATGGTCAAGGCTGCAAACTGAAGCAACTGCTCCCTGGGAACCTAGAGATTAGCTTGCAAAAGCCAAGGAACAAGCTAGGCTAAAAGCCATATGCACTTTCAAGAGGAAAGCGGGAAACCTCATACTGTTGGGTTACAATGAAATAAATGCCTCCCAAAAAATTCAGAATAGTAGTACTTTAGATTCCCGGTGACCTCACCAATTTTGTAATTTTTCTGTATTTTCTGAAGCAGATTCCCAATGCAGTCTCCAGATTTCATAATTTTGCATTCTTCATAAATATTCTCCCCCCTAAAAAGAAAGAAAGCTCTTTGATTGCATTCTCATAATAATTTATTTCTGTCTTTTCTTGTTTCCATGTCTTTGTTTCCACATCTTTTTTTTTATTTTCCTTCCTTTTTACAGGAGAACCCTTAGTCAAGGAGGTTCTAGACCAATTTTCTTTCTTTTTTTTTTTTTTTCTCAGATATAGTTCCTTATTTAAGCATAAAGATATATGCATATGTATGAATAATGTCTTGTGGAGAAAGCTAAAAGATTTTGGAGTCCCTTGGTTACACCTAGCCTACCTGAGTCTCTTGTTTTTCTATGCACACACACACAAAATTCCCAAGCCGCACAACTGGCAGCACAAGCATTCAACCGAATACTCTGAGAAAGAATTGGAAAATACTTACAGATGCATTTAATTGCTAATAAATTTCTGTTCTTATTGTCCTATAAATAAAAGAAGTTAAAATATTTGAAAATATACAAAATATAATTTCCCTCTAAGAAATGGCAGCATATCTAAACATCCACAAGCTATTGGGAGGATTTTTTCTTTTCTTTTTTGTTTTCTTCTTTTGCTTTTGTGACATTACAAAAGTTTTTCACAAAGAAAAGTAACATTTCAATATGATGGATTTTATTAAAAAAATTCTGTTTTCCTTTAGGTGCAATTTAATACTTACAAAACCTTTTCGGTTTGAAACATTGGTTTGAAACGTTTTGCAGAATGATGCTATCGTTAAAGGAAAACCAAATACTCCCAATGGTTGATACTTATTTTTAAAAGAAATGGTGCAGTGACTTCAGTATTTTGTGCTTATTAGAAAGGTTAATAATCCAGTGTAATTTCATTTCTATTTGGTTTCTTGGGTAAATTTTCAGTTCCAAGAAACCTCAAGAGTTTAAAAAAAAAAGCAAGTACATCAATTTCTTTTTTGCAAAACCTTCTTCACTCACTTCCAGTGATCTCAGGTCACAGTGGTCTCAGACTGATCCTGAAGTAAGTCAACCTGTTAAATCTATTACTTTGATCATCAGGACATTCTTCTTTCATATGTACAAACTGCGACAAGAACCTTGGAAATAATTAAAAATGGAAGAAATAGCAAAGCTGCTGCCACATCGCCCCTGTATAGGAAAAGTGTAATACCACAAAAGACAAATATGTAATCTAATTTTGTATCCTATTTATTACAGATCATTTCTGCTCATTCAGCTATCCATCACTGATGCTAAATTCCTGAATTTAGTCAGATTATATCTCATGTCTTCTAGAAGTGTACCCAGATTCTACTAGGATCTCCTTCTAATGAATCACCAATCTAGTAACTCACATGAAGACGAGTGTTTTCAGTTAATGCATATGAGTTATTTTTCCTCCTAGTGAATAAAAATAAAATAAGTAATAACTCGGTGGATCTTAGTCATCTGAAATTCTAATAGTTGCAAGGTTATACCATCATGTACACCTTATAAGCATGTCATCACATCTTTGAACATAAAACAACCAAAAGAATATGAGCTTCAAAATGATGTATCTTATAAAATGTCTGCTTTACTAACCCTTGCTTTTTCCTGGTTTCAAAACCAGTTTTTTTACCAAAAGGTAGGCATCAGACTATGTTTTCTATCAAATTCTGTTAACTATTTTAATTAGCACCTTGCAAGCAAGATTATCTTAAAGGACAACAGGCTGCCTTAAGGAAGTATATGCAATTCCAGGAAGCTTTTTACTCATGAACATAATTATAAAGTACTTACAGAGAGCACAGTGTATGTTAAAAGTCAGATCCTTGCCCCATTACTGTGATAAATGCATTGAGCAACGTCTGCTTTAACAACTTTGGGACTAGCTTGGTGGACTCCTAAGAAAATACATACAAATATGAAATAAAAATCGAACAGCAAATGTTAGCCTGAAGCTCAAGAGTGTGCGTAGCAGTGATGGCAAACGATTTTTACATTTGGTTAAAAATTTTGTCTTTTCAGAATTGCAACTTTGAGCTGGCCAAAATCAAAAGTTTCAGTCATCTCACAGTAAAGAAAGAATGTATTTTCTTCCACCCAAGCACCATCATAATGCCCCACATATTCATCTACCACTACATTTGACCCCTCCTTTTCTTCTCTAGTTCTGCATATTGCACCAAACTTTTGTTTGGTGCAATCATCCTCTAGTCAAATGACTATTATATTAAACTGTGGAAGCAAGGTGAAATTGCTTTCATGAGAAGCTTAGCAGAGCAACTTAACCAGTCATGTCTTGAGTTTCTCATTCCTATATAGTCCACAGCACTTCCGTCAGGGTAATTTCCTGCAAAGCAGAAAATTTTAGGCTGATGAGTGAGTTGGCACAGGCACCTTACATTGCTTTAGTCATTAAGACATTAGGTAAAACATGAGTCAGTCCCAGTTATACTCGGCTTAAAACTGTCAGTACCAATTAGGCATGCTCTGAGAAGGAATGTCCAATCAGACCCCTTCGGGAATTTAGGCAAAGAAACAATTAGAATGGAATTAATCTCATGCACCTTTAGGCACATAAAAGAAAGACATCAGAATCTGAACTAATCACTGCAGCCTGTGAGCAGGAGAGAAGTAGGTACCTTTTAAAGCATTTAGTTGCACATATTTCAGATGCCTCTTGGATGAGGTGAATCCCTTTAGGTAACACCAGTGTCTCTCATATGACTTTTAAATTTATGTAAGATGATTAGCTTACTCTAACTTTAGTTATTCAATGTTTAGCTTCTGTGTCTGACTGAGCTGATGACTGAATGTGCTGCTTTGTCAGGTGTGTTCACATGTGGCCACGGTTTTGGGTGTTGTTTCCCAACTGGTCCTTCTGTAGGAGCTCCAGTTCTTTATTGGTTGTTGACTTGACTAAATTAGGACTCCTGGGGAATCCAATGCAAGATTGCTAAAATAAAAATCCAGAATGTTATTGCCTAGAATAAGAAAAAGTTTTGTTTGTTCTGCCACATCAATAATATTTTTTTAAATTCTTTTCCAGGCAAACATTAGCACTGATATGCAGCTTGTACTGCTGATGTTTACTACCACATACTCATGATACTCAGGGATAATTCAAGTGGCACATCAACACCAGCTGTTTTTTTACAATAAGACAGTCACTAGTAATTATAAACCTAATCAAGCAGCATTTGATTGTCTAGGTACACAGGAACTAAACCTTTCTTTAGTGGTCATGAATTAAACTTTCTGGTTCTTTCTATATAGCAAAAAGCCTTTATTTTTCTCATGAAACATGGAGAATTTTAAGGGTTTCTAGAACTGGCTTGGTGGACCTATCAGAAATAAATAAACAAAATAGAGGAGTTGATCCAATTTTTGATACAGAAATATTTTGTTTAGACTCACTAAAATTTAGAGGAAAAAGCCAGGAATACAGGCATGAGACTTGTGATTGCTACTTGTATGGGGCTGTTACAGATTGATACAATTACTGCTGTACATCTAGCAAAAAAGGAGCTCTTAACAGGAGAGGACTTAATATATATATATATTGGGATATTGAGACTTTAGGACTTAGCTTGTCAGGGTGCTGTGCTATAGTATTCAGTCAGACAACACGGTAGTGATATGAGCTCCCAGCAAACACATGGACATTTACTGAGGAAGCTTTATAGAAAAACCATTTACATGCTTTTTTCATTCCTGACCAAATATACTTCAGTATTCAGAATGCTGAGCAGACTCTTTCTGGAACACGTAACTAGAAAGTAGCTTTATCTAACCATTGGTCCTGGAATGAACTACCATATAGTGTCAAAACTGAGGTTTTTCTCAAAATACAGTTTTTGAGTTTGTTTTAATTCAAGTATCCATTTCATGTATCTCATTCTTCGCCTTTTCTGCAGCAGATGAGCAGAGAGAGAACTCACTCCTTCAACTCCTTCAACTCAACTCCTTAAAATATGTCAACATTCCTGGAAGCAGGCACTACACTCTTTCCGTGTGTTTGCTTCAACTGTTAACCTATAAAGTCACCCTCTAGTTTCTTAAAGATGTTGTTGTAGGCAGATCTGCATTTATTCTGCTTTTTCTTGATCTTGTTCTGAGGGCATTAACTCTTTCCATAAACTGTAATACTATCTCACCCAGGTTTCTGGATTTCATTCTGCAGACTGAGCTCAGATCTACAAAAAAAAAAAAAAAATGGAACCAATTTAATGAAGTGATTTTCAGAAAACTTATACCAGAATTTTTAAAAAACTGGACAGAAAAATTCTCGTGAATTCTTCTTTCTGTAGTTCAGTTCTTGACTTAAACCACTGCATTCATCCCTCAGCTATGTAATTATAAACTGGAGCAATTCAGAAACTACTCTCTTATAGACAGATATGTTTGCCTTCCTTAAGCTACCTTTGTTTTCAAACAAGAGCAACTGTAATATTCAGATGACAATTAACAAATTAGTTTAGGCATAAAATTAGTTGTAAAATGAACTAATCTCTTTTGAGTAGATAGCAGATATAATCTAGTGAGTAACATTTAAATGATCATGGTTTTAGTGGCAAGAAATATAAAATCTTACATACTCTCAATAAGCAACCATTTGGAAGTTTTTGGATCACTTTGTTGCAACTTTATTACTTTGAATAGAGGTGAATTTCACCTGGAATGTTATGTAATTCATTCAGTTAAGCAATAAGTCTTTTAAACCATATTTTAAATAAGTTACCAGTAGTTTCTGAGTCCAGTGTAAAAGTGGGCAAAGTCATAGATCATGATATTAACTGAAACAATCAAATGAGAATGCTATTTAGTTCTAAAGTTAAAAAAAAAACAAACACACTATTTAGAGAGGTCAAGTGAAGAAGGGGAGATTTATGCTTATTTTTGCTTTGAGAGAAATTCTAGAAAAATATAAATGTTTTCCCTTAGTGAGTTTCTTACCTTGCTTCACTCTATTAAAAAAAGAAAAACAATAAAAAAACCTCCAAAAAACCAAACACCAAACAAAAAACCTTTAGCTAAAAAATAAATAAAATCCAAGGAAGACATAATGTAACTATTTTTCTTAAATTTTTTTCTGCTGTTTTCTTCCGTGTCACTTTGAGAACCAAGCCCCTATATTAGGTTTGTTGCTGAAGTAAGCTAGATTTTTGAAGACAGAGCATAAGTCCTTGGATATGACTCCAACACTTAAGATTAAGTACGTCTGCTTCTCCTGCATGTCCCTCTCAAGAAAAGACAGCTTTAGAGGTGGAAAAAACCAAATCTTCTCAATTCCTTTGACATCCTCCTTAGTATCCCCATTACCTTTTCAAGTTTAAATTATCATAGTTGATTTTTTTTTGTGCTGTATATTAATCCCTCAGAGAATGCTTCTGTGTAAGCTTTTACTTGGTTTGCAATCCCCTTCCTTCCAGTGACTTCCACGGTTTGTTTTCTTTTGTGTTTTCTTCTTCTTCTTTTTCAACTAAGAACAATAGCCCTGACACATTGTGATGAGCCTCAGCTCTTCCTCAATTCAGGTTGTCCTCTTTAATGAAATCAAAGCAAAATAGATGAGAGATCCAGAGAATAAAAAAAATAACTCAATAGCTACTACAAAAAGACATTAAAAGGAAAAGGATTTGTAAGCTAAAAAAATTCAATTCAGAAATGGTTAGAGAATTGTTTTTCAAGACAATTCTTTTTTACTGTAGTTTAGTAGAAAGTCGATAAAGAAGTAGACAGGACAGTGGGAGGACCATGGAGAAATTTGGGATGTTTTGGGTTATGAATATATACAGGAAAAAGTTTAAGTAATCTTGAGGAGAGAGGTGTAGTTAGAAACTTATTTGAAAATCTAGGTCAGAGGAAGACACTGAAACTTCTGAGCACTTTGTAATTTGAATATTTTAACCTGTCAAAAGCATCAAAATTCACTTTTCTGTGTGTCGTGGCCACAGAACAGTGTTCTGAATAGGCTGAACTAGATCAACATCTCAAATAAATGATCTACATTAGTCCTTTAAATGTTCATCAGTCATCTTTAATACATACTGAAAAAAAAAGATGTTTCATTTATTTAATTACTGTCCATCGAGACTGCAGTGTTTATACTTGCAGTATCAGCTGTTCGTAATGAAAGTTTTCAGCCATGGAAACAAAACAGTGTTGGCACTATTATTCTTTCAGGAGTTTTAGCTATGTTCTTGCAGATAATCAGTCTTTCAACAGATAAAATATTCATATATTAATTATTTTCACATGTATATTAAAAATAGTTTGATTTTCAAAATCTGAAAACCAGGCACAATTTGAAGTGCTGAGGGGTGGTGAATTTTCTGTATCTAAATATCTCTGTACCTCCCTATATGTTTGATATACTTGCACCTCTGGAACTGAGTTTGCTTTCAATCAGGAAAGATGAAAATAAAAATGTGAAAATAAAATAAAATCCCTATCTGCTTTATATTTAAATAATAAAACAAAATTTCCTGAATAGATACAGACTATCCAGACACGACTCTTGCTATGTCAGTACAGTCATGCTTTTAAGCATACGACCTTTAATGCTAATCACTGTATAATCAAATACCATAAATCTGTGGACTACAATTTGCATCACACATAGAGATGGCTCATTATTTCTCTTATCATCAGCTCACCTTCATCTCTTGTCTATGTCCATATTAAAACACGGAAGAGACCGAACAGATATTAAAAGTTTAAAAATAACAATATATTAGAAAGAAAAAAATGTAAGAGAGCTTGAAAAAAATATGGCACTAGCCAGTGAGATATCACGGTATTCAGAAGCTCTCAGTGACTGTCATGGAGAATCACACCTACATGGTCCTATGCTGGGAAGGAGAGGACAATACTATTTGTGTGTGCTTTCCCTGATCACTTCTGGCAGCCACAATGCTGAATCATGAGGGAAACAAAACAAACCAAACAAATTACTGCTTGCAAGTGTTTTAACTTACCACCAGTAGGAACGTTCATAGAATAATTCATCCTTTCTATTTTAGATAACAATCTGAGGGTGGGATGAATCATCCTCTGAGGGAGCTTTAATGACTAAATGGTGACTAGCTGTGACCACATGGTCAGATGACCCTTTTAGGCCAAATCCCTATTTTAGATGGTTTAAATCAATTGAGATTAATCCAACATACTAATACACATCTGAATAATGTAAAATGGTTAGGCATTCACACAGTCTAATAGTGATGAAGCTGGCATAAAAGCTTGAATGCTATAGAATTAAAAGATAATATTAAATTTGGGTTCAATTGAAATCTATTAAATTATATTTATTTTCCATTTTAACAAATGTTTCCTAAGATAGACAATAATTTCTCTTACAAAAGGCAGCATATATGGCAGCATTTGATAGCTGCAGCATTTGATAGCTACAGCATGAAATGCCAGTTTCTTATAAATATAGGCTTTGGAAAATTATCCTTAACACTGATAGCATATGAGGTAAATAATTAATAGGAATGTTAATTTTTCATTAAATTTAAGAAAATGCTAGGAAAAGATATAATATGCTGTTTCTTTGATTAATCCTTTCTCTTCCCCCACACAATGTATAGTCTTGTATTAAATCCTGTGGTTTTATTAATTGCAGAAACCAAAAAGCAGAGTTAATATAATTTGGCAATGGTCAAAATAGCTCTTGAATTTTTTTAATACTAAATCAGAAATAATTAAAAATCTGTTCACCTGAATAAATGAGTATTAAGATGGTACCTTTTAAACTAACAGAAGAGCTATTCATTTTCTGAAAAGATGGGACTTTGATATTACAAGTATATTATTATATTACTTTTAGGGAAGTTATCAGGAAAATAAAAAATATTGGAATGCATTAAATTTAGTCAAAAGTTATATACATTTTTAGGAATGTCTTTATATCATCTGATAGTGTGATATCTGCTGCTACGTCATTTAAAGAATCAGGCGATGCCCGTCAGAGTGACAAAAGAACAAAAAGCCTGTAGGGCATTGTGCACAGTAGGGAATAAAAACTACATCCACAAGACCTAAGTGCTGCAAGACTGGTAACAGTATAAAGCAACAGAAACAATTATGCCTTCTTGCAAAACAACAAAATCCACAGTGCTGCTCGTTGGTGTATCAATGTTACTGAGTAGAAAACATAGTGCTAGATCTTAAATATTGCCTGTTCCTTTCTTGCCTGTGATATCTCTTTTCCCATTGTGATAGGTGGTAGGTTGTTAATTCTGCTGGAGATGCAGATCTATTTCCTGAGCCTTAGTAAAAAATAAATGAGAAGCAATGTCCTTTGTCCAAATTACAGTTCCTAGAAGAAACTGTGCAAGCCTTGGGCTTGCAGGGACACTCTGAAAGTGGTCTGGCAAATAGCCAGCACATGTATGAGAACGAGCTTTAACTAGCTTGACCAGGTTGGGTGGCAGTAGACCTGTTGTCATAAACACAGTTAATTAACAAAAGTATTGGACGACAGAATTGCTTTCGAGTTGGACTTTTTTTTTCATTGGCAGTCAGGTTCAATAAAACAGGTCTGCTTTGTGCCTAGGAATCTTCACTGATGGTCTTTCTTTTGGTTCTTTCTTCTACATCATATGAATCTGTAACATGGGGCTAGCAACTTTTGTACTGGTGGAAAATAATTAAAATTAATCTCTTTAGAAATATTGTGATTGAAGTCAGTAGGGATGCTCCCATTAAAGCTCTCTGACCTTGTTTTCAGTCATTTTTAATCCTGTTATTCTAAACCTTATTGAACACAATTTGTGACAGCCCTCTGTGGCAGTTCAGATGGATTTTTGGTTTCTATTCTTCTAATAACAAAATCAGACAAAACATTCCTCTCTAAATATGGAGAACATATTAAATTTCACGACATAAATTCTGGAAATCTTTCAGTCTAGTGCTTGATTCAATAAGGAAGGTGGAAGTTGTACCAGAACAATGCTTTCTGTCTCTGATAAAATTAATCTCAATTTTGTGATATAAAGAAGCTTTAGAAAAAACCCACAAGTTTTATACTAGTACTAAGACTTCTAAGATTTCAGTGACTAAGTTACCAAGACAGTGTTACACTGAAGGGAAGGATTTTCTCTGCCACTGCATGCTTGGAGATGATGATCTGTCTCTCCTGCTTGGCTCCCACCCTCACAACAAAGAAGAGGGAGAGGTTTTAGCCTAAAATAGAGATCCCAAAGGGATACACTCTGAAAAAAACATGGAGTTGGAGTCTGCCACATTGTGATATTGGTGTGGACTGACCAAGGAGCTTTAGTCAGAAATTAGGAGTCTGAGGAGAAGAACAAAACCAAAACTCTCTGTGAGGAAAATGGGTCTTAATAGCCAAAAGTTCAAGACAGAATGGAAGTTCAGAACAGAGCCTTTATTAGAATACATGTGGTATGATAACTTTGTCAAACTTATTGCAACAAGAAGATGGCAAGCTTTCAGTGTGAATCAGAGGTAGGGAATGAAAGGTTGTAATTTGTATAATTTCTTTTTTTCTGCAAACTGGAAGCGGTTTACTGAATAAGTAGTCAGAGGATGGCTAAGAGTAATAAATAGTGTCCTAATGAATGAACCCGGTTCCTACCTCTACTGAAAAACATCTGTGGCAATATTTTAAGCCATAGAAAGCTGAAGTTGTAAAAGACTGCATATTAATTACGTCTCCATCATGTTCTGCAGTCTTAACTTGGGGAAGGTTATCTTCAGAACTGTTGAGAGCTCACAGCTGCAGCTGCAGTCTGTAAGAACTGCTCTGGAAATAGAAAATGCATTAATGTTAACTGTGTTAATAAGTTTGATTTCAAATTGTGCTTCTTTGTAATTCCCCTCAGTTATATTTAACAAGATTGCCACCCTTTCCTCTTAATAAAATGCTATGAAGAGTCACATTAATATTTATGAAACATTCAAATACTGTAGTGATCACTGCCATAGAAAAGCTAAAGAGATATTTAATCTTTTTTTTAAGTATTGTGAGTTGTATTAGACAGAGGGCCACACTGAGGGAGAGAGGTGAAATAATACTTGAGTTAGTTTGTTTCACAGGGTACTGGAAGAGGCAGTGGACCATGAAAAAATGGTATTAGAATGTAGGACAAAGAAAAACACTAGTGAATTTACATCTCGTATCTCCTAATTTTTCTAGTATTTGACCTTATAGCTTTAAGAATATGCTGAGAATTCTTTTGTGCATAACATTGTTGTGCATAATATTATTTTTATCAAGTGTGACTGGATACAGTCCATATTTAGGTTCAAGAAGGGAACAATTGCATGTTAGTTTGTTTAGTGTCATTGAGACCTGTCCAGATCCCTGATCAGATAGGCAGGGCCTCAGCAGTTGACTTGCTAAGGGAGTGTCTAGGACACAGTGTTAATGTCATGAGGGAGACAAGGGAAACAAAAGCAAGCCTTTCCTTCAAGAAAAAAAATTAAAAAAAAAAAACAA
>VZRZ01000244.1:72596-132367 GCA_013398175.1 Climacteris rufus | reverse complement strand
AAAAAAAAAAAAAAAAAAACAACTAAAAAGCAGAAATGGTCATGACTCCTTTGAGACCACAATGGGTCATGAAATTGATGGCAAGTCAAATTGTAAATGTGATTTTTTTTTTAACAAAGTCCGGGAAATGAGCTATTACTCTCCCACTCCTTTAAGAAATGTGTATAAACCCAAAACCAAAATACTTTAAAACTAGCAACAGTTTGGGTTATTTTTCCCTTCAGTAAAACAGCCTTTTAAGATCTCAAAGACTCACTGATCACTTCTGAACTTGGATATTTTAGTTCTAGGGGATGTCAAGCATATAGAAAAAAAGCCTTCATGTTCATCCATGGGAATGCAATCAAAAAGAACCTTTTTTTTTTTTTTTTTTTTTACAAATGGAGAACATAAGCTTATGTAAACAACTGTAGGATGTGTAAGGGATCATGATAATGTCAGAGACTAAAGCATATGAGTCTGTGGGTGTTCCCCACCCAAGAAAGGTTAACAGAGTCATCTTTCTCTCAGTTGTGTTACATGTGATATGTGTGCCAATGTATTAATCTAAAACTTCTGGCTACTAGGTCAAAAATATTTTATTCTGCTTTTATTCACTTTGTAGCATGGGTTGATAAGATAGCACAAAGCATCAGAGTTTGGTCACAACTGGAGATAAGATGTTAAACATTTTCGTATAGACAATAAAACTTCTTTTCAGCCAGGACAAGATTCTTACATCATCAGTGCTGAAGCTGTAGTTAAGAAGGTATTTCCCATAGGTCAAATTCTTAGAATTTCTTTGCTGGGCATGGCTATAATTTTCTACCAGTGACTATATTGTCTGTCATCACAGACAGGAATGCATGAACCAATGTCCCGCTGCTCACGTTCAATTTGCAAACAGTAAGAGAAAGTTTGTCCAATTCAAATGTTTACAGCAGGCTAGTTTATCACCATCTTGCAGGTTAAAAAGCCACCACATCAACTGCTGCATTTTTCCCAGCAGAAAACAGGTGTATGTTGATTACTTTGTCAGCAGGGAGACAGTGACTGAGGTTCCCACTTACAGTGTCATTATAGTCTAAACTAGCTACTGAAGAATGGTGACAAGCTGATGTGTACAGAACTAAAAATAAACTTTCCAGGTGTTTACCCAGTTCTCAGTATGAACTGGCAAATCTTTTGTATTCCTCCATAGAATTTAACACTATATCACAATTAAGAATATTTTGGTTTCCCAAGTAACGAGGGGAGGAAACAGCCAAAAGAGACAGTACAGAACTGGTATCTCTAACTAATTTAAATCTTGATCCAGACAAGAGGAAGCAAAATGTATTTAAATTTTTTGTGCATGATTTTAAGAACATTGTTTCTGTGCTTATAATTAAACACGTGTTTATGGGATGGTCTGGATCAGAGCCCAAGTATTCAGTTTTCTTTCTGAAAAGAAACCTCCTGCTTAAAGCTGATAAATCATACAAACATTCAGCAAGCTTTGTTTAACTATAAACATTTCATACGCTGATAAAAGCAAAGGAGTTATGATAACATCAAAGGGAAACATATTATTGATGAAATAGTTTTATATGTTTCTTCCTAACATGGAAAAGTTTGTTGAAAATAATTAATTAAAGAAACCCACATACCAACATAAAATAGTTCTGTGAGAGCAGGATTTATTGATTTTGCTATACTGTTGTGCTTACAAGCAGTAATGCATATGTTATTTGGGCTGCCATAGGCAATTAATTTTTATTTTGTGGTTTTTTCTGTTTTATTATTTTATTTTAGATTGACTAAAACCATGCCATACAGTATAAACTAGGGCAGCAATTAACTATTTGAAAATTATTGAAGTACATTTTGCATCTTTGTAAGAAATAAATACTTTGAGAGCATATATGACAAAGACTGCAAGAAAGGATACAAAAGAAGAAAACATATGAATATTTGCAATTATGAACAAACTTTCAAGTGATTCAAGGGAAAATAAATTAATACAAATAAATATAATTTTATGAAATCAAAATAAACCTACCAGAGATAAATACAGTGTATATGCACCTGTACTGTGTATGGTCGACAGACTGCATTTTTAGGTTTCGTCCCTGCTTTTTTTTTGTGTAGACAAGACAAGCAAAATTAGGTGAGGCAGGCACAGAAAGTGGGTGCAACACATTCCAAGACACATCTCAGTTTGTATAGTAATATGTCAATAACATGGAAAAATACTGGGGCCACCATCATAGCCTTCTCCTTTTCTTTGTGTCTGCCTGTATCACCTAAACATGATAATGTTGTTATTGACAGCAGGTGCATGAAAGCAGCAAGAAATGTAAATCCTGTTGGTTCTTGGTAGGAATGTAAATCCTGTCAGTTTCTTGCAGTTTTGCGAGAAAACCAGAAACAGAATAATTTCCAGTCTTCCTTCAGAGTTAGTCTTACCACTCCTTATGTTTGTCATTAATTACAAGTGCCACTTACAGAACTATTATTTGATTTTTACCAAAATTTAACATGAATATTTGTCTTCTCTGATGAAAACTCCTATCCTATCAAAACTGAACACGTGTTACTGTTGCTATAATAGAGTACACATGGATACGACTTTTTATATATTACACAAATTTCAAGGAAATACACTGGGTTTTATGCCAGTTGTCACTGAGTGGTGATGCAAACTAAAAATGTACTGAAAGATGTAGCAACAGAGACATTTCAAATGGAATAATGGTGTTTTGTTGGCAAGATTTTTCCAATATTTTAATTTCAACTTTATTTAAAATAAAACTTTTGTAAGCCTGAAACTGGCATGAAAAACATGCACCAGAGGTTGAATTCTAGCTCTGCAAACATATTTTCATATAATTTAGATTCTTGTTTTATTAATTTGTAACCAGATGTTATAAAGACCATGGAGATAATTTAGAATCTGAAATTTTATCATTTACCCCTACAGTTTTACTTCATTACTTTAGCTACAAGTGTTCTGTCACCTGTTAGATATCTAAGCAGCTGAAAGTAGACTTGGACTATTTGAATGTTTCAGCAGGAAGTCTGTCTCTTGCCACTTAGCTGTATACAGTCTGCCATTGTCTAGCAGCAATTAACGTAAAAGTGATTGATGAGTAGCTCATAGGCAAAAACTTATAGTTGTATGTTCATCCATTAAAAATCACAATACTCTAAAAAGGCCTAAACAGATTAATAAAAAAGACATATGGGCTGCTTTTATACTGGAAAATTGAACAGTGCCAGGCAAGAGTCCCAAGCAACAGTACTTCACTTGCTACACTATTAAATTTTTAGCATAGTACCTGAAATAGTATTGATCTATGCCAAGCAGGACTACTTGAACAACTCTTGAGCACAACTGGGGAATTAGCACAGGTCACGGACCACTCCCTATGAACAATTGGAATGCTACTACTTCATTTTGGAGAGCAAAAAATTTCAAGGTATATATGCAATAAGTCATAACATGCAAGTAGAGCTCAGTGTCAGATAACGCCCTAGACACATTCAACTAATTAACATGGGCAGTTACCCAAATGGATCAAATCTGACCTATATTTAGCTATGTGAAAGGCTAAACTATCTGGCTAAGATGGCTCTATTACTGTAAGAAAGAGCTGGTCACATCTAGAAGCTGAATCCTATCAGCCATTGTAGAAGCTATGAAATGTCTTTCTTGGAATAGTGAGTCTGGCTGACAAAGTTTTTATTACTCACCTAACTTTAGGTGGTCAGGGTAAACTAAGGCACAGTCTGGGAACTGGGAAGTTGGTTGTGTCTATCCTTCCCAGTTAGTCACCACTCTCACCAGGTGTCTTCCCCGAATTTTCTTTAACAGAAAGCTTAATTCATTACTTGTTTTGAGCCTCTAAAGAATGAGAAACTGTCTCATTTTTTTCTGGTATGACATTTTTACTGTCCAAAAGGAAGGAAATTTACTGATGTTGCTTTTTCATTTATATCCATAGCTGTTTAAATGCTATGGATGCATCGTCTCAATGGCAGAACTAACCACCCTGAAGCATGTTTTCCTCTTCAGTAGTTTCAAATTGCAACTCTATCTCTGTAAGCAAAATTTGTTTTTCTGGCTACATTAATAGCAAAATTTTCATTCATCTCTGTTACTGCAGAGACCTGGGATGTGCTCTGGTGCCCTGCTGTGCTAATGCTTTTGGGTTCTTTACATTTTCTTCTAAAACTTAACTCTACTCTTTATGGCCAGAGAGAATATATCAGTGTGAGCAACCACTCACCAGATAGTTCTACCTCAACTTTATGTAATTTTGTCATTGTCTGTGCAACTCTTCTGCTGTGATGCACTTCTTCAACAGGTATTAGCTATATTTCCAATGTGATATATTTCACAAATATAGTAATAATAATAAAGATATTGCTCTGAAATTTCTGGTGCAGACCAGAGGGAAAGAAGAAAATCCCCAAATTATTCTCCCTCCTTATTTAAAAATACTTTAAATCCTTCTTTTTTCACACTGTCTCATTTTCATCCCTATACAATTGTCCCATAAATGTCACTGCCTAAGACTGAGCTGTCACACTCTGATTACAGTTCAAACTGCAAGTGAAACCCAAGTAAGATATGTTGGAAAATATTTGGAACTTTTTTTCTTCCTGCTTTCTTCTCTGTGTCTCTTCATGGATCCTAGCCCACAAGAATATTTGTGGTTACGTAAGCAATTTTATATGCCAAGAAAGGTGTAGAGTTAATTAAAAATATGAGATAACCGATGGAAAATTTCCTTTAGTAGTTCCTCGCAAACTGAATAAGTGTCTTTTGGGAAAATAAGTAAACTTTTTTCTTCAGCATTTCAGAAATTCTGTGGAAATTTAATTTATATTATTTTCCTGATTCTTTTTCTATAATGCTGTGTTAAGATTGTGTTAAGATACAGACTAGATAGTCAAAATGTGCTACATAAGGACATTAACTTGAAGTGAGTTCAGATCCAGACCACAAAGATGATCAGAGGGCTAGAACACCTCTTAGACAGGCTGAGAGAATTAGGACTGTTCAGCCTGGAACACAGAAGGCTCTGAGAAGACTCTGTAGCAGCCTTCCAGTATCTAAAGGGAACATACAAAAAAGCTCGAGTGACTTTGTAAAAAAGCACATATAGAACAAGGGGGAATGGCTTTAAACTGAAAGAAGGTGGGTTTAGATTGGCTATTAGGAAAAAATTCTTCTCTCTGAGGATGCGTGATGTTGGAGCAGGTTGCCCAGAAAAGTTGTGGATACTCTATCACTGGTAGTGTTCCAGGCCAGATTGGATGGGGTCTTGAGCAACAGGGTCAAGGGGTAGGTGTCCCTGACCAAGGCAGAGGAGTTAAAACTAGATGATCTGTCAGCTCAAACCATTCTATGACAAGCTGAAAAAATCTTTGCTGCTGAACAAATTCCTAAAAGGTTCTAGCAGTTTTCAGCTAACTAAACTCAGAATTCTTCTCTTGTTATTTTTCTTTTAAGAAAAAGCAAACCTTTAAAAGTAAAATGTTGTAATCCTCTGTATTCAAAGTTTCTATTACGTTTAAGAAACATTTTCAGCTGAATGAGGTCTCAGAAGTGGCAGATACAGTTAGTCACAGTGGATAAATGCCATAGCCTATTGGTTCTGCTATGACAATCAGCAGCTCTTTGGTTAACAGTATAGGCAATTACACTTATATTTAACAATGCAGAAAGATGAATATGAATCTTTCTGTTAGAAAAATTACTTTCTTCTGAACACTGCTGAACATGCTTTACACAGTGAAGGCTTTTCGTAATGTCTGATGTTCTGGAAACTTTTGGTTTTTATGAAAAGATAAATTCTGGAAGTAACAGCAAAGGCTGCAGGATGTGAGACTCTAAATCCATTTGTGGCAGCAGATTTTCTTTACTATAGTTTCCTATTATCCAATAGTGTGAGTTTTAAATAAGCTAAATTTGAATCAATAATGCTGGAGGAAAAATGTGAAAACATAGCATTTATTGAAATATGGTATTGTATTAAAGGAAAAAATAGGACTTCATGCAGAAAACACTTTTGTAGTCTGTTTTCATGTAAAGAGCATCTTAAAAGGAAAACTGAAAATAAATATATATTTGCTAATATTTTCTTAGAATGTTACTAATTAGACACAAGTCAAATATCAATGACAGAAAAGTTTAATATTTATGTCTATTTTATTTTAATGATGTGGTTTTAGAACAACCATGACTCTGAGCTCTTATCTTGTCACAGCCACAGCCCTGGACAAAAAGAAGATGATTCATACTCAGAAACGGACATAGAAATTTATTTTCCACACTTGTAATACCAAAGCTTCCTTTGCTCTAAACAGGAGAACATACTATGTGAGTTTTAGTTATCCTGCCTGCTTAAATTGTTGCATGATTATAAACATATACACACATATATTTCAATAATTTAAATACTTTTTAAGCAATTTGAACCATTGCATCAAAGATCTTGGCCTGTTAAAGATTCTCAAATCAACATTTGAACTTCTGCAGGTCCTTTTTTTTGTTGTTGTTGTTTTTGTTTTGTTTTGTTTTGTTTTTTTGTTTTTTTGGTTTGGTTTGGTTTGGTTTTTTTTATATTAAGGAAGTGTGTGTCTGACTGCAGTATTTAATGTCACTAATAATTTCAGGTTTTCTGCAATCTCTCATGCTGGGAAACTACAGTCCCTAATTAAGAAATTTCAGGAAAAACTGTGACTTTAAAAATAATCTTAGTTGCAAAATATGCAACTCAACACTTGATGGAGAGCGGGGGGGAGTTTTTGCCTGTCTTCATGACGTTAACATGTCCTGATACATCACTTATGCTATGCCCTGTGGTAATAAAATACCCTATGGTAATACAATGAGAAAGTGACTCAGATAGTCTCCTTACTGCATCAAAAAGGTATTTATTGCTATTTTAAAAGAATTGGAGGATTGCTGGTCGCAGACAATGCCTTTTAAAACTTCTGAGATGCTAATTATTTGCTTTCTTCTTTCAAAATAAACAACTTTAAAGAACAACTTTCTCAGACTCTGTATAACTGAAATAGCATTATGAGCTATAGTATGCTGTATCGGAGCTACTGGTAACACTCAGATTTATATAGTGTTCATTTTAAGCATATTATTTTATTAGTAATTATAATTTATAACATAGAAATCATGGACTTGCAAAAAAAGGCACATTTTAAGAATAAACAATACAGGAGGTCTTTCAGTATGGAAAAAATAAATGGGAATTGTGGGAAATATTGAAATTGTGATAGAAAAAGCCTTCTGTGGTTTTCTGGCAAGGTCCAAGGAGTACTAAACAATATTCTTCTAGGCTACATCTTTGAAAATTCTGCATTAAACATGTGAAATTACACTGGAGGGGAACAGAGAGACTGCCATTTTGGCTTTCCTGAAAAACATTGGAGCAGAAAGTTGGGGACAAAATATATTTACAAATTGTGAGACCACATTCATATCCAATTATGTCATTCCCTTCTTGCAGAAGCTGTGATACTGGAGACCTCCGTGAGTGCGAGTGATCCCCAAGGGGTGCTGTGAGATGGGTTCTCTGGACATGTTTGCTCCTGACACTGTAATCTGTCAGTACATGAGGTGTTAATGAGATGCTTATGACACAAGTGAGGCTCTACACTACTGCTGTTCTCTGCCACAGACATGGTTTTTTTTAACTGCAACTTCTGCAAGAGGTAAGGAATCCCCACCTGAACACCATCTCTCTACACTGTTACAAGAATTACCGGGAAAAATAAAGTTCAAATTCTTATTGTCAATTCCAGGAATGGCAGGAATGGCAGGAATATTGTCAATGAAAGAAGACCTCTGTACTAAGCACTGCATATGTAGTTAGAATGTTTTCCTGACATACGGGTCTGAGCACAGTATCTTGGGTCATCTTCACAACAAAGAATTTTAATCCCTGGGCAAATGGCTAAATGATCTATTTCTTCATTTGCAAATTTCTGAAAAAAAGAAAAAACAAAGCAAAACAAACCCTTTCATTTTATTTCTTTAAATATTCCAAAACAAAATTGGAGTAAAAATTGGAATAAATTGGGATGGACTATATTTTAATGTCACATCCAGTGAAATTAAAACAGAAAAAAACCCTGGTCTTGATTATTTTCTTCCAGGTTTATTTTTAAAAACTGAGATAAGATAGATAGAGAATAATTGATTGAAAGGAAAACTGAAGTCTTTATTTCCTATATAAATAAGGAAAAAAATTAGCTGTATAAGGTTTTTTTTTTTCAGAGACAATCAGAAATCTTAACTGAAAAACTCATGTTTAAGTCTTTCATAGTCACCAAATCCAAGACATATTTTGCCTTTTTTATCTCACATTAGGAATTTGAATACATTTTATTTTATGTTGTTTTGTCAAATCACCATTTCTAAAACAAATTTAAAACTCCATGCAAATAAAAATTTGCAATATGTGACTTTTTTCTAAAATAATTTTGGCTGTTTTCTTCTTGCTGTATTACATTCTGTTTGTTTGCTGCCAGTAGCAGGAATTTTGTATAAATGCCAAAAGTCCTAAAAAACCTTATCACTTTATATTTCACCTGTATGAAAAGTCTATTTTTCTCTTTGTATGTCAGCACTGTCCCCATTTCTCATCAAAATCTCCAGCTGATGACTAAGTTATAATATTAGGGTATTTTTATTCTTTTGCATTTTGATTCTTTTCATGTTAAAATACAGGTCTTACCGGATAAATTGGAATGCTAGAGCTGACTGTTTAAAATAACATTTTATAGATATTTTCTCTGAAGTATTTTCATTTTTATACATTATATTACTGAACATTAAATCTAATTGGAAAGAGGTATGTCAGTGACTAGTGTGTAATCAAAGACACTTAGCTACAGTCTCTAGGCTTGTTTCTATTATCATATTATTTAAAAGATCTGCAAAATGCTGTCTTTTCCTCACCCTTGAGAATGAAAACAATTGGGAACTTTCTTGTATGTTTCCTAAAATAGGTCTGAAAAAAATATCATGATTGCCATCATTTTTGCACGTTAAGAATATCTGTCCATGAATTGGAATTCCGAATTTCTGAAAATAAAGCAGTATAGGCAGATTCTGAATTTGGTTAATGCATTTACCTTAAGAAACACCTGCAGCACAGAACACTACTTTAAAATAGTATAAATTGTATTTGTTTTAAGTAATC
Source organism: Climacteris rufus (assembly GCA_013398175.1). Classification (NCBI taxonomy): domain Eukaryota; kingdom Metazoa; phylum Chordata; class Aves; order Passeriformes; family Climacteridae; genus Climacteris; species Climacteris rufus. The sequence continues at coordinate 123,173 of VZRZ01000244.1, read as the reverse complement.
ATTACACATAAATTAAATTACAGGATATTATCAGTTTGTGCAAGCTCATCTAACTTGAAGGTGGCAATTAGTACCTACTTAAAATACACTAACAGGTACTGTCTTGAAGCAGTTATCTGTGTCAGAATTGCCTGTTCTCTTGAAAACAGATGCATGTGCAGTTTTGAGGTGTCAAGTGATGCATAAAAATAGTTATTTAAATTTGATATCTTAATCATTTTGACAGTGCATCAAACATTCCACCTGGGGCAAATATCAGTAGGAATCATAGACCACTAATGGCCGTGGTTTTTTGCCTAATTCTGAAATATCAAGCATATTTCTATATTTGCATGTGGAAACTTACTGTGATGAAAATCGATAAAAAGAGTGAAAAAGTTAGACTTATCAGCTCCTGTGAATTTTAATTGGCTTTTTAAGCCTAAAAAATATGAAGAAAGTCTGTGGTATGAGTTACTATTTGAAAATAATAAATATTGAAAAGATATAGCTGACATGAGAAAGCAAGAACAGTTACTATAATTGGATACCAGGTTACGAATGAGGAAAAAGATGGAAGAGATTAAATGCTTCACACAATAAAAATGAGACTTGAAAGAAAGTAGGAGAGTCTAAATGTGAAAAAGACGTTGCATTACTGCAACCTGTCTGGGAAGGTTTAAATAGCAGAGCAGGAGAGCTGCTCCTCTCAGGCTGAGATTTCTTAATAAACTCACCAGTTCCTCTCTTCCTTCCAACTCTTCTATTTTCTCTGGTAAACCAGCTAGAAGCAAGTGACATCTGCTCAAAACTTAAAAAAACAACAAAAAAAAGGTAATAGAATTTTAAAAAATGGGGAGGAGAAGTGTAAGTGAAAAAAAAAGGCTGATCATATGCTGGAGGAAGACAATTATGTTAAATGTGATACTGCTAAAATTTACATAGGTTTATTAGAACACAGAAATTTTAGATGTCTTCATCACTGGTGGCTTCATCAGCACTAGCCACAAATACAACCACTATACATATATTAACCATACTGGTATAAAGCCAGAGCACCTGGGCAAGGTCACTTACATCCTTTAAGTGTAATACTAATCATGATTCTGGCACAGTTTTAGTTCAAGTTGATTGGTATCCTGGCAGTCTCCTGGACAAGGCAGGGGCATCTCTCTTTGGGCAACAGGTGTGAGATGATTGTTCTAGGGACCAGATGAGAATTCAGCCATGTAACACTGATTTGTGCTGTGCTATTTTCTCTCAGCTTCACAGGACTTTTGGCTCATTTTACTTCAAGCCTTGGAGACAGCAGGTAACTCACCCCAAGCTCCTAATCAGACTGAGTACTATACAACTTGGATGGGAAATTTACACAGCTTCATATGTTGTTATCCAGTACTTTGAAAAAAACTTTGCTTTGACGAATTATGCCATTCTGGGAACAGGTGTTATATTCAATTAGAAGTTAGGCTTTTTTTCAAGAGAAGATAAAAATTATAAATATTGCTAATTAGTTCTAATCCTTCAATATTCTCCTTTTTTGGCTGTAAAAGTTGATGCTGCTGCTGGATTTTACCTGCATCTTCTCAGATTAAATTGGAGAGTATCTGCTCTGCCTGGTTATGCCAATATTGGGCATATATTCTTCAAAGTAGGATCTGAAATAGATTTTGTGCTACCTTCCCAAGTCAAGAGTCTCCATGTCCACCAGTCACATGATTTCAGTACGATACCCCTCGACTTTCACATCATTTCATATGAAAAACACTGTTTCAAGCAACTCCTTGATAACTGATCCATCAGCCAGTACAAACAGCATTAAGATTTTTAGTGTGAAAAGTGCCTTATTGATATCAGGGTCCTCTTTCTGAGGCTGGATGGGTCTCGAGGATGCACCATAACAGTATTTGCATAATGTGTACAAATGGGCTGCTCCTTTTATGCATCACTGAGCCTTTATGTTTGTGTGAATAAATGCAAAAACTGATTTTTTGACATTTTTTAATTTATTTTGCTCAGTCAACATGTCATGTTGCTACTGAACATATGGAAATTATGTGAATCCATATGACCTGCCCACTGAAAACGGTTCTGCAGAAACTTGGCTTTGATTTGAATGGCGTTCTGCTCAGAAAAAGTAAATAGTTTATAAATTTATAATTAATCAGGTCAAAATCTTCATAAGCTGCAGCAAAAATTATCAAACTTGAAAATTTTGCACCGTATGTATTTATGTGAAATACATATCAGAAATTAGAGGGGCTGATTTGAAACTTCTAGATATTTGGGAGTTGTCATGTTGCTGATGCTGAGGTGTACATTTTGTATAAAAGGTACAATACAGAAATGTTCCAACAAAAAAAGCACTGGTATAGTGTCAGAGTTTTGGAATAAAAATACATGTTTTCTATAAATGTTATGTCTGTCTTTTTTTCATATTGGCAACAACTTACAGAGAAGATTATAAAAGAAAGGAAAATTGACATATAAGGAAATGACAGTTTTGGTTTTACATGAAAGTTTTCTATAGTAGAGGAAAAACTGCTCATTGGTGTTTTTAAAAAACAGTAATACTTTGACATTTGGAAAAAACCTGTTGCATAGTCTAAAATGAAATAAATGTGCTGCCTGCCCAACCACATTCTTGAGTACAATATTTTGTCTATTTCTGCAGATAAGATAAATATGATACAAATATGATTGAAATCTGAAGAAAGTGAAAAGGACAGTAGTGCTTAAGGTCAGTAAAGATAAAACTAGAACTTGTTATCCTTCTGGTGACAAGTCCTTCGACAATATAATCCTGTTACTGACAACAATGCCTACAGCAAACTGGGCAACCCAAGTTTCTCAGAAAATTGGCTATTAACAATGACTTTGTAAGAGGATATTAAATATTGAAATTAAAGCAGAAATCTCTGTTACATTTTACAACAAAGAATTTCTGAGCATTAGAATGCATAGAGATATGAGACAGAGAACTGTTAGGAAGGACAAAAGTCAACTCAAAATCTTCAGGTAAAATATTGAACTACAAATATGAATATGTTTTGAAATGATGTGGTACATGGAAGAAAAACCATCTTAGGATCACTAACAAGTTTATTGAGGACCAGCTGCCCATAAGATGGGAAAACTGTAGAAAAATCAGTGTATATGGAACAAGTGAAGACACTAACAGACCTCAGTCTCCATGTTCAGCATCCCCTAGTGTTGCCCATTTTTACTGTTAAAAATAGCGAGCTCTGTGCTAGACAGTTTTCAAGGACGAGATTCTGTAAACATAGCTATGTTGTTGTAAAAATTATATTGTTTTACATTCCTTTCCCATGGACACAGATCCTTTGATGGACATTTCTTTTAACCACTGGAGTTAAAGATGGAAGTGTTAATTTTCTCCAATGAACTGTGATTTCTAAAAGTGTATATAAGAATTAAACGAAGGTGGGTTTCCCCCCTTCCGCCCTTTGCTCTGAACAAGAAGCTCTGACTCCGTCTCCTCTGTTCTGCATCTCCGGCAGATAAGCCGTAATAAGCGGTAATACCCTAGGACTTCCCCACTGCCTGCCCATTGTCCGGGAGCCAATTTCATCTCAGCACGGGGATGTCAGTTCCTCTTCCGAAAATGCTACAGGAGTGCCAGTCTCCAGACGTGCCTCCCAGACCTCAGTCCTGCGTTACAGGTGTTCCTGTCTTCTGCAAGCCTGACATGCTGACGACTTCCTGGCTGGCCTCTGGACCCTGAGCCCCACTCATCTCACCTTCTCTGACGATTAGCCATGGATGACTGACAGAGGTTGTCAATGTCACCACCTTGGCCCCCTCAGTCATGGGAGATCTTCAGCCATTGTGTGCAGTTACTGGTCACCTTGAATTCTGGTTCACTGGCCTTCAAGGAACAGCCAACCGTGGCTCCTCCACCAAAGTTAATCTTTTGAAAAGACTATGCCTATTCTGACTTTTATTTCAATAGCAGGTAAAGGAAAGGTATATCACCTACGAGATCATAAAATATGTCAATTTTTCAGCTAGAGTTTAAAAAAACCCAAACCAACAAATACTTGTCATTAGCAAGTAGTAGTAAGAGTGAGGAATGGTGAAAATGAGCAAAGAAGTACATGGTCTACAGAGCACTAAAGAATAGCAGAAAAAAAGGATAGTATAGACCAATAATTATCTCAGGAAGAAAAATGGGTAAAACAACCAGTAAAAATTATTTTTAACATTATTATTTTTAAATGAAAAGTATATGTAATATGACTTTACAAATTAAATTTAAAAGTTCAGCTAATTAATAACAACGCATTATTTTACTATAAGCAGCAGGCTAGTTTTCATTAGTATATTATTTTCTGTAAAAATTGCCATATAGCATTATGATTGTTGGAAGATTGCTGACAAACTTTTGATAACAGCAACTCCCACTGATTTCACATAAGGGAATTTTTTCTCTGAAATCTTTTTTCCTGGCACAAAATGATTAATAGCTTTCCTAAGAAATGGTGCCAAATCTACTTAACTGCAATACAATTTCATGAAGTTACAATAGTAAACACAGGGTGATCTCATCCCACTTTATCTGTTTCCTGCATCATGCTGCAAATCAGGCAGAGATGATAAGAGAAAAATATCCATATCTTTAACAGGGCACATGTGTGTGTCGACAAATGGGAGTATATTGATCAGGAAATAATATCTATTTAAAATTACTTAAAACTCACAAAGTAGTATTTTGGATACTTTAATATTTAATTCATCTTGGGAAGAGTTTGCAAGCAGTTTGAAAGCATGTATCATGTTTCATAATAGAAGCAGAGCTAATCCTTGTCTCTTGGGACCATACTTGATGATTCCCAGACCTGGGCTAAAGGGATATGTTATAATTACGACCTCAGGATTCAGGTTGTTCACATTTCATCTTCCCACCCCCTTTTTTTTTTCATTCATGTTAATCTAATCCAATAGAACTAAAAAATATTGCAACCCCTCAATTTTTAGCCCATACCTTTAAGGACTTGTATTTCTCAGTTCTGGAGAAAATTATTGCACATTTACTTAGGAAACAGAAGTATGAAAAGCTTGATCATCTCTGCTCTTCACGAACGAAGGTATATATTTAGATCTTTATGTGTTTGCACCTATATAAAATAAATCATTTCACACAGAGTTCTGTGTCAATCTGTTTGTGCAATGACTGACAAAAATCGTGTAGTTTTTCCTGATTATGTTTTGACAGCTATGCATAATATTTAAACAATGAAACAGATTAAATGCCATTTACAGTTTTAAATGTATTACATCTTTACATTTGACAGAAGGGTTTCAAGATTCAGTTTCTCTAGATGAATTCAATATTCTCTTTTTTAGATTGTAAAAGTAACGGAGTTGGAAGCAAGTGAAAAACCTGAAAGTGAAAATACTTTGCAATATTCCCTGCACTCTTTTGTATTCTGGGGTCTCTGATATGGACAAAACTAAACTGTTGACTTTGGAAATTCTTTAATTTCAACCTGATTGTCTTTGTCACAATAATACATTCTCATTCAAGAGATCAATACCAAAACATCTCTAGAACAGCTTTTGAGAATAGATTTTTTCTATGTTAAAGGCTTTGTATTCAGTCTTTCTGGTGCTTTATGAAAGTTTATTAGGTGAATTCATTTTAATTGAGTGCTTTTCTTGTGCCAATCTTGAATTTGATCATTCCTATGTAAATGAGACAGGACAAGAGATTTTTTTTTTAATTATTTTTGTTACCAGTCTGTAGAGGTTTAAGCACAAATAAACACCTGTAACTGAGTTTCACTTCTTGATCACCACAGTTCTTAAATACTAGATTTGCATAAAAGATTTTTAGCATGCAAATAAGTGAAGCACTCCACTGAAGAGCTGATCAATACATAATATATATTTCTCTTAGTGATACAGTCATAAACCTTTTTTTCTGCTCTTACTTTGAGGATGCTAAAAAGGGGTGGTAAAATTCAGAGAAAGCTGGTCTGTGAAAGTCCTTGAATTGTTTTAATTGCAATAGACTATTAAAGCCATTTAGATAAATAAAACTAACTGTGCAGTATGCAACTAGGTTTTCTTGGTGAAGAAACTGATTGAGTTAAATTAAGCAAAAATAATCTCTACCTGCTGGGCAAGCAATTTATATACAAACCTCCTTTTTTTTTTTTTCTTTTTTTTTCCCCCACAGTGATCAAATATCTCTAAAATCTGTTCTAGTAGACTGGAGTATGAAGCAAATATACTAATATTAAAAATAAAGTAAAAGTATGTGTTTCTAAAAGATAGCCCATCTCTTTTAGGAGGGTAGAGCAGTTCCTATTGAGCAGACTAGGTTAATACGGGTCATTAAACACCTCTGGCTGTAAGCCCCTGAAACGTAATAACTGCAGACTAACCTGGGATCACATTTTCCTGTTGAACAAGGTTTACCAGGGGAAAAAAAACAGAAATGAACTGCAAAAAACCCCTAATAGCCCTTTTATTTTTAGTATTTGCAGCCAAAAATACAAAATGGCAATGTAATTAAACTCTATAAAACTCTGTAATAGATCATGTGTTTTGACTAGCACGGAAGCCATTTCTTCATTTGTCCAAATTGCATTTGCCCAATTGTCCAAATTTACAATTCATTATTATATGCAGAAGTAGTAGCTATAACTTCCATAGACCTTAAATAATTGCATTTGCTGCTCACTTTTTGAGTCATCATCTATCTTTTGTCTCCTAACTTACCTGCAAGTTTTTTCCCCTTTACAATATACAGTTCCCATGCTTTCAATATGCAGCTATACATCATCATGAGCATAAATAAATGTATAAACAAGAAAAATGTTCTGAGTGTTTCCTCATGCAGGTTACCATGGAATTTCCTTGGGTTTCAAAACTTTATCTTGATTCAGATAAAATTCTGTAGATGTTTGTGGTCAGGAGTCTCATGACGCCACTCTTCTGTAAAAAAATAGAGATTGATGTAAGGTATAGAGGTACCTCTCAAACATAAAAAGATTAAGTGTTTGGGAATTTTTTGTGTATAGAATTATGTCCCTTATACATAGAGTGATTACGTTTCTAGAATCTGATTAAAGAGAAAAACTCAAAGTTTCTCAAAATCAATTGAAACATCAGTGTTGACTTTGTTTTATATTTTATTATCATTTTGTATTTATTTAAGCAGATCCTTAAGAAGCAGATCTATAGAAAAATCATAACTTAGTAGTGATTTATGATACTACATATGAAAATCTCTGCTGTCACCAGGATATTTTGATGTTTGAAAAATAAGTATATAACTTCTGAATCTTCACTAGAGTGATCATTGCATACCTAGAGTAGCTATGCCATGGTTACTATATCATCATGCCAACAAACACGTGTACTGGTATTAACCCACTGGATTCTACCAGAATAATCAACTGTAACACACTACAGTACTTTTCCTGCTTAAAAATGTGGAGCTATGAAAAATTCAATTTTTCTGGCCTCTTAATGTGCATGCTGTATCATAATATAGTTTTGTATGTGAGCATAAGGGTGGATTACATGACTGTAATTGTTAAAGGAAAGAATTTATTAGGAAATTATGGTACCCACTGTGTATGCAGAAAGTGAATGAAACTCTTTACAGGGTGTGCATCTGGTCAAATCTGTAGTAAGCAGTACTCAGAGGAATACTGAAAGGAGATTCTCTGCATGAAAACTTTTCAAATTTCAACGTTCTTTCCATTGTGTATTGAATCCAAATTATCAGTGAGGGAAAGCTACAAAGACCGTATTCCTTCTCTGTATAATCCTGAATTTAATATTTTCTATTTTATCTAAATTTTTCAAAATGAAAACAATTATCTCCCCTATAAATTTCAGACACATTTGTATTGTGAAAGCATATATTCATCCCAAATAAGAGGCATCAAAACTGATCAATTTATATTAACAAAAAAAATCAACAACAGTCCAATCAACCCACATAACCTGAAAACTGGTGGGAATATTGTGATTGACCTGGTTATAGGTCCTGAATAATGAAAGTTTTTCCTCCTGTAATACTAACACACATTGCTTAATTTGCTTCTGGTTATTTCACTAACATTTTGATTACCATTTCAAAGCTATTGTAATCACCACTAAAGATTATCCTTGACATTTTTCTTGACATATTTTTTGGGACGAATTGGTATTTCTGATACATTTGGTATTTATTTTCCTTGTTTTTCTTGTGCCTCTAAGTGCCAAGTGAGCAGCTCTTTCAAATGCTTGAGGCTGTTTCCTGCCTTATACCTATAGCAGGCGATCCTCCAACATCAAACCTATTTGACATGGAGAATATGGTACAATGAAAACATACTCACTGTTCTTTGCCAATATGGCTTTTCAGCTGCCTATATTTTTGTAGTTTTTGCTTCTTTTTGTTAGTTTACCCAGAGGACTCAATTGAAAGACCAGGTACAGAAGTATCAAGTAAAATATATCATAAAACATTACTCACAGAAAATCTAGTGATGTGAAAAAGTGCTACTTGAAAAGCTAATGACCTAGATATACCTCTAAATCTGAGGTCATCCTGCACAGAATTCAGAATTCCTCAAAGTGCACATGTAATTAGTAATCCAAATAGAAAATTGCATCTAGCAATGACTCCTTTATAAATCAACATAGTAAAAATTTTCTCAAATCATCCCTTCTGCTTCAGACCCTCTCTTCTATACCACACTGAAATCTGCACTTGATAAATTTTCCATATTTTCCAAATATTCTGTTGCTATTTTGTTTAGTCTTTCCTTGAATTAAAAAGGACCCAAAATAAAACTTAATAACAGGCATTAATGCAAGGATGTAAAATGCCATATTACTGAAGAAGCTATTATTTTAATCAATTGTAAAAGAGATACTACATGACTTACAGATGTTTAATTCAAAGTTGTTCTCTATTATCATTTAGAAAATATTAATCTGCAAATTAATTTTGTTGAAAATTATCTTTCATAGTCATAAACTTCTCAAGCTCATAATAACTGGAAACAGCTTTATTACAGGCTCAGAATTTCATAATAAAATATCAATGAATATAAAGATAAATTTCATTTTTACATGGCCCAAGGAGAATACAAATGATTGACTTTCTATTCTTCAGTCAATAATTTATTGACAGTTTTAGGTCCAAATGACAAAACAAAGAGCAGAAATCAATGTCTATGGAGAAAATATCAGATCAATTGCTGAATTTCTCATTAATGGAGCAAATGTCACTTTTACTTACTTTGGCAGAAAAAGACAACAGCCTCATGTCCCTTCTGATTCAGAATGAAGGGCAGAGGTCAAATATGCATAATGAATGTGAATCTGAAATATTTTTAGACCACAAAACGCCTTGCATATGTAAAATTAATTTTTAAATGCATGTATGATCCCTCGAGGAAAGTCCAATGCAAATCATTAGAAATTATGATTAAGCACTTACAGTTCTGTTAAGATCTATAAATCTGTTTTCACACACTGTGCTGTTGTGCAATTATAGGCTCCAGGGCAGAAGTGTGTTCATAAATTTATCATTTGTACAAATTTAAGTATTTTGTGGGTGGGTGAGGTCAATTGTGTTGGTCACTTAAGTAAAAAAAGAGGAACACAGTTTTCAAAATTCCTTTTGTGTTTTACAAAAAAACCCCATATTGATTGAACAATCTTTATGCTACATTTATTTTCTGATCTTCAGTTAAAATCAATAAATGAAGGAAGTTCCTGATAATTACTGGGAATTATATGGATGAATATAATTAATAATTACGAATGAAATAAATTAATAAATGAATACAAATGTCTGTTGAGACATTTCAGATCAGTGATTGCACTAGTTGCCTGATGTTCCACCCTGTTCTTTGGATGATTCCTGTGAATTGTACATCATCTTTTAGAGCCTATTTTGAAAAGCCAAATCAGTAACAGTACGTTAAAGTTTTGTATAATACATCTGTTGCACCTCTGCTTCTCAAGTGGCTATTCCTATATTAAAAAAAAAAAAGGCAACAAATACTAAACCCATAAACTTTCAATTCATCAAAAGAAGAATGTTCTGAGAGAAGGATAAAGTAGAAAGCAAGGGTCATGAATCCCCTAAACTATTTAACTTCATAAATCAGAGCTCATAAAAACAATAGTCACCAATTAAACCTAACCATTTATAAGAAGTAGTTTTAAATATGTGTTTGAATAATGTTTTATTTTAGAACAAAAGTTATTAATGGCCACACATAAAGCATAATAAGGGATCACATATGACTTCTTGAGTGGTCAGCTGGTTACTGTAAATTATTATAGAGTTCAATGGATCAATAGGTTAACTGTAAAACCTTCTACTTATATGCTTATAATTATCTATAATACAGGGTACTTAAGCCTAACATGCTTGTGATATTTATGATCCTTTTATTATCTATTTACACATACAATGCTCTCCCAGGAATGATAATGCATCTGTGGCATGAAGATTAATCTGTATCTGAGCAGAATCTGAAGAATCTGTTTTCTTGTCCTCAAATCAACTTCTCATATCACTCCAGAAAGAGCCTATGGGTTTCTTTTTTAAAATGCAAAAGTATGAAACTGTAAGTAACATAAAGCAGAAGTCCTACCCAGGTCTTTTTATAAATCATACCGTGTTTTTTCCCTGCAGTTAAATAAGTAATAAATAGCACCAATCAACTGATTATGATATAAATCTGCAAAGCATGAATAGACCAAACACTATTAGGTCATTCTTAGTTCAAAGGTACAATTTTAATAATAACACTTAATTCAGGTTAAACTCTTTGATTGTTTTTTACTAGTTTGTAGTATTTTAGGCTTCACAAAAGCTGAATGGCAGTTAAGACTGCTTACAAAGTTATCTGCAGTTTGAAAATTCAGATCCTAAATCATATCATTAATATCAGCCATGTTTTAAGTATCCTACTTTCTCAGTCTTTTCTGTGCCAATTTCCTCTGGTTTGCATGAGTACATTAACTTTGGATGAAGTCTCAGAACTCATTAATATAGTAAGCAACACTAATCAAACAGCCAAGCATTAATCAGATTCAGAGAAGAAATGTAGTCATAATCAAGTCAGGCAAGTGTTAGTAGAAAAGAAGGAAAATGGAACCACGGACAATGGGTGAGATGTTTCCAAATAAATGCTTCCATGCCATGGTAACAATGGAATAGGACTGGTTCTGCCTAAAGAGACCAGTTCAGCTGATTAAACAAGGGTATTATGGACTATTCTGGTCTTATTGTTGACTGTTCTTCATGGAAGAATATAATGGTAATGAAAGAACAAGTGGTAAAGAAAGGAAAACAAATTCTGTGAAACTTCCTGGATGTTCAAATTCTGTTGGGACATAAATGACTAGCTACCAATGAACAACCTATGTTTTAGAACAATGACAAAACTGCACCCTGTAAAAGCAGAAAAGAAAACAGTAGCAGGAAATAGGAATGTTGAATTAAAATGGTAATTTCTCCTTCCATCCAAATGTATTCTTCAGTAATTACAGCTGCTAGTTCAAATTAAAAAAAAACAAAAAAAAAAACAAACCTCTATTTTATTGTGTATTAGTCAGTTCCAACTGAACTGAGAAACACCAAGACCTGTAGGGAACCCTGAACCTCTAGTTCTAGCTGAATCCAGCCTTTTGTTTTGACTTTCAGCCCTTGCCTCAGCTGGTCTCTATGGATCTTTTTTCAGGGCTTCAGTGTTTTCAGGGCTTCCTATTCATTATGCTAGCTTTTTGCAAATACTTTTGCTAAGTGTGTTGTCTTAGCGCATTATGTAGGAAAGCCTGGACAACTTATTCTTCGGACACTTAAAAGTTAGTCATTAAAGTGCTCCTTGTGTCTAATTCTAGTTCTTTACCCTACACTTACCAAGATGTGTAAAAATAGGCAACATGACCTCACTTGCAAGCTTCTCAAACATGTACAGGGAATAATACATCAGATCTTCAATTTAAATCTGCTTATACTCCCACATGTTATCATAGAACAAGTTCCTTTATGGCTTTATTTTATCAATGAAGGGGGACTGTGAAATGGCAGTTCCTTTGAATTTATCTATTCTTATGTTTCCGGAACTTTCAAAATTAATAAACACTGGGCATTGATATCTATAATCTAGAGGATTTACAAAGGTAGTCACATACTTTATGATTTTACCTGCCTCACTGAGGACATTCAGGCAAAGGGCTTTTTAATCCTTAATTACAAGTGTACCAGACAGACAGAGCACAGAAGAGATTTTCACATTAATAGATAAGGATTATTTGAATTTGTTCACAAGGCTAAAAAAAGAGGATTTCTCTTGAAATCCATTAACAAAGCAAGTAATTATCTGCACATATGTTAGTTTTCAAAATTAGGATTAACACGTTACTTTTCTAAACTTATATATAACTTATATTTTTCTAAGTAGGAAATGACTGCATTTTAGTCTAAAGTGTGGAGTCCACATAAGCAACAGGATATCAGTAATGTGCTTAAAAACACACAATCCTATCACTTTGACTTAAATTTTTATATAAAAATAAATCTTTTCCACAGTCATCTGCTAATAAGTGAATTCTGTTTAAACACTTCCAGTTGTTGGGACAGCCTACGTATTCCAGTGGATTTTAGGAGTTACATAAAATTTCAAAAATAAGTACCAGTCACATTCATGGACCTTAGTAAACTAATCAATGTCTTTCTGTTTTTGATGGGAATGCTCTGAACCCTGATTCAGAAAAGTACATATGTGCAGCTTTGCTGGCCAGAGGAAAGCATAATTGAAATAATTCCTTAATATTACAGTTAAAAAAAAACCCTGGTATTAATAACTCAAAGACTATGGCTTGAGATAATGAGAAGAAAAGGCCATAATTTTCACAGGGTTTGTCAAAGAATTTTTCAAGCACTTAAATCCTGGGGTTTATTTTGTCTTTTTTTTTTGTGTTTGTTTTTGAGGCAGAGGGGTGACATCATTTATTTTTTAAAAATTCTATGGTAGGTTCCTATTTCACAGTTTATGAAAAAAACTGAAAATTCATGGATACCTTTCCATCAATATGCTTGGCCTTTGGAAAAATCGGTTGTTCTTGATCAAAAGCCAATGATGTGGGCATTATTTAATTATGAACTACAAACCTAAAGGTGGTTTTTTTTTTTAATATACTGATTTAAAAATATTAAAAGATCTTATAAATGCATTATTTTGATATTTTGAATTCTCTTCAGCCTTTTGGGTACTACAGTGTGGATATCTACATCTATATAGCTCTTTTGTAATTTGGTTCTTTAGTCCCTATTGTTTCTGATTCAGAATTCAGCAGAATAAGAGACCGCATCAAGAGGTGACTTCCACTTCTAAAGTAGGTTGGCTTAAACATGCTTTTTTCTCAACTCCAGTAAAAAAGTGTCAGATCAGATGTGTTTTTCAGTCTGGAGCAATACTACACCACAAAGATCTCATTTATAATTCTACAAACATTCATTGATAAGAGACGGAGTCCTAACAGTTATTCATGGTTGTCGTTTGCGGTCTTCAGAAATGAAGAAAATATGATCTGTGGGTTTTTTTTCATCTTCTAAATAGTGACTATATTTAATTGAATATACAGGTTTATAGATTAATAATAATATGTACTTCAGGTTTTTTTTATAATTGGATTTGACATCTTGTGTAGTGATGGAATTGGAGAGTTTTATTTTTTTGTTTCATCTTTGTTTTTTTTATCTTTTTGTATGTTTGTTTTCTTGGTTGTTTTTATCCACAAATTCTGATGCAGTTTATCTGCTCTTTCATCGATTTCAATCTCTCTCTGTTCTGTACAAAGATCTGAAATCATCAAATTAAGCTGCCTTTAATCATAATGGGAAGAGAGATCAAAGTAGATGGCATTCTCTCGTAGCTTAATATCTATAAGTTGTTTTTAAGTTCCAGAGAAAATATTGAAGTCTAAAATCTGTTGTTCCTATGAAATCTAAGAAAAAGCATAAAAGTTTTAAAAAGTGAAAGATGAAAAAGAAGACTACTAAAGTTTAATTTTTAGTTTCCTTTTTGTGATTTACACATATATAACCATATATATATAGATAGTTATATGGAGATTGAAATTAATCTCTCAGATGCGTATGGCAAAAAAATTGAGGTCTGTATGCAGGGGTCTGAGAGATGTGTTTAAACATCCATAATGTTCAACAAAGATGTGAACATCAATTCCATTCCTTACTTATAGGTACCTCCTTCCATCAGGACTCCCATTTATCTAAAACATCTGTTTCAGGTGACAGACCTGAGAGATGACCTATGTGCTACATATGCCTTTCTGGAATTACAGAATGGGTCATGTTGGAAGGAACCACAGTGGGACATCTGGTCCAACCTCCCTGCTCAAGCAGGGTCATCCTAAAGCACATGGCACAGGATTGTGTCCAGATGGTTCTTGAATATCTCCGGTGCAGGAGAATCCAGAACCTCTCTGGACAATCTGTTTCAGTGCATGGTCACCTACACAGTAAAGAAGTCCTTCCTCATGCTTGGGTGGTGCATACCCAACATGCAGTTTTAAAGATTTGAAACAAAATTATGTTAAAAAACAGAGTTCATCATAACAATAGCAGGCTTCAGTCAAAAACTAGGAAAAATATTACATTTCATGCTTCTATTTCTTCAGACACTAACATTTTGTACAGACTTTTGTTAGTGTAAAAAGATTCTTTTTTGCTATCTTTTTAAACTAAAATGTATTTTAGAATCCAAACATTTAAATAACCTTACTGTTATGAGTTCTTCTGCTCTAATACAGTATTATTCAAAGACTAATATTTAAAGTATTTTAAAATGGATAAGGTATGTGAAGAGAAAGCAGAAAAAAATACATACACATGAATTGAAAAAGATACATAATTAGAGATAGTAATCATGAAAAAAAACACAAAACAGAAAGAAAAAAGATAAATTATTTACAATGTCTTTGCAGATTTAAGATGATCTGATAATTTTAAAGTCAATCTTTCCATATTTTAGATTCAGATCACAAGGAAAAAAACAAAGATTGGTACTGAATTTTGAAACAATAATGGAGGAGAAAAACTGCCAAAGTTTTAATTACCTAAGATTTTCTCCTTACAGGATTTGAGTACTACAAACAACCACTGAGTATCTCCAGTTCTCACTGGCTATTGCAGGAAATATTGTGATCTGTAGTCTTTTGGAAACCATTTCTGTTTTCATACCCAGAGCCTGAGACCTTGGATCATTGTGCTGTTGCCAGACTTTCTAGGTATGACTGAAACTTCTTTAAAACAAACAAACAAACAAAAACCTTTAAAAATAAATCTGGAATTTTGTAAATATATTTTAATCAATATTTACTACCACCTATAGTCATAGCATGATTGTTGTATATATAAGACAGTGAAACAAATTATACTGAAACTAAAATATTAGGGTTTTAACACAATTCTGCAAAGAGAATTTTCAAGATTTTAAATAGCTGTATAATTTCTTGTCTTGACTCTAAACCTTTTTTTCACGCATTTCTACAGCAGATTACCTTCATTCCAAGTTTACAAGGCAGATTTCAGTTTTCTGATGAAAATTACTAGGACTTACTATTATGCCAGTTTTCAGCTGAACAATCTTTTCCAGTCTCTGAAACTAATGAAGTAAGCAAAATTCTTGTCCTGAAAGGTTTATCATCCAAAGCACTAATCTGGACGGGAAAACAAAATCACGAATTGTAGCTAGTCTAGTTAGAAGTCTCACATCCTTAGAGGAGAATACAGTGACTGAGATGACAAGTCACGGAAACATGTCATTCACATTGAACTGTTATATATTTCATTATTCTCTTTTTGGCCTTCAAGTAGAGAAGACAGATGGTTCTAGATGATATGGGAAATACAGGACTTTAGAAGGAATTTGAGTGGCAAGAGAATTGGCAGAGGTGGGACAATAGGTTTTAGGCTGAGGTTGACACAGAGCATATGTGCACATGCATAGTAGTGTAGAAAGCCAGTTGCAGTGATCTACAAACAATTAAAGGCAGCAAAGAGAAACACTTTAAAAATTTTTGATGTATTCACTTCTTTTGAGCAGTAGTCAAAGGGTTAATATTTTCTTATGTTCTACTCATACTTTGAAAAAGTCATTGGTATTTGGAACAGACTCTTTCAAGCTTCATCAAGATTAGAAAGCATAGATATTTTCCACAATTATGACTTGCACTGAAAAATTAGCTGTCCTTAACAATAAAGTTACCTAAAATTTTTAGCATATCAAATTAACCTGGAAAAGCCTGTCTATTTAGGAGCTCTGAGCAGGAATGGATTGCTTCAATGATCATGGCAGCATTTTTCAGTAGTTCATGTTGTTTCAGAGGAATATATTCATTCCTTCAGAAGAGGAATAAGTTCAGACAGTCCAGTTCTCTGAAGGAAAATCCAAAGATTGGATAAGGAGTGTACTATGTACTGGTGTACTATGGAAGATCTGCAGTACTTTACACTTAATTCCTACTAGTGTGTGGTTTGAAACCAATCAAATTTGGGGGATCATGCTAGGGAAAGTTGTGAAGAAAAAGACAAACTAAAAAGGAAATTAGAATAAATTGAAAAAAATATTTATTTTAGTCTTAAGACAGTAGATTGTCATGAATACTTATGGTTTACTTCTAACATGGAGAATGGTTGAATCATGTGAAACAGGGAAATTCTCTGAACTGGTTTACCCCAAACAGTTTTGGAATCTCATAGGGGAAAGGAACCTGAGGAGATTGTCTGCTCCAAGACCCCACTCAAAGCAGGGTGAGGTAGAGCATGTTGTCTAGAGCTATGTCCAGATGGTGTTTGTCTCCTAAAAGTGTAAAACCTTTTTGGGACTTCACAGCCTCTCTGGGAACCTGTTCCTGTGTTCAGTCACCTTCACAATGAAATGTGCAGTACAATTAGTAATCACCTATTTAAATAATTATTACATGAAGTAAATGGAGGTAAAGTCCTGTAGAATGGAAGGCAAGCAGACAAAGCTCACAGTCCTCCATTCTTGGTCTGTAATTTGCCCAAGGTGGTATTATGGTAAGTCATCCTTGAACTTTCAGGATTTTTCTAAGATGCAAAAGACCTGAAGACACTGCCTGTCCTGAAGGTGCTCACTGATTACAGTGACGTTCACCCTGGCCGATATGACTGTTGGGTCTTGTTGCAGACATACACAGCTCTTCTTCATTCACAGTGAAGAACACAATAACAAAAGGACTGACCCCTGTATGTTTTATGCCATATTTCTACTCATATTTCTGCACTAAACTGGAGAGAGACAGAGGCTGACGTGTAAAACCTCATCAATGTCATTTTTCCTGTAGGAGACCATTATCCTCCATGGTTGTTGGAAGAGTTTTTTCTTTTTCCTTTTTTTTTGTCTTTCAGAAAAAGTCAACCTGATTTACTATATCTCTCTTGCTCAATGAGCCAGAGTTTAATATCAAGAGAGGTCAGGAATGCAGGGTTTTTTTGGACAATTCCAAAATGAGAAAATGTTCCAAAGCTGCAGTATAAAACACACCTATTGCCTACCTATTCCCTGCTGCTCATACCCCTACAAAGGCTACAGTAGTGGAAGAGAAGGATGAATTTTGCACTTTCTGGAGGAGTCAAAAGAACGAGTAGAGCAACTTGCCTCCCTTCAAATACAGCAATGATAATGCAGTCAAGATTGTTTGTTTTCTAAAAAGATTAGTT
The DNA here is from genome assembly GCA_013398175.1 of Climacteris rufus. Classification (NCBI taxonomy): domain Eukaryota; kingdom Metazoa; phylum Chordata; class Aves; order Passeriformes; family Climacteridae; genus Climacteris; species Climacteris rufus. Next base: position 105,436 of record VZRZ01000244.1, on the reverse strand, counting down.
CAAGAAGACTTTTCTCACAAATTTTGAAAGAAATGAAGAGTTGATATTTCAATAAAAGGAAAATGTGTTCAGACAAGATTGCAATATGCCATGTTTTGAATGAGCTGCACTCTCTCTGAGTGCTGGAATTCATTCACCAAGTGAATTTCTTTTCTTAAAATGTATCACAATCTCCTGACTTAATGAAGAGATTTTTCAAAATTTAGCACCCATGTAATAGAATTCATTACCAATAAATCTTTTTGTAATGGACAGTGGGAGCTGGAAGAAAAAAAAGAGACAGGAGATCCTCCCAGATTTGTTTCCAAGGACTCTTCAACTGTTTGGTTGCAAGAGGTGTTTTGCAAGAGAAAGAAATTTGTTGTAAAAGGTGTACTGTAAGAGAAAACAACTACAAATAACAACAAAAAAAGAAACAATATGAAAGCTCATATTACTTTTAAAATAAATTTTGATTGAAAATTTCACCTCTAGATGTCATTTTTATGGACATATTATGTATTTGTACTTCTTAATTATGATTGTGGATTACCTGAGAAAGACAGTAGAACGTACTTGGCATGCATGGACGTGGGAAAGGAGCTCTGAATCTCTGGGAAGAGATGGCAGCAGTAGTATTGCTTCAGGAAAGCTTCATGCCTATCTGACCACAGAGCAGGTGTGGGTTGTGTATACTACATTCTGTCCTTCACCCTTTCTGCCTTTTTTCAACTCTCAATATTCTTTGAAACTTTTACGATTTGATTAAAATGAACACCAGTTTTAAAAGCTCCCTGTTCCTCTTTTATCTGACTTACTTTCTTCATTCCCAAGCAATTGTTATGCAGGCTACACAAGGACAGGATAAACATTTTATACCTGTACAACACTAATACCACCAGTTTAGTTTTAAGCAAACAATACCAATACTAAAAATCTGTTTTGTGATTATCTTTTTCCTAGTTGTTCCCTTAAACTGGAACTTATTTGCTGGGACTCCCCTTCTGCTATTAAAAATTTTTCCCAGACAGTGAATATTGATTGTCATAGTGGCCCTCTTAATTTTCAAAGAAGAATAAAATACATGACTGATGGTGTGTAAGCTCAATGGTCTTAGAGATACTTAAAAATACTATATTCTCTTTGATTACAGGTGTACAGGATGGGCAGACATTTTCTAGATATACTCAGTCTTTTCCCTAATTTAAGTTCCTCAAAATAACTGAATGTAGACTATCTAGATGACAGAACTCTACTATTCTCCCAAGTAATCAAGAACAGAGTAGTCAGTTTTTCACATTTTATCCATGCCGCCGTCATGCAGAGAAGTTCTTGCATCAGGTATCTCAAAGTCAATCAACACTTAAAGGAATCTACTTGTTTTGCTATATTAAAAAAATACACATCAGGGATAAAGTTTAGGAATATCAAACTGGACAAGTTCTAAATAGAGTAGGCTAGTTCAGAAGTGCTCCTTGGTCTGGTAAAATTTCTAAGCAGCATAGCTAAGTCAGGAAAACCTTTAAATGTAGGACAAACTTTATGTCCTTTTCTGACTGATTGTCCTTCAGATTGCAGGCTTTTTCTTTTCTTTGATATCTGTGATATCTTTGGCCTGTGACATGTCAACAATGTTATTCCTGCCTATAACTAAGGGATCCCAGATACAATTTCTTCCTCTCACCTACTTTGTCCTCAGTTAATGTAGTTAGTTACGTTTTGAAGGGTAGAAACAAAAAAAATTATGTGGGAAATCTGACTTGGAAAGCTAAGCATGCACATATATACTTACGGAAAAGGGTATGCAAAGGACATCTTTCAAGTACTAACCTAGAAACTAAACACGTTAATAAGTATTTCTGATTACTTGAGTATAGCTGTTTTACCTCAGGAAGCATATTTGCATAGATTTTGTTTGAGATTTGAAACACATAGTACAAGGTCCAGATTGGGGAGGGTTTAAGTTTTAGATTAATCTTGATTGTAGACTGTGAATAACGTGTTTTTTCACATGCTTTAGTGATTTCCTGAATGGTAGTGAGAGAAATCTGCTTCTGTTAAGTAGTGTTTCAAATACTGGGAGAATATGTTGGTCCACTATCGTCTACAGAATCTGCATTTTTAGCCAAGTCCCTTGTACCTCAGAATGGAAAACTTTTCACTTAGTTTTCAATAGGCTTTCAAATACTTAGAAAACATTATGCAGCAGGAGTGACAAGATTAAAAAGCTTGTATTCTACAATTAGGAGTGCTTCATTAATCATTTTTATGAGATATAAAAAAGTAACATGAATGTCAAACAAAAACATCATCACAAGTAATAAAAAAGCATAACTGTGACCTTAAGTGGAATTAATTGACCATTAAGTAACAGCATAAAAATTCAAAGTAGCCAAGGAGTTCATTTTCAGGGCAGTATGACTATTTCATACCGAACAACAAATGAGGGAGGGATTAGAAGTAAAACAATACAAAATTCACATTATTGGAAAATGGTATACTGAACCATTATTTGAAAATAATCTATAAAAAAAATGTCACAGTGGTAGCATAAGTGGAAAATCCTTTTTAGCTGAGCCTTATGAGTCAGCCTGGACATGTCCAGGTTATTAAGGCTAGGTGTGATACCAATACTATTTGGTTGTAGATGGAGGCATACTCAGTAAGGAATAAGAATTGCCAAAGAGTTAGATCCTCCAGGATGACAGGTATGTGCCCAAGTAAGCTAGAAGAGTAAGACAGAAGGACAACCCCAAGGCGTGCGGGGATTTTTCCCTCTGAGTACCTGCAGTCATTAAACAGGTTTTTTTGTTCATTTATCCTTCAAAGAAAGTACCTGCTGTACATTTTCTTGCGTCTCTGTAATGCTTATCTATCAGAGCAGAGGTCTTAGGAAACAGAGGTGGTAGAACTTCGGTTTTCTGAATTCTGAATAGACTTGAACAGAGGACAGTCTCTGAAGTCATCCCACTTAGCCTACGTTATTCTTATGTGTATGTTAGAAAACAAACCACCTTTGATGATCTCTCTGTGTATTTGTACTGGAGGTGTGTGGACACTTCTAGGGAGGGTTTTCTCCTCATTGAGATAATTTACTTCCCTGAGAACAGATGAAGCCCTAGCTCTTGAATTAGTTACTGCAACCATGTGCTTGAGGTTATGCGAAAAATTTGAACCCAAAACTCTAGAATTAGCTGACTATACTTAAAATAATGAGAATGTTTCACTTCAGTTATGCCCATGTCCCGTTTTATGAATCTTTTGCTGAGAGTACGACAAAATACTACAAAAGCAATTAAGCGATAGGAAACAGTGTTGAAGCAATTGTATCAACCCTCGGTTGTGTGGGTTGTAGGGGCCAGACTATGAAAATGGAAAAACAAACAAGCAACTTTTAGTTAAATTTCATTTAATGTTCACTATTTTATTTTATTTTATTTTATTTTATTTTATTGTAATTATTTTCTTGTAATTATTTTCTTGTGTTTTGTCTTGTTTGGGTTGCAACATTAAGAAGTTAGGAAAATTTTGAGATATGGTGGTGTACGACAACTTACTTATCCTTCATCCTGTATGTGTGCACCTGTTATTATACAGTTCTTTAGGATCTGATGTTAGGTCATTAATTTCTTTCTTTTTACTAAAAGATTATTCTCATTCAATTGGTATTGAAAGCAAAATGTGCTTCTGTATTGAATTTGTCTACAAAGTTTAGGTCTTTCACCCCAATTTCATGCAGAAGTTGGCATATATAGAAAGTCTAGGCAGGAATTTGGAGGATGGTCATTTAATTTAAGTTGCTGAGTATTACCCTGTGGGATTGAATTCTGTGTTATTCATGCTGTGTAAAAGCTTGCTTAATTCATATAGTGCTTTTGCAATTTGATTGAGTTATTTAAATTTTTAAGCCATAACATAATAGGAAAAAAAAAAAGTTAACAATAATAAAGCCCACTAATGTTCCATGGGGTTTTGTTCTCTCTTTTGTGACTGGTCTATGTACAAAACAGACATGTACACTAATCCAAAGACGTTAACCTTCTGTTCATAGACTAGTAATCTGAGAGATCTTTTTCAAATTTGACATTCATGCCACTCCTGAAGCCCACCCAGCTCCTGTTCCTGTATGTACTTGCTCATACTTAAATTTGTTTTCTAATATTAACTTCTGTGAAGACCAGTATTTTAAATAAATAATTTTAATTAGAAAAAAAAAGGATTGCATCAAAAATTTTTAGATAGTGAATGTATTCAAAGAAATGACTAGTTGAAATCTGAGGGTTTTTTTCCCCAGTGTTTATTAATTTTTTATGAATCAGTTAAGGAAACAACTGGGCTCAAGGGTTCTAAAGAAAGGCATGAAATATAACATCTATTATAATTTAGATATAATTTAAAGCATTCAAACTATTATGAAATTTATCATTAAACTAGCATGTACAGAAGATAATAGAACCATACTGAAAGAAATAAAAAACGTTTGGACTAACATTCTTAAACCTAAATTTGTATTAATGCAGTATTCTGGCTCAGGGACATGACTGATTGAAATATTTTCTGAAAATAAATATTCTGAATGTTGAAAAATGTAAATTACTTTTAAGATTAAAAAATGCACACCAAAGTAATACCAAAGTCTATATTTAAGTCTTTTTATTTAAGAATCATGTTGAAATTTTTAAACCACTATTTTTATTCATTGAAAAAACAGCTGGAAATTTTCAGAAATGTCAGTTAAGTCTTAGATATATTTTCCAACTTCTAGAATACGCGTTATAGTGTAATTAGTTCAGGACTCATTTACAGACATTTTGAATACCCTGGTTTCAAATGAACTGCTGTACAAATTTGGCAGTGTGCTCCTTTCTATGACTTTTAGTAAAATGGATTTCTTGCTGTGATAAGTGACACAACTGTAAATTTCAACAGAAAAGTGATTCTGATAAACAGTGGTCAGCATTTTTATTTAAGTAACAATGATGTTATTCAACAACTATTATAAGTGATCTGAAATGTGATGCTATAATCAAAAACAACAGTGCAAAGTTGTTGTTATCTTTTAACATTGGAATTTTTGCCCTTTAGAAAAAGTCCTGGGACCTGAATTTAAGTATGAACAAATTAAGTGTATCAATGAAATAGCAATTCAATGTAAAGAAAGATATATCAGGCTTTTTCATAATACTGTCAAGATTGAAACGAATTTAAAGGAATATTTCAGGCTTTATTTCTTAATTCATATCAAAGACACCAGGATATAGTAAATATGTATAAATATAGTGAGTGAAAAAAATAGTGGGGACTCATGCTGCTGGCTTGAGTCTGATGTTTGAAGTTTGAATTTTCAAATCTCCTGGTTTGAAAATCTGTTACTTTAGGATAACTAGAACTTCCTGGTAGTGTTTCATGCACTGATACTGGAGACATCTTGCTGCAAACTTTGTGTCTACATTAAGTTTATTTATTTGTCTGAGAATACCAACATAGAGATGAGAAAACCTGAAAGAGTTCAGATTTTGAGTTTTATATGTGAGAATTCAAAGTTTCTAAAATATCAGATTTCCCTGTGTTTTCTTCTGCAAACTTCAGTTATGAGTAAACTGAGGAAAACTATGATATTGCAGTAGGTCATATACCATGGTGGAAAACTGCAAAGTTCCTCAGAATGAAGAGGAAAAAATAATAGACAAAAACATTTGTTCTGCTTTTGCTGGGGTAGAATTAATTTTCTTAGTAGATTGCGTTGTGCTATGTTTTGGACTTGTGACCAAAATACAATTGATAAGTTACCCATGCTTTAGCTATTGCTGAAGAGTATTTATACAGCATCAAGACCTTTCTGCTTCTCACACTGCTGCACCAGGGAGCAGGCTGGAGGTAGTCAAGAAGTTGGGAGTGGACACAACTGGACAGTGGACTGACCCCTACTGACCAAGAGGTTATCCCATACCATATGCTGTCAAGTTCAACAAGTAATGCTAGGAAGAGAAATTGTCCACAGCTGCCTGGTGCTTAAGGACTTCTTGGACTCCAGCTATTTTCTTGATTTCTTTTTTGGTGGTGGCAGATTTGTCTTTTGGTTTAGTGATTTTCCTGTAAAACCATCTTTATCTCAATCCAGTTTTGCATTTCCAATTCTCTTCCGTATCCCACTGGGAGAGGTGGGGACATTGAGCAACTGATTATGTGTTGCAGGATTAAACCACAATAACCCTTTACTGGCAAAATAAAACAAAATTAAAATTAAAAAATATAAAAATCAAATCAAATAACAAGTAACTGATTTGATCACAGCTTAAACATCTGTATATTACTGCAAAGCAGAATAGTTACAGATCTACTCTTACATATTAACATTTCTAGCTTTTCTGTAGTATTTTAATATTGTAAAACAAAAAATTGCAATTTATTGTAGGAAGAAAAAAATTTAAAAGTCTTTTGGATGTTGCAGATAAATCTTCTGTTGAAGATTTTATATAATTCTTTGATTCTATACTGAAAAAGTCCTTGTGGAAAAATTTGTTATTACTGTTACAGTGAAAAAATGTAGAGAGATAGAACACAAGCTGTTCAGATAAACCAGAGAAAAAAAAAATCTGTAAGTATATCCAACTGCCTACTAGGTAGCTAAACACTGCTACATAAGTTGAATTGGTTGAAAACAAAGGAAATGGGAACAAGAAAATTGAAACCAAAAATCTACTTAAACAAATTCTTAACTGACAGTATTGAAACAGAGTTCTGTAGTGTTTTATTTTCTTCATCATAAACCATTTAAATTAAAAAAAAGAAAAAATTAATTAGAATTCATTTAACTATTTCAATGGCACCTTCACTTGTTCAAACAGTAAGGAGTTGAAATTTAAAATAATCAAAGTGTAAATAAAAAGTATATTTTTAAATTATCCTGATTATCAGCTGGTGCAAATCAGCAAGCAACGTCATTAGATAACTTATTTGAAATGGTTGTGTCAAAATTTGTTGTTATAAAAACATATTACCATTATAAAAATGGCAGGAATGTGAATCATGTGATGAAATCTATGATGTATTTCACAATGGAGGTCAAACAATAAAGTGTGAAATTTTACCTTCTCAACTGAAGAATCAGAGTAACTGATTATAAACTTTTGATATCATGCTGATATGAATACTGTTTGATCAATAAATAAAACTCAGTAGAGATAGTAAATAAATGTAGAATAACATGATTTGCTCTACAGTGCACCTTAATCAACAAAAACACTAATTATAATTTTAGTAAGATCATATACTATTATTATGAATCACAGTGAGCATTTCTACTTAAAGAGTATGGGACATTTAAAACTATAGGCTATATTACACTAAGACTTTTTAAAATATAGGTTAGATTATAGTAAATATGTAAATATAAAATAATTTTAAAATTCTGAAAACATCTTGCAAGGACTAGTGAAAGCATTTTCATCCATTATCATAATAAAAATAAATAAGAAAACAAAAAGTAGTATTTCTTTATAGACAATTCAAATATACACATATGTAAAAACTTATATTTCTAAAAACACTTTTAAATGGAGTCTTACTATCTTATTTTAAAATTATAGCCACAAAGAAGTGGATGTCATATGGAACATGGAGCAGTGCAAGTGGTTTGAATATTTGTTTACAACAGTCTTCTGAAAGATGCATGTGTGACACAAATATCAGGAGCTGATGTCAATTCTCTGTCATTCAAAAAAATTAAGAATACTTCCTCAGATATACAACAAAGATATGGTGAGTCAAAATTAACAATGCGTTATTCATCATGAAAATGGAGATAGTTGAATTGTTGGACACTTAATGGCACATACTGACGAATCCTAATGAAAGTTAATTGTATTGAAAACAAATTTCAGGAAGCTAAATATCTTACAATAAGTATGTCTAAGTAAAAATCAAAGAAAATATCTCCTAATGACAGTAGAAGGCAGCTATCCATTGTGAGAGAATAAAAAACAAATTTAAAAAATCAGGTACATGAAAAGCTACCAAATGCTACTACGTCTGGCATAGACCAGAACAGAATCAGAGAATCATTTAGGTTGCAAAAGACCTCTAAGGTCATAGGATCCAACCTTTGACCAATCACTACCTTGGCAACTAAACTGTAGCATGCCATGTCCAGTCATTTCTTGAATAGGGTTGGTGACTCCCTGGGCAATCCATTCCAATGCTTAACAACCCTTTCAGTGAAGAATCTAAACCTCTCCTGGGGCAGCTTGAAACAATTTCTTCTGGTCCTGTCATTGATTGCCTGGGAGAAGAGACCGACCCCCACCTGGCTACAATCTCCCTTCAGGGAGTTGTAGAGAGTGATAAGGTTACACTGAGCCTCCTTTTCTTCAGGCTAAACACCCCTAGCTCCTTCAGTCTCCCCTCATATGAGTCACTCTCTAGACCCTGCAGCAGCTCTGTTGCCCTTCTCTGGGCTCTCTGCAACACCTCAATGTCTTTCTTGTCATAAGGGGCCTAGAATCAGACACAGAACTAGAGGTGGACTTTATTGGTTTGCTGAGCTAGCTTTCTGTGGATTGCTTTACTTGGCTAGATGTTCTTGATAATAGATATCTTCAGTCTCAAGGGTTGTTACTCTGTCACCTTTAATGAGCATAATAGATACGTTTCTTGGCAAATAGAAAATGGTTTTACCAAAATGAAGAGACTCATGACTTTTTATACACGCTGAATGTCGCTTACACCTTTGTGTAACTGCATTTTGTATCACCTTTCTGTGTAACAGAATTCTGGAGATGATGCTCTCTGCAGTATTAAATTTAACATACTGTCATCTTACTTTAAAATGATTGTCACACAAGTATATGGTAAGAATAAAACATTCTTCTCCACTGGGAAGTGGTATTGAAAATTATTATTACATGCAAGGCAGTGCAAAACCTGTATGTCTAAATCTCTGAATATCAGAATTATTCAATATTGTTACATAGGAAATACAGTATTTTCAGTACTATGTGACTCTTGATCTACAGACACACCACTGTTTGTGTGAGGTATTCTTATTGCATTAATAATTGTCATCTTTTATTGTATGAATAATGCATGAACATTATTTTCTTTGAACTTTTTCATTCAGAAAACTACATCGAAAAGTCACACCTCCAGATTCATTCTCATCTGGACTGAATACATTGCATATAATTAGTTCAGAAATATGACACCTATGAAAACATGTGGAGCCCATGGATATCAGCTGATAAATGGAGATTTTGAGCAACATTACTAAAAAAGCATACTCATTAGGGCTCTTATTTTTTCATGAGTTAGAAAAATACAGAATTATAGCATCTATCTGCTTTATTTTTAAAACCATATTTCATTATATAATACATGAATGGGTTACGTAGTGAATTTCTTTTTTCTCGATTCAGAAAAAAGGTCCTTACATGAATGTAGTGATCTCACCACTATTCGTGTGAGATAAGAGGGAGTCTAAGAAGACTGTCAGGAGCATTGAAAAAAGTTGAGATTTCAGTATTTAGTAGTGGAATTATAGCAATCTTTAAATGGAAAATATTTCACTAGAGTGAAACATTCAAAATTTTCTGAACCCATCTTGAAGGAGGTACTTTTTCTATAAGATTGTTCTATTCTGAATGAGGACAGGAGCATTCAGATCTGTCCCTATGTCATATAGCTTAGTGGTGCTTTAAAGGTCAAAAGTACCTTGCAGAATGTAAAAGGTTTTTTGAAATGTGAGCTCATTACACATATTAGCAGATTAACAGTACAACATACAAATAAATGAAGAACTTAAATACTTTTTCCACTTTCAGCACAAAGGGGCTTGAATCAAACTGTTGGGAACATATATATCTCCAAAGGTTACAATATGCTGAAGCTCTGCCCTGAATGTCTGTGATGCATGACCCGGGCTTTTAGTCCCTACATGGTCTCCAGGCAGCTCAAATGCAGTTACTGTGACAAATTTAGAACAGGGTTTCCGCATGAAGGTCTCTGAGAGCCTCTTAGAGAGGCTGGAAACTTCTTGTAGGTATGTTTTCTTTGTGCATGCAGTGAACAACAAATAAACCTGCCAAGGCCACTATAACCAGTATCAGAGGCCATACCTGACATGACCACAGTTGGCTATGTCCTACCTTTTAACCTTCTTTAGAGGTCATGATCCTCAGCATATGTGTCTTATGGCTCATAGATACAGCTCCTAGGACATGGAAGGTCATTGTCCTTGTTCTAACCATCACTTTGAAACTAAACACGCTGAAATAAATTGTCTTTAGAGTATCATACTTCCACAAACCAATTTTCTATGTTAAGTAAAAGCTGGTGAAATCTGTTATAAACTCAGTCGGTTAGAGCATGGTGTTAACTACGCCAAGGATGAGGGGTTTGATCCTCATATGGACCATTCACTTAAAAGTTGGACTTGATGATCCTAGTGGATTCCTTCAGGCTCAGACTACTCTGATTCCTTACATTGTTTTTTGGCTATTTATGTGTTTGTAAATTTGTCATTTTTTTCAAGTAATCTTAGAAACTTGATTCCAAATTTTAGTGGCTAATATTATTTTTGAATGGTTTAGCATAAGCCATTAAAAAGACCTTTCATGAGTTAAAATGTGAGAATGGGTTAATCAGAACTTTCTAATTTTGCAATGTGAAATAATAATTCACAAATGTTGTTTTATGTAGAGAAACCCAAATACATAAACCAAACTACCTGAACAACTTGAGTCACTGAACAAAGACTAGACTGCCTGGAAGCAGACAAGAGTGGATAGTTGTTCCACATGGGTTTGTGTGCTGAAGAGTGTACTGCAAGTCAAAAACAATGTGTTTTGGGATGGCAAACTGAAATTGCTAAGACAAGTAGTAGAGAAGTTAATAACATGTGGGTGGAAAAATGGCCAAAGGTCAGATGCAAAAACTGAGATGAGAAGTACTTACTGAGGCAAAAAGAATAAAAGGACAGCCCTTGGGAGCAATTCAGGTGCCTGGAGAGTGTTTGCTCTGCACAAGTAGGGGACAGTCAAAAGAATCCCTGTTCTCTTTTTCTTTTTTCTTCTTTTTTTTTCTTCTTTTTCTTTTTCTTTTTCTTTTTCTTTTTCTTTTTCTTTTTCTTTTTCTTTTTCTTTTTCTTTTTCTTTTTCTTTTTCTTTTTCTTTTTCTTTTTCTTTTTCTTTTTCTTTTTCTTTTTCTCCTTTTCCTTTTCCCTTTTCTCTTTCTTTTCCTTTTTCTCTTTCTTTTTATTTTTCTCTTTCTTTTTCTTCTTTCTGATTCTTCTTCTCTTTTCTCCTTTTTTTCTTTCTTTTTTTCACTTTCTCTCTTCCTTTTACAGTGCCTAAGATGCAGTTTGAAATAGGTTTTCCTTTCCTATCAAAACTGTGAACCTTTCCAGTGATTATCTGGCATCTGTTGGTTACAGTATTTCAATTGCTTGAGAATCCTCTGGAAAACAACTCTTTCTTGAAAAAGGGTTGAATGTACATTCAAAGGTAGCTTCAGCTGAGCAAGTGTCCAGCTAATCCCCTTAGCACACAGGGACAAGGTTGCCACCATCTCTAATTGATTCTGAAATGATTCCGTATAGAAAATTAGAAGGTTTGGATTCCCATGTGAGCTTCAATAAAGAGCCAGGATGTAAGCCTGACAGATGAATGGATTCATAAATGAAAATCTGATAAGCTGCTTAAAAGTGTACTTAAGTCCAGAAGTGATTTGAATGCTCTTGTTAATGGCACATTGTATATTGTCATCTAGTTAATTATCTCTGAAGATGAGTTCTTGCAGAGGAGAAGATACGCCAGCCTTTCACAGCCTTTTCTCATCACATATTTATTAAATTCCACCCTCCTCGCCAGTAGCTGGAAGGCAGAATGATAGGATTAGGCGACTGCAGTTCCTCTGTGGCTGTCAGTTCACTGTGCCAAACTTCAAATATGAACTGTTGCATGTACTGTCAGAGACATTTCCTTTATATCTTAATTTGCAAATGAGGAGATGACATTTGTTAGGCCTTGTATTTGCACACATGAAAGGCAAGTACTGTCACTGCTGGTTATTTTGTTTATCCCTTTGGAAATAGTGTATGGCCTATTTATAAAGTTTCGTCAGATTTATTTTTTTTTTTTTTTTGCTAACTGAGATAGTCAAGGAGCTGCACATACTCATATTTTATTCAGGATGCCTATCTGCAGTTTATGAAGCATGCTCTGCATGCGACAGCTATTTAAAACAGTATCTTTCAATCTATTTTCACTTTGCTCTTTTGCAATGTTTTTGATAGACGTTCCTATTTTTTATGTCTTTCATACAGATAGGTTGATGAGTTTTTATGTGCATACAGGTACACCTGCCTTTTATGGGTTTCATATGTGTTTATCTGACTATCTGCATTCATATTGGTAATGGAGAGGTAGAAAGATTGTGCTGGAGGCAAAGACTGTTCTGTCCATCACATCCTTATAACTTACCATCAGATATGAAATGGATAAAAAAGAAGATGGAAGAAGGAGAACTGAAATGGAGAGTTCATTAGAACAAAGTATCACTGAGCAAAATAACTGAACAGAAAGAATGCTACAGATATACAGTATCACCATCTCAAATACTCAAGAAAATATTATTGATGAGTTAAATCTTTAGGTTTTCCCTTTTTGTTATTAATTACAAAAGTTAGCTTATTTAGCTGCAAAATTAGCTTTGTCTTTCTGCACTACATTTGAGGGTACTTTCCTAAAAAAGCAGTCTATACTCACAGTTGTCAGCATACAGAACTTCTTGAGGAATCATCAAGTCATTTCTTTCTCCACTTCTGCCTCTTACTTTGGATACAATTCTTTTTAATCTGCCTGAATAGTTATTGCGGCAAGATGCAGAGCTAGCACACTCAGGTTTAGTTTGTTCTGTAAGCACACACATCTTATCTGACCTCAGACAAGGTGGTTTTTTTCTAGTACTCAAATATGCATGAGTTTCCACTGGAGTGGTATTTCTTTTCTTACGTTACAAATGTAGACATACAAAAAATGAACAGTACCCTGAAAAATATGGTTGTCTTCTTGTGTAATATGTTAATGGAAATCTATGTTGATGTATATAGTTAGATTTTTCTAATCAACCTCAGATGCCCTAGAGGTCTTTTCCCGGGTTTTCCTGGAATCACAGGCCCTTTGATTATATGTCTACATATTGTTACAGTAAATGCTGCTAGTTTGCAATTTCCAAACATTCCAGTTCTTACTGCAAAGTTGAGTAGATTTTGAAATTTCCTGGATAGAAAGCAAACCCAGCTGTAGTAATTCTGGCCAGTACCTTATAGTCACTGCAGAAACAGTGGCATATGGCTGAGATATAATCTCTCTTACAAAGTTATTTCCCTCCTCCTCCTCTTTCTTTGTCTTTTTCAGCAAGGGCTGAGTTCAGAAATTAGGCGTTGGAGCAACAGCAGCAGCTGCCAACTGCAGTAGGCACTGTATCCTCTTCATTTGGAGGGTAACTAGGACACCACTGGTGACTGACGAGTTCCTGGTTAGCAAATTAAAAAGAGGCACACACAGTGATTTTCAAGAATGGGTGAATATAACTGAAATGTTCATTTAGAATTGAGCACTATTCATGGAACTTGAGTCCAAGCCCAAGAAAGTAAATGGAAATATTATTATTTACTTTAATTAGCTTTGGATTTGACCCCAAGCGAAACTTATGTGTACAAAAATATTTCTCATTTAAATGGATTCTTCAGCTTGCGAAGTGCCTGGAAATAAAGACCAGAAGGAACTCATAATAGAATTCTTATCAAACTGTCACCAGAGGTAATTATTAGCATGCACAAAAGACTTTTCTGCTGTCTTAACATAGCATGTGCATTGCTTAAAATGTTTCAACACTTAGTGAGGTATGATAGCATTCTTCTACATCTGTACTTTATTGTATATAAAAGTTGCCAAAAATTTATTCTGAACAGGTTCAAAAAAAGTCCTGTACATATATGTCAGAAACATAAAACATATGGAGGAAAATAAAATCTCTGCATTACTTAGATATGCATACACACATATATTAAAATCCTTAAATGAATATCAGTACAATCCTATGGAACACAAGTTATTGTATGTCAGTTTTAAAGTAGGTGTGTTTCATATTGAACCTTATTTATTTATACACAGTTCTGTAAAGAATTGTTAACTTTATACATATTTTGTATGTGACATTTAACATTTAAACACAGAAGGTACAGAACAAGTATTCTTGTGGAACGCTGAGTCATTCAACAATTGGAAGCACAGAAATTTAGTTTTGGTTTAAAATTCCAGTGTTCTGAGGAGCTTATGTCACTGCCTCTGGTCAGTAGGAATACAGCTCTATCAATTGGTATAGTATGGAACTATCCTAGAGTGGAACACTAATTACTTTTACTCCTTTACAAGAATTTGGAAGAGCAGAGAGCAATATCCTATTTTATATGCAAATTCAGTGGTTAAAATATTTTTCAAAACTTGAAATCTGGGTGTTGACACCCTCCATAACTCAGTTTCTATGTGGTTCCAACACAAGCTTCCCTCCTTTTAAGGAAACCATTGCCAAAGTCATATAAATAAATAAATAAAATAGCATTCCTGAAATGGAGGCATGGTGGTAGGGTGGGGATGTGGAAACAAAAGGAAATGGGTCTGTATATGTTTTATATTGCTAGGATTAGATTTGGGATAAAAATCAAGTTTCAGAAGACAGTGAATTTGAAATAGACTTTTCATTTGTGTGGGAAGTAAGAATTATTCCCTGGCTTGCACAAGATGAAGGACCTAACTTCAGAACCCTGGTCCAAAGAGCAGGGATTCAAGAGGGGAAAAATATGTTTACATATTTTAACCAATGATTGTTTCATTTGGCATTAATTCACTACCTTTTATGCAAGGATCAGTACACAGATTTCTTTCCAGAAGGTTTCACTCACTGAAATGAAATTATGTTGCTGTCTGGGTCAGGTACTATAGTGAATTTAGGCTTTTTAAAAATCTATTTTTATCTATCCGTCATCCATCTATTGATCTGTCATATAAATACATCTATAAAAATTGTGCTTTCAGGGCTAAAAATAAGTGTCTAAGTGAGGAAGTAACTGCAGAGATAACCTGTGATGGTAGCAGTTTTAGATAAGCCCAAAAACAGAATGTCAGGCAACTACAGACCTTTACCATTGGAGATTTAAGCATGTAGAGACTCAAGATGGTTAGGAGTTAAGAAGGGATTGCAGTCATGAACCTCAGTACATCAGGTCCATTTTAAGTATAAAAGTCTTTTTTTGGAGCTAAACTGCTGACTCTACAAAGAAAAACTTTTTGAGCTATGTGCCTCCATGAGGATATAGGAATTCTTTCTTCACAGACTCCTTTGTAGGATTCTAAGTTACCATCTAAGTACTTCAGAATTTAACTCTCTCATTGTAACTATTGCAAAAGAAGACTTTGTCATAGGAAAATACTGAAAACCATTTTAAAAGCATTTTTAAACTGTCCCTCTTTTTTTCTTGTTTTTACAACTTTTTTTTTTGCTATCTCTAAGTGGGGAGAAAAAAAAGAAAATAAAAAAATAAAAACAGATAAAAATAGTCTCAGTTGAGGCAACAATTTTTTAATTCCTAGTACTGGGCAGAGCCATAACCCATCTTTCCTTTAGGATATCTGCCAGTCCCATCTGTTTGGCAAAAAATATTTTCTTTTTTTTTTTTCTCTATCTCTCTTTCTTTGTTTTCTTCTGTTTTGACAGATAGCCTCCAGATTTTTTGTCAAGAAGAAGCTTCTGAAAATCTTTCAAAAGGCTATTTGTATCAAACACAATCCTTGCAAAGGCAAAGGAGGGAGTTTTTTGGGTTTAGGTAGTGTCAAAAGCATGTCCAAACACATGCTAAAGAAAGTGCCTGCACACTGCAGTCAGGAACACTGTCCATCATGTCTTTTATTTATCTTTGTGGTCTGACAACTGTACAAACCAACATATGGTCTCATATGCTAAATGCTTAGAGGTATCAGTGATGACAGGATCTCTTCCTGTCCTCCGAGCTTGACTACTGATACTTAATGGAGTACAGGATAGTACAATGTGATGTTATCTATCTATCTATCTATCTATCTATCAATCATTTGTCTATCTATAAGTCAATAACAAATTTATGGGTAACTAAACTTGATATCTTCATTTTTTCAGAAGCTTTCAATCTCAATTTCAAAAGCAAATGTTAGGTAAGGGAGTTGGCCAGAAAAAGGAAATGATAGTTCTGCTTATGCATTTCTTATTGTTGATTTTTTTAGCCAATATATGATTTGTGTTTGTCTTATCTTACTATGTGAAGAACGTGATTAGATCAAAGGCTGCTATGAGGAATTTCAGTGAATTTATGGTGGTAAAAATACATGAGTGTTGATAATAAAGGAAGACAATAAAGTAGCTGACTCTGTATGATCACTGTTAAAAGTGGTAAAAGGGAGATTACCAGCATCTTTTCCCAGTGATAAAGAGTTTATCCAATCTTACAAGTATCATGCCTATAAGATTGGCCATATTTCTGCCTACCCTTACAAAACTGGCTCCTACCATGCAAGCAGACTTTTCTTATCAATAACGCATAAATTTAAACTAAGTGGCAAATACTGTTGAGGGATTCTATGGTACAAAACAAGAATTATCAAGAAGAAAGAAATTTTGCATTTTCTGTCACTGGAAAAGTAGATTTCAATTTCATGGAAGAGGAAAAAGAAAAAGAAAAAGAAAAAGAAAAAGGAAAAGAAAAAAAAGAAAAAGAGAAAAAGAGAAAGAAAAAGAAGAAAAAGAAAAAGAGAAAAAGAGAAAGAGAGAAAGAGAAAAAGAAAAAGAAAATTGAAGAGTTACATTACTTCATTAAAAGTACACTGAAGTCTTATTTTCAACTCTATTTCCACCTCCTTTTGCCTCAGCACTACAAGGTGATTATAAGCTCACTAGACGTTACCACGTATGAAGCCTCCTCTGAACATTTTCCACTGCAATCTATATCATATGTGAGAGGGAGAAATTTCTATGCTCTAGTTCAATGAATTAAAATCCAGGTAGCTGCAGAGTTGAGATTTTTTTTGTCTCTGTGATATAACCAATTCCTTCTCCTGAATAAAATGGGTAATCTGACACAGGAGAAGACCTGAATGATTTTACTTAGATTTCATAGTAATTTTTCATTGCAGAGAATGTTTAATTGAATCTAGATATTTGCCAGTAATAGAAAAATTGAAGAGAGAACAAAAAAGAAGGAATGGTCTCAAGATGGAAAAAAGCCTCAAAAGTTCTGGAGAGTTGTGTTTGCTTCCAGAAGAGGACCAGAAATAGGTCTTCACAGGTCTTCTCCATCCCAGCAGGAACTACTGCTCAAACACCCTCCTCAAGCTGAGGCTAACAACAGCCAGTCTAACATTCCATGTCTCCCTCATGAACAAAGCAGGAAGCACTCACAGGGACTGTTTGCTGCTCCAGGAATGTTGGTGCTTCAGCATAACCCCAGCTGGAGCAAGCACCTATTCATGGGAAGCCCTACCACAACAAGAAAGGAGCAACAAATGGCAACATTCACTGTATCTAACTGTGGATGTCTAAATATAAATAATTTTGAACAGTTTGAACATTCAATTTTCATCTGCTTTGTTGGAACATTCAGTTCCCTTCATTGTGAACAGATAAATATGGGCAGTTTTAAAGAAAGAATTAATATAATTGATCCTAGATATTTATCTAGTCTTATGATGAGTTGTTCTCTGGAGATGCCTGCTTTTCCCTTCTGATATTAAAGGAAGCTTTGGATGACTAACTCATTAAGAAAAGCTTTATTTTTGACCCTTAAGTAAGGTGACAGGACTCTGAGAAATACTACTTATTTCTAAGGTACATTGAAACTTCATGAAAAGCAGAATAACTACCTATGTGAAGACAGTTTTTTACTGCAGACCATTTTGAAACTGGACTATATTCAGTCCTAATTGTGCACAAAGTCTCAAAATTTGTGAAACATTCAAAAATGCATTTGGTTTTTATGGTATCAAAGGTGCTGACTTAAAAGTGGAACAGAATTTGAAGTCCTTCCTGCTCTTAAATAAACAGAAATGTGTCACAATAACGACACGAAAGAAGGACATGGACACCTGTTGAGAGCAAAGGAACAACTGCCAGCAGACCCTGTCCATCTTTATTATATATGTGTCTCAGAAATCATAGTGGATTGGAGGAGCAGCTTCGCCGCCCCTCAATCACACTGGTCAAAGGAAATGTCCATCAAACTTCTGTGCCCAGGAGAAAGGAATGTAAATAATAAGTTATCATTACAATAACATGGCTATGTTTACAGAGAATGTGTGAGAATCGGTTACAAACGAATGAAAACATCAGAACTGCAAAACTCAGGGCAACAGAAATGGATCTATTATTTGGAAGTGAGCAAGCCTGGAGGAAGAAATGAGCAAGCCTGGAGGAAGAAGTGAGCTAGATGAATGCAATCAACAGTTTTATAATGCCAGGATTTTTCAAGTCTGCCTGCAGTACACACTCTTCCACAAGGCAGAGAACAACCCTTGCAAGCTAGTGGGTGGAAGAAAAAAGACATGCCAGTCCATATTATACAGAAGCGGATCTGACTGAAAGATTTAGAGGCAGGTATTGCATTTAGGATTGTTCCTACAGTTTGTAGGAACTGGAGGATAGATTGAATAATTTCCTCTATTCAGTTTGAAACGTTTATTCTCACTTGATGGAATGAGTAGGGGTAAAGAGACTGGTGTGGATTTCATTACTTATCTCTGCATAAATTAAGATAATAATACATCTGGGAGTTGTGGCCAATTTTTTTTTTACCTATACTCTAAGGAATAGCTTATAGTTTTCTTTCCTGTCCAAATAAATCCACTTACATCACTTGTGTATATCTATAAATTATATTCTTTAAAAACCCCCTCACTGATGTTCATATTAGCAATTGGAAATCAATCACATTTTGAAATTCTGGGATTAATCAAGGAAAAAGAATAAATAAAAACTAGACTCTACAATTTCATAAAATAAGAAGCATTTCAAAATGAACAAAGAGTTATTTTCCTCTTCTGTCACTGAAATGGTTTTTAATTCCATTCTCTATGGTATGTCACTGTTAACATCTCCCACAGCTATTACAAAGAAATGGTGGAGACACTGGGATTAAGATTCAAGTTCTTGAAACAGTAAGAGTGCCCCTACTAAGGTTATTTGAAATTGAGGGCACAGTAAACACTGAAAATTAGGGACTCCAATTGTTCCCTTGAACATCTGAAGGGTTTCTCTTTGCTGAATGTTGATATACCACATACTTCCAGATAATATAGGGTTTTTGTCCCTTGGACACAACAAAGACAAAATTCTTAGGTTTTGGTTAATTTATGTGAAGTGGTTTTAAGCACTAGACAAACTTAGAGCCTGAAGTCCACCACAGAAAAAGGACACGAACTAGTGTTTGCAATGATATATTCTTTAAAATTATGGATGTGCCACTTTAGATGTTTGAAATAGCAAAAGATATTTTTAAAACAAGTTGCATTCATAATTATATCCTACATTAGCCATATTGATGGAAATGTCTTGATTTCTTGGTTAGGTATATTAGCAAAACTAAATAAATCAGCACTGTTACAATAGCTACTAAGTTCCTTGACCTTTTTTCTCCAAAATTGAAATGATATTTTTGGATATTAAAAATTTTAAATTTCAAGAGCCTGTCTGAGTTACTTTTCTACTTTCCTGATTTTGCAAATGGGAAAAAAATATTTTCTAGGCAATTATTAAGATTTTTCATAACAGAAATGACAGTTAGGAATCTAAGTCCCATTTAGAGCGATCAAGAGCCAGGAAGTCAAACTTGCCTTTTACATTGAGAATTACCTTTGCCTGACTTACTGAGAATCATGTGGGAAGCTATGAAAGAATCTGCTGAGAAAACTTTTTGTCTTTCCTCAGTCTCCTCATCTCAACCACAAGAAAATGTTTTATATATCTTTGCAATGGACTGGGATATTGTCTCACAAGCTCTACATAGGTTTATCTAAGCTCAGTACAAGGTTGATTGTAAGCTATTATTGACTGGAAAAGAGGAATAACAACTTACATTGCACAAAGATGCATCACATATAATAAATTTAAGTATTGAAGGCTAGGGTTCTACTCCTTTTCTTGTCCAGTTATATGAAATATTAATTTGCCATTACATTGACAAAGAAAAAATGTATCATGGTGTTTTTTATATTTGATAAATATATAGCTGAAAACCTGATTATTCCTTGTGCAGCAATTACTTTTTTACTTCCTCATCTGTGCATCAAGAGGATGTGGATATCTTGGCTATAACCTCTCCGCCTCCTAGCTTATCATTTTTGCACAATATAATCTTTTGAAAGATGAAACGTTTGACATCCCTCACAGAAAATGCTGCACTTATTTTGACAGTGCTATATCTAGCCTGTTTTCTTTACTAGGGAAACTGTCTGGAAGGGAAAATGGAAGTAACAACACAGTGGCTTTCGTGTTTGTTGCTATGGCTAAACTGCATAGCAACATAACTTAGGACACTTGCCTATATTCAGGGAAAAAAGTGAACATTTAGCCTTCTGCATTAAGTGCACAATACATGCACACAGAGCAAAACATCATATTGAAATAGTGTCCTCACATCTTATTCCTACTTTTCAACAAGCCGGATAGATGGACTTGAAATTTCCAGGATGTTAATTAAGCAAAAGGTAAATCAAATGTGACTTTTCACAGTGAAATGCATCTTTATATGAATTAAGCAACTATTTTAATAATGGGAAAGAAATATTAAGAAACATAACAGAAGAGACTGGCGGTGTGATATAGAAATAGGAGAAATACAGCAAAGGACAACCTTCTATTGGCAGACCAAATTTCTAGCTGTTTCTCATGCATCTTTCAAAAGATGAGCCTTTTCAGACCGTTTCACTGTATGTAGGAATGATCAGGATATATTTTACTGTTCTGTTTATCTGTTTCTGGTTTACTTCTAATTGTTTGGGACGGGGGAAGGGTAGAGGGTTGGTTTTGGTTTGTTTGTGAGTTTTGTAATTTTTTTCTCTAAACCGTTATGTGGGAGCTTTCCCAAAATTTACTGTTGTACATTCTGAATAAAAATCTAAACTCAGCTTCTATAACCTGTTTAGTCAGAACATATATAGAACTGGTAAGTGGAAGTAAGGCAGTAAAGATTAAAGTGATTTTCAAATCTTTTTCTTTACTACTTTGAAAGAAATGCAGAACAGAGCCAGTTCTCCCCTGACCCCCCCAAAAAAAAAGAACCTAAGCTGTAATTTATATCCCCAATTTAAAACGTCAGTATCTCAAGTTTTCATAAGAGAACTTCTCTTTTGCAGATCCAGTCTGAGAATATCTGGACTGCAAACTAAAATTAAACATTGCTTTAGCATTTAGCAGCTATATTTGAGCTATTCCATGACATATTGCTTTACTTCTGTGGCATATTTTTACTCTCAAATGTCTCAATCATCGTAACAAAAGTTAGAGTTTAGCTTCCAAGGCTGATTTTATACTTTAAGGATATCTCCACCTCCTCTTTGATTATATACTTAGCTACTTTTGCTCGGCTGAAACTGTTATATAGAATATAATCTATTGTACTCATGGACGTATGTAAATGGAAACAAGAAGAAAAAAAAATAACCCATGCTGAGGGACATGTGCATTTCCAAAAGACTGAGCAGGAGGTATGTAGACAAATCCTATTATTGGGTAATGAGATTTGTGCGCGTACCCGGACACTATTATGAAAATGTAGCTTTTTTTCAAAACAAAGTGAAAGAAGGGGTCAATCTTTTCAGCTGAGGTCAAATTCTGCTTCCAGTAAGGGCATAATAAGTTCCAATAAATCAACCTTATTGGTGGTCAAAAGTAGCTGAAAGAAATAAGCAGCCTTTACATTCACAGAAATTTCAGATGACTTTGAGCCTGATCATGCTCTCATAGAAAGCAACAGGAATTTTGCCATTGAGATGTAGCATCAAGCTTATTAATTACTAATCTGCTAAAGCTCTTTTAGTGTCAAGAAGTTTACATTCCTTACAATAGTCTTCTATGAAGTGAAACAATTCAGGTAAAATCAGGAATGTAATGAATAATGTATTCAACCATTCCATCATTGATGGGCTTGGAAGAAAATTCTGCCATGCATTTTTAAGTCGTAAGTCAAGATATTGATAATCATTTCAAACTGTGAGTTTTAATATATAATAAATGCTGTATATCTATCCCCTGTCTTCTGCTACTGGACAATATAGAGTTATGTTCCCAAAGTTGTTTTTATAATCATACTAAGAATAAACTTTCCCATAAAGGAAAACTGTAACTCTTTGGTAATAAAAAGGTTCTGCCAGAAATGTAATTTAAAGAAAACAGGCAACAGTCTTAAAAGCACAAGCTTGAGAGCATTGAGTCTCTATACATTTGGAGACAACTATATTTAAAAGATAAAGACTTGATGGTAGCTTTAGATAGTACTAGTAGCTTTCATGCTTTACCATCTCATATTCTGAAAAATATTGTGTAAATAAAATATGTCTTTTCTTTGTTTAATATTGCTGGTAACTCACTACCATTTGATAGTAGTAGGAAGATAGATAATTCATGAAATTTAAGTAATAATCTATTATTTTTAATTTTACAAACAGGCAGCTGTTAAGTGATTCATACATGAGAGAAAAATGATATATCTTTATTGCATTTTTACATTGCAGGGTTCCTTTTTTCACAGGAAATTTCTAGGGGAGAGGATCACTCACTCCTCTCACAATTTCATGAGCTCCAGCTTCAGAAGCTGCAGTGAACGCAATGCTGACAGTGGAGGTGAGGATTTTCATTTGTTGGATAGCTGCTAAAAATTGGATGGATGCTAAAAAAACGTTTGATGGTACAAAGAGAACAGATAAACAGATTGAGTATCATCACTATTTATAACAACAGCATATACATTTGTAACTGCATAAACTAATCCCTCCAGTCTTCGAGCTGATCATGAAAGCATGTTCAGACCAGATGCCATTTCCTTTTTCAACAACTATGATAGATTTCAGAAGAAAGTCATAAAGCAAAGTGACAGAGAAACAATTTAGATATTTGGTAATATAATGTCTCCCTCTCATACCAACTGGATTTTCAGGAAAATGTATACATGTACAAATTGTGCAAGAAAGGGTTTGGTTATGAAAAATGTGACTAAATTCTTCTCTCAATGGCTAGGGTTTCGTCTCACTGGCTCTGAAGGAGGGAGATCTTGTCATGAAAGGTATCCATATTTTGCTAGAGTGTGTTATAAAATATCTACTACTTTCCTTTTTCCCTTTCCACTGAGACTGCCATTCAGGTGAGGTGATTGCCTAAATTGTTCTCAATGTGTATTTATGGGCTACATGTATATATTATGAAGGATTATGACTCTGTATATGAAGGAAAACAGCTCGGAGAGCTGTGCAATAAGGTTTGAGTAATGAGAACTCTGTCATTATGTCATTTCCAAGATGACCTTATATCTGATCTGGTTTTCATTGCTGTGAGTCAAACTGAACTTTTTTCCTATGCAAGGGTGATAGCCATGTAAAACTAATAGAGGCAAGTTCAGATTGAGGCTTTAATTCTCTAGGAAAAATAGGGACAGCACAAAATAATGGATTAAATTTAAGGTATTGGTGAAACATTGCTTCCATGCAGACAGAGGTTATATATTAAGAATGTGTGACAGGAGCAGAGTCCCACTGTTGTCATGGAGATGGGGAAATAATTATTAACGACTGCTAAAAACAAAAAATAAAAGTGTTTGAAATCTCTCCCATCATCCTGCTTGCAAGTACTAGCATACAATTCTGTGTTGCTTGTTTCAGACCCTGATAAAATAAAAAACAATAAATAGCAATTTTTGCCTCTAAATGTATGCTTTTGTTTTACCAGAACTAAATCTAACTATAAATAATTGAAACAAAAACCTATGTATGTTTGCTAATGCATACACAGCCAGCAGGCAGGAAGCTAGAACTGCAAAATCATGCAAAAATTACAGAGCTCAGCAGCTGCCTTACACAGGGGAATCCACAAGCAAGATTCTGACCCAATGCTCCTTACATAGGTCTTGAGGGGAATTGAAGGACTTGGAAAGAAATTTGCAGTAGACATTTTGCTGCGTGAGGGTGATACCCAAAATACACAGTGCAAAAATTCTTCCCTCCAATTCATCTTGAAAATGCCAGCTTCTCAGCCACAGCAATTTTGAGTCATAGCATGGAGCTGTCACCTGCCATGTGAGGTCTGTGACATGCTTCAGCAGAGGTCACTCTTTTCTTTCAAGTCACAGCTAGAGAAGACAGTTTCTATTTCCCTTGCCCTCATATGTAAAGAGATTAGTGAGTATTCACCTAGGAATAAACACTCAACTTATTTAATAAAATATGTAAATTATATCAAGGTCAACTAGAAGAAGAATGTGTATTTGCAAGTTTAAGGTGAATATGAGGTGATGTGGGAAACCAGAATTTACTCTCATTACCAAGACATATTAACCAATAACTCTTCAGTGTAAAATGGGTGGTCCTGGGCCCTTTTTTGGAAAATATTTCAGCTATATAGTAAGTGTTACATGTTGCTTTACTTTTTACTAAGATATCCTGTCATACTATCACAGATCTGAGGTAAAATGATCTTTCATAAATCTTCTAACTTATTCTTGCCCAGAAAGAAAGGGATATTTCTGCACTTCTCCAACAGAATTCCCTAATAACATTTAGAAATCTTATGTGTAGTAAACCTCACCTACTGTGAAAAGGGTTGTACACAAACCCCATGCAAACTCAGAAGATAATTCCTTTCAGAAAGTATTCATGAAAAAATGCAGGTGTGTTAGTGATTAAAGACTGTTTTGATGCACTAATAGTTATGTAGAATACAACTGTAGCTTTGCTACGATTTTTTTTTATTGTCAGGAATTAAGTTCCCAAAGCCAACTGTAAATTATTTGGGCTTTTACATTTTATGCTGACAACAAACACAAATACACTATAAACTTCACTTTTACTGTAAACTAAATTTTCAATTAAAGAAAAAGGAAAATAAGAAACAGAGTGTAACAGCTGTTTGAAACCAAATCAAACCCAAGACTTTGAATGATTGTATTGGCTGCTTGTGATTACTCAAAATTTAGCAGAACATAAAAATAAGATCAAATTTGTTGATTCAGTAGAGGTCTTTTTGATGTATCAACTGGTATATTATCACTAGTTAGTGGTTTAAACTGAACTTAAATTGTTATTTATTGTGTTTCAGAGCTGAAACTTTGACTTCCTTTAGACAAAGCTGGTTTTTAAGTTTACAGGTATTCTTATCACAGCAGAAGGTCACTTGAAATCTATTCTTTGGTCTAAATGATGCTTAAAATCAATAGTAGTTCCTGAAGAGTTTCCCATCCTTTTTGGCTCAGTGGATAAACAGAGGCCTCATTCAAAACAACATAGAATTTTCAGGCTCAAAGTCACCTTTGACAAAGAAGGAGACATAGGTTTTTTTTCCTGTTAATTTTATTTTGCAATAGTGATGTGATTTACGTATATCACCTCGACAATTGCTGCTGGAAGGATGCCACAGGACAAGAGAATATATTCTTACTGTTCACAACTCATCTCTTTAGAAAGAAGTCTAATGCTTAGCTCCATATAGATATATGCTATTATGCAAATATCTGGGTGCAGTGAATCATTAAATAAAGAGACAAAGTCACAGCTAGCGTAAGAGGGCAGTACTTGTGAAATGAATGGAACCAGGCTTGCCTTTTTCAGCAAAATATTTTGCCTGAGGCTTTTTAGCATCCAAAGCATAGAGAGCCAGCATGCTATCATTCTGCCTGAACTCTACAGTTTTGCTATTGAACAAAAGATCTTTTTCATTAGCAACAAGACCATTGAAAACAGAAGCAATGAATCTTTTTAGCAATTAATGGAAAAAACATTAGCATAACATTAAGTACACAACTGGGGAAATCCCCAAATTAAAATTCCTCACTTGGTGTTGGCTCAGCCACACTTTGTACAATTTACATCATACTCTGAAGCATGGGGGTCTGATTTTCCCAAATATATATGTATAAAAATTCAAGTAATTTTAACCCAATTTGTATGTACAATTTCAGTAATTGTACACATGGATCACAGATTTGCCTGTAAATGGCCACCTATTCCTTTATAGATGGTAAGAAATTGATTTAATTAGAACTGATATGTTGCCTTTAGGTAGCATTTAACCTGTTGGTAGA
The DNA here is from genome assembly GCA_013398175.1 of Climacteris rufus. Taxonomy (NCBI): domain Eukaryota; kingdom Metazoa; phylum Chordata; class Aves; order Passeriformes; family Climacteridae; genus Climacteris; species Climacteris rufus. The sequence continues at coordinate 79,095 of VZRZ01000244.1, read as the reverse complement.
CCCAAATACAGCACCCTCATGATGATGCAGGAAAATGTGTCCAGGTTTGTAAGAAGATGTTTAAATAATTCTTGAATTTTATTGGGTCAAATGCATGCTTGAATATTGTTTGGACAAGGGATATTTATCTGAATTTGAACTTACATACATAACTGTAGTCTTATTTCATGTGCCAATTATTTTGTTATTTAGAACCTACAGTGCAGTAGCAGGGAACTTACAATTAGAGAGAGGAGATTACTGAAAATGAACCATTCCATGTCTTTAAGCGTAGTCCTGCTGATCCAATTGAAATGGATAAGATTTACAAGACTGGCACCCCAGAGCATAAAGTCTTATTATTTAGCAAAAAAGCCACATATAAACAAAAATTTCTCTTAGTCCATTTATCTGTGCACAAGACTCCATTACAGATCATAGACCACTAGTAGAAAAAAAGGTGTTCTTCATTCATTTCTATGAAAACTGGATTAAGTCCAGAAAAAAAAAAATCTTTTGACACATTTTGAGGAAAGCTAAAAGAACAGGAGATAAGTTAAACAGATTTCAGATCAGTTTCTTCTCTCTGACACCGTTAGCAGACTTTTAGAAGTAAAAGGCAAAATCTCCTGCTAGTTACGTTTGTGTAACATTGACTTCAATGGCATTTCACATTTAACAGAACACAGAATTAGATCCAACATGTCACTTCTGACTAAACACATCCCAATATCTTTGCCTTTCAGGACTTAAATATCCTGTTTGCTAAAAAGGTGAAATAGAGCCATACAATGTTTCTATTGCCTTTTGCAATGACATAAAGGAGTCAAGCAAAACAGATAGAAAAAAGTCCTTTAGTGACAGGAGGAGTGCTTGTTACCAATGAAAGGTGTAATTCATAGGGATGTTATAATCTCAAGTCTCCTCTGAAAACTAATCCTCTACCTTATTTATCGCATTTATCTTCTTTCCCCTCCCTTTGTTTTTGATTATTTATTTTTGTAATTATTTTGTGTACCTCTGTGAGAATATTTAGGGATCAGTTTTTTTGAAAGGTGTTATGTGTCACAGTATCGACACGAAAGGACGAGCCAAAGACACCTCTTTCCAGGATCAGAGAGAAGGAAGGAAGGGGGGCAAGACGTGCCTTCTTTACTTTTTATATCCATTTGGAAATCACTACTCATTGGAGGAAATCAATTCTTCCTCCCTCAATTACAGTGGTCAAAGGAAATGTCCATCAAAGTTCTGTGTCCATGAGAAAGGAATGTGAATGATAAGATACAGTTACAATAACATAGCTATGTTTACAGAAAGAACTGTGTGAGAAATTAGCTACAAGAAAGTAAAATACATTCAACTGCAAGAAGCAGGGCAACAGTTATGTACAACACATTTGCATTGTATTGCACTACCTATACATGTAAATCTATTTTCTGTAACTATGAAAGTTGGTAAACCCAGCTGTAATAAAAGCTATAACAGATAAAAGCTGTCAGACACAGAAACTGTCTTGACTGCCCGTTTATTCCATTTTCTTCATTGGTATGTGAAATTGGTTTCTCTTCTCCTCTAGAACAGCCAAAAGTTTTTCATCTTTTATCCTGATTCCTCTTGACTTACTCCAGCAATTCAGTCAAATTTTCTCTCTGCTGCTCAATAAAGTTAATAGGCTTTTTATAGGTATAGAAGGATCAGAATTTGCTCCATTTGTTCCAAACGTGCTGTGAAAATACTAATGTGTTTACATAAAAACAGAAGTCTGAAAACACAGTAAATCAACCCCATGCTGTTTCAGTGTCAAAAGCAAAAATTACTGAAAATGTCATTAAATCATTGCAAAAATGGTAAATTAAATCTAAACTATAAGTGATCAACAAATTAGAAGTGTTGTGAGTACAGTTGACAATGTTTGCTTTATGTCTCTGTAAATGTCAAAATTTAGACATAAATCCTGAAAGTCTAAACTAGATTTAGGTTTAGTGGAGGTTTTTACAAGTAAATATGTTTTCTTCCTCTCTCAGGCTGTAATACAGTCAATGTTTCTTTTTTTAGCAAGGCATTCAGACATTCAGACAGTTTCATTACCTTTTGATAGTTCTAAAACTTTAGGGTTTGACGGTAATGGGTGAGTCAAAGTGGAAAAAGTAATATTTTCCATGTTACACCTTTAATGAAATAAAGAAAATATTATTTTCTGCAAAACCATTAGTCTATTACTTTTAGTACCAAATAGCACACTGCTGTAGACTGGTACATTGCATCTGGGGGAAAAATGGTACATAAAGAAAGAGCATGCAATCTCAGGGCAGTTGGATAGGAAGATTATTAAATTACTACATTATTTTTTGAGTTTGCACATTACATGAAGATTGATTGACTGCAGTAAGCAGACTGCTCATTTGACTTTTCCAATAGCAAGTCCAAAAGGCTAACTGGTTGGTTGTAAACTTTGTAGGAAAAGATTTCATTTTCTTGTGAAGAAATATGAGTATGTAATATTAGGAAGAGCTTTTAAAATTCCTCTGAAGATGTGACGTGTTCTATATTATGTCACAATTCACACACAAAGGTTAATGATACTGAAGATATTTAAAACTGTTTTTTAAAGATTCGTGCAGATATTCATTACTTTACAGGAACAATATCTTTTAATTGAATTTTGCTTTCAATTAAATTTTACACTGCAGGATCAACAGGAAAGCACAAGGAATAATTGAGAATTGTAATGCTAAATTCCCAAAAGAAGAATGGATATTGCAATAGTCTGGGCTCCAAATTTAAGGAACCTGAGGTACTTACATTAAGAAGGCTTTGAAGCCCTGTCTTCAAGGATGTGATGCTTCAGTCCTGTAAGTCTAGACTCGAACAAAAGTGATAAGCATAAAGTTTACACAACTTGGTCATATTTCAGAAGAGGACACCTAAATTAGGACAGTAATTCCTGAAAATCTAATGAAGGATCAGTATTGGGTTTATATCTAATATCCCATTAACCTACAGAAAACTGGTCTATCTTCCCTTTCCATTTCTCTGCTTATTTTGGGAAAGGCATTTATATATACTACGACCAAGTGCATCATGACTATTGCACTATACAGTATTTTGGAGGAGACTATCTTCGCTCCTTTCTGCTCAGTCTTTTAAACACTTTTTTTTTTTTAAACAAGAAAGAGAAAATTACTACAGTCTGATGATTTTCACTCTCCAGAGAGACCTAAACATATCATGCTGATACTGATAGAGAATTATATGGTATGCTTTAATAATACAGATAATCACATAGAGAATCATTTAGGTCCAAAAAGAACTCTGAGATTATTGAGTCCAACCTTTGACTGATCACCACATTGTCAGCTAAACCATAGGACTACACCATCTCCCCGGGCAGTCCATTCCAATGCTTAACAACCCTTTCAATTAAGAAATTTTTCCTCATGTCTAATCTAAACCTCCCCTGGTGTGACTTGAGTTTATGTCCTCTCATTCTTTTCCTAGGTGCTTGGGAGAAGAGATCAACCTCCACCTTGCTACAATCTCATTTCAGACAAGGTTCTCCCTGAGTCTTCTTTTCTACAGGCTAAACAACCTCAGCTGCCTCACCTGCTCCTTATATGAATCACCCTCTAGACCTTTTACCAGGTCTGTTGCCATTCTCTGGACATGCTCGAGAACCTCAATGTCTTTCTTGTAGTGAAGGGCCCAGAACTGGAGACAGCACTCAAGATATGGCCTCACCAAGGACAATCACTGCTCTGGTCCTGCTGACCATACTATGCTTGATACAAACCAGAATGTCATTGGCTTTCTTGGCCATCTGGGAACACACCGGATCATGTTCAGCCAATTGTTGCCCAGCAACTCCAGGTCCCTTTCCAATGGGCGGTTTTGCAGCCACTCTTCCCCCAGCCTGTATCACTTCATGGGGTTATGACCCAAGTTATGATCCAGCACTTGGTCTTGTTGAACCTTCTGCTGGTGGGTTTGGCACATCGATCCATCCAATAGAACAGCAGAATTCTGTCATACTTACTGACAGCATACTTCATGCCCTTGTCCAGATCACCAATAAAGGTATTAAACAGGGCTAGCCCCAATACTGAGCCCTGGGGGACACCACTAGTGACAGGATGTCATGTGGATGCAGCACCATTCATTGAATTATAAACAAAATGCCAATAGTCAAAAGTATAAAATCCATAGCCTGAAGAAGAGATGGAGTCCATGTCATTCTTGCCATGTTATACATATTATTTTTCACATGGAACAGTGAAAAGGAAGGCAAGTAATAAAGGTATTCTTACATACTCAGACAAAAACTACATAGAGTCTGAAAATAAAGAATATACAAGAAGGGAAAATACCAAAATACCACCTCTAAATGTTCTTGAACAATGTTCAGCTCAGGTCAGCTACTAAAAGCCATGTGTAGCTTCTCTGTATTTGATAATCCTTTATGAATTTCTCTTCCATAAATTTAACATCTTAAGCCATGCCAACTATTTATCTTAAGAATCCTATCAAGTGATACATATTAAATACAGACTTGTTTTGGGCTTTTTAAAGTATACCTTTAGTTGTGCTAAGATTTTTCAGGTGTGTGGAAAGCCTAATAAGCAAGACCCTAAAAAACATATTCAGTGTCTAAACTAGGAAATTAGGCAGTGGTCATAAATGTTTGCAGGTGCTAGATGTTTATTTTGTGCGTCACTGTAAAGTTTAAGTGGTCAGTGGAATGGTTTTGGCCTTAGCTACCACTTTCTCAAACATTCCCTGGGTATGAACAAAAAGTCTAGAGGTCACAGAAACTTTTGTCAATAGGCAACCTGAGAAACACATTTTAATATTATGCATGTAGATCATGCTGTGTGTGTTAGATTCTTTCAGAGAACAAACTTAAGCACATCCAATTCACTGATATAAATTTAGTCAGCAGGGACTGTCAGCATGTCTATCAGAAATGCCTCTACTAGTGAATTCACAGACGCTTTATAGAAAACAATGCATGACTTTCCAGTGAATTCAAATTATTTAATTAATTTTCAGCATCTTATGAAAAGCCAGTGGAAATACTGATAATGTGGATACAAAAGAATTGCAAGAATGTTTACATGACTGTCAATGTGAAAAAACTGATGAGGAGAAGTTGTTTTCTGGAAAGTATGTTGCTGTTTATTCAATTAACAGCTTCTGACAGTGAATTGTCATCTCACTTGGGTGCCTAATGGACAGCTCAGTTTAGAATGTGCTGCCTTTAGACACATTTTTAAAGAGTTTTCTCAGCTGGAGTGTGTTTGTGCTACTGATCCTCTGTCTACGAAAATTCAAGAAGAGAGAAATGGAAACCAGGTTTATATTTCTACTAGCACTGACAAAACCCAAACTTTCCTGTCTAAACTGCAGAGTAACAAGTATTTCTACCGAATAGGTATAGTTTATACTGACAATTTCAAAATCCCCATGATAAGCCCAGAAAGTGTTTCGACTTGGCAGTATCCTGTGGAGCAACACTAAATGCTGTTACCTGTGGCAAAATTACCTGTGTGTAAGTGCTGACTTGATATAAACAAGAAATGGCCTAAGAATCACTTGACAAAAGGATATGGTCTAGCAGGGGCTTTCCTAGTATAGCTCAATAAGGTGTAAAATGAGACATAGGAGCAGTTCCACTGTGCACAGCAAGATACAAAAGAATAGGACAAAGAAAGGAATAGAATCTCACTCTAACAAACACTGAAGAGGAAATTTGTGGGTGGTGGAGAGTAGTCACCTGAGCTGAGATGTGGAGACATCTGTGCCCTCACTCCAAAAAGCAATAAAAGGTTTTAAATGCCAACAAATAAAACATTGATAAATAAATGTCTAAATTTAATTCCTGTGGCTACCTTTCAATGAGATTTCGATGAATGGTCTAATACAGGAAATAAATATCACATACATGATTAGCCTTGCCCCAGCCTCTGAGGGAAAGAAACCAAACCACCATTATCTCCAGAGGCTTTTTAAGCTGTGATATTTGTAAAGTGATCTCAAGAGCACAGGGAGAGGTATACGTGAATAACTGTTTCTCTTTGCTCAGAAAGTATTAATTTCTGTGCTAAGTTTAATTCATAATTTTTTTTAACCTAACTAATGTTTACAAAGTTCTCTTTACTGGTTAAACAAGAGCAACTTCCAAGGAAATCAACAGTAGTCAGCCTGATGTTATAAAGAAGTAGGAGTGTTAGAAATTTTTTGTCTGATGAAATAATAGGTCCAGTTTCTTAAGACTCGTTTGTGAGCCCTTTATAAAAGGAATAGGTCATTATTCAGTGATTACTTTTTCATGGTCTATCACCAAGTTCATTTCATTGCATGTACCCTGTACGCAATGCTAAGCATCATAGTTTTCATCTTGGGAAAGAAAACCACATGAAACGTTGATGGAATGCTGGAGTGCCCTAAATGCAAACCTGAGAAGTCACTCTGACTACTTTACAGCTAAAAAAACAAAACCCAACCCCAAAAAACAACCAACCAA
>VZRZ01000244.1:23406-72541 GCA_013398175.1 Climacteris rufus | reverse complement strand
AAAAAACCAAGAAAACCCACTATAGAAATGAGTTAGTGCAAAGGTTTAATTTTCCGCACAGAAGTTGCTTCATGGATGTGAATTTAAACAACATTTGGAAACAGCATTTGACAGTCATGTTGAGCCTGCATAGACTCAGGGATAGCTTCAATCTGGATAACATCCAACTGGTCAAATCTGCTTTCTTTCCTCACCCAAAACTGGATCTAATCAGTATGGAGCCTGATCTCATTCCAGTGAAATTAAAGGCAAGATTCCTATTCACTTTAATGGTAATGATATAATACTTACAGAAACCTAAGACAAGTTCTTTTCTCTGTCTAAGACTCCTCAATCTATTAAAGCATGTACATATATCAGGCTTTAGTTGATATCTCCTCTTCTTTGCTTGCTTAGGTGCGGGTCTTGACAGATTTCCTCAGTTCACCAATAATTCTACAAATTTACCCAGAGCCATAGAAAGACACTTCCTTACTTTCCAAGCTTTTGAAATGTGATAGCAATATCAAAAGTGTATCTGAACAACTATGCATACACTGAAGATGTAATATAAACCGGTGATTAATTAAAAGAAGACTGTGAAAGAGCATATATATCTAGTTTCAGTTCAAAATATATTCTGAAAGGCAAATGGAAACATGGCAAGCTTTCTTTACTTCTCAACACATTCATCACTTGGAAGTACTGATTTATCTAACTAAAAGCCCTTCAACTTAGAATATGTAGCCCATATGCAGATGCTGTGGTCTAGATTCATGTGGTCCAATTTTAGATGTCTAAGTCTGCCGCGAGTAGAAAGCGTGAGTAACTCAGAGTCTCTTGCATCGGTCCCGTTTGACTAGATAACGCGACTTAGGCCTTATCTAGTCTCCAAACAGAGGCGAGCCGAGCGTTCAGACTCCCGCAGAATCTAGCCTTAGCTCATGCACAGCGGTTTAATTTATGCAGGGAAGCAAAGAGACGAGAAAGGGTTCTTTTCTGCTTATCGCCAGCAGCGTTTTTTATTACTGGAATATGATGCAGAGAAGACAGCCAAAATGGCGCTCAGGGCCTGTTATAAAACGGAGGTGAGGGGAGGGCAGTCGGGAGAGCCAATCACTGCGGAGGACCACAATGATTGACAGTGGCGCTGGCCAATGAGTCGGCTGTCTGCACCCAGCATGGGAACCAATGAGCAGTTCCCCTGGGCGGGGATGGCCCCTACTGAGCTGGGGCTGCACCACTCCAGCTGTCGCGCGGGGGGGGAAGGAACCGGTACTGCGCGGGGTGGGGAGGGAAGGACCCAACGGTCCTGGCCCAGTGGGGCCGGGCCCGGTCGCAAGCCACGCCCAGAGGCACCACAACATAAGTCAGTTGCAAAAGTTGGATAAGTAACCTCAGGTCTTCTTCTGTACCTAATGGGGAGAGAGAGAGAGAGAGAAAGAGGGTTTTCCAAAATATGATTCACCCAAACTTAGGTGAATCATAAAATGAGAATAGAATGCCTATAGAGCTCCATCAGCTCTGTAGAATTGTCTCCATCAACTATCAGTGGAACCTACTAAATCAAACACAGATACCCTGAACTGCTCAAGTAAAGTGAGGTGAATCTGTCTTGAAAGAATTTGTTGTTTGAATAACTGGAATATGAAAAATGAGACAGTACGAGACTGTGTCATTCTTTTTGAGTTCACATGCAGAATTTATGTGTGACAGAAAACTGACAATAAAATGCAGTTGTCTACCTTGTCTGATATTTCACCCTAGGGTGACATTCACAGCTGTTGAGCTGTTACCTAGGTCACAGAGGGTGGCTAAAGAGCCTGTACCAGACTTAAAAATCTCAAAAAAATGCTTATGTAGGATTCAAGTGATCAGCCTATTCAGGTGTTAGTTAGAATATCAGAAGCCTTTTGAGATGTTCTGGAACTGCTTTTCTTGTTTCTGCCAAGCTGCAGCCAGGCTCCCTTCCTCACTGTGCTCCATCAATGAAGGCTGAACCAGAGAACAGCAATAAACTGCTCATACAGTCTTGTAGCTGTTCTTTGTGTGTCTCTGTCAGCATAAGAAACATTGCAGAGACAGCCAGCCTCTGTCCTAGTTATTCCTGTTCATCTTGGACCTTAGAATGAAATAATTTTGACCTGGTTGATATCAGAAAGTGGATAGTTGAGAGTATTTAAATGGCTTGTCAAAACTAGTATTCCTTGTTTTATGTTATCTTTACATGCAGTAGAGGGTAAATTATTTTTGCAGTGTCCTGGCTTGTCTTGTACTTGATTTTGTCATATTGACAGCATGGCACTCTTGCTGAAGCAAACACACAATGAGCTGTGTCTTGTTATATATTTCTGATGTTAAAAAGCAAAGTCAGACAAAGCATACTCCTTTGAATGGGCATCGACTGCTGAACTGCTGGTGAGTAGTGACAAGCCTGCCTTGTCTGAAAGTTTTGCGGGACAGTGTGTAACAGTGAGGGAGGAGAATAGAAACATCTACAACTTTGCTACCAGGAGACATTCACAAAAGATAAAAATCAGCATAAATTTACTTAGACAGCAGTTTCTCCCAATTACAATATGACATTCAAAAACATCAATGCAATGCAATGTTTAAAAATGTACATGTATCTGTGTGTAATACCGAAGAGATGTCTGTATGGTTCAAAAGTAAATCATGCCTTTTATACATCTTTAATCAGGACATTTTGGAGAAAAAAATTTATAGCATAGGAAGAGTAATCTTATCTTTTGTTTTTGCCCTATAGCTCCTAGGAACATGGAATATGATAATCAAAGAGTCTATATGAAATGTCATTCATGTACAATAGTTCAATTGTTATTTAAATTATCTTTTCAGAGCTACTACCTTTTTTCTGCCTGTCAAGGGAACTGTGGGGAAGACAGCTTTCTACCATAGCTGTTAATTTCACTCACATATAGGAGTTTGATTTTAAAAGCTAATTCTGGATGTGTTATTGTGCAAGAAGAATATTTTTAATTTAGAAGTGGAAGTAATATTCATGAAAAAAAAGAAAAAAAATCAAAGACAACAAACCTTGTGAATTTTGAACTGATAATGTTACATTCCACAAGCCTCCTTGGCTCACCTTTTAGACTGACATTAGAAAAGCTGTTTATTAACCTTAATTTTTATTATGTTTGATCACGAGTGTGGTAATTCTTGCATTTTCTCCTTTCTGAAGCATTATCAGAGCCCTTGGGAGTTCTAAACTTTTTGCTTATCTCTGACAGCAATTCATCTACCAAATAAACTTCAAAACAAATTTACTCCTCTTTGAAGTATGAAACTGCAGTGTTGAGGTTATTTGCATTTACCCATTAAGCTATAGTATTTCTCTTTTTTTTAATCAAAATGACAACCATTAATGACAAAAAACCTATTGAGCCTTTCTTTCTCTTTCTGCCTAGTGTGAAACTGATAGAATGATAATACGGAATCACCTCAGATAAGCACAGATGAAAATGAGTTCTGCCCACTGTATCTGAGCAGCTGAACATTTCGAAACTGCTTTGATGGCTCTTACTTTCTAAAAGGCTTTATCTGAGCTTCCATATTCTCAACCACATTGAACTGTGTGTTATTAAAAAGTAGTTAAAGTTCTCTTTCTAAAGTGATTAATCTCACCCCAGCTAATCTCCTCATCCACACTCTGCTTCTAAGGCATAACAGAAGCTATTTTTCATTGGATTTCACTTGTTTAGATAGTCTGATTTAAAGCTAGTTAAGCTGTGTTTCAATTGTGGTGGGGAGATTACCTCTGAGTGCTAAAATCCCATTGTATCTTCTGAGGGTGTGGGGCCACAGGGTTGTTTTTCCTTTTTTTTTTTTTTTTTTAATCCATTGAGCTAAAGAAGAGACCAGTCCCAGCTGGATGTAAGAGCACATCCTTAGAAATCCCTTCCCTCAGGCTAGCGCATTTACTTACTTGCTTTCTTTTCTCCTTCTAGCTTCCCATGACATTCACAAATAAAGCTGTTCCACTATTTGGGGAAAAGTTCCCTCCCCTCTCCTCTCCCTACTTTTGCTTTGATTATGAGTTCAGAGCCAAAAATGTGGGGAACAGAAAACCCACACAAATAACTAACATTTGTCAACAAGAACCATTATGCTGCTGGGTGCAAAGCAAAATTGCATTTGCTGTTGAAGAAACCAAGTATGTCCTGAGGAAGGGTGAAATTAATGATGTTTCAAAAGTGACTGAAATACTGGATCTTTTATTTAGTGAATAAATAAATAGTACTAATAAGCTAACTGAATAAACAGGTGGTATGAATATCACGTTGAAATATTTTCTGCTCTGATGAGAAGTGGGTTAGGGAATAATAGAGGGAAATGAAAGTATATAATTCAGAAAATATGAATATTTTACATTCTACTGTGTTAACATATATTACTTCAAGTATGTATTGTATCATTGCTTCAAATATCAGAAAGAATGAAGAGGGCTTTGAAAGTTTAGTATGAAGCTATTTTTAAATACAAAGAAAATGTGAGATTATTAGCACATGATCCGTTTATATATTCAGCACAGCAGCCTTGAGCTGGTAGATACTACTTTCAAGCATGCAAGTATTTCTATTGACTCCAGCAAGATTATGTCTGCATTTAAAGATGGCCATGTGTTTCATTGCTTTGCTGGACTGGGACCATCCTGCTCAATGTCTTGCTCTGCTTTGTCCTTGTTCTTCCGCAAATAGTAAAACTCATAGCAAGAGAAAAGACCATGAATATCTATAGGCTAATACACCGGGCAGGAAGAGGCAGAATAGATGCAGCAAGAACAAAGGGGTAGAAGATAAATCTGTTTTATTTTTTAACTAGAAGTGCAAAGAAAAATGGGAACACGAAAAACAATAGCTGCAATATATTTGGTTTGCAATACATGTTAAAATCTTTGTCAACATTAATTAAAATTGGCTTCGATAGAAACACAGTCTCATTGAAAGATTGAAAGAGGATGAAAGAGCATAAACAAAGGATAATGTCAGCAATATATCCAGATGGGAAGAGGTGTGTAGCACGGTGCTGCAGAGAACTGTATTAAGTAAGGGATTAATATCTTCACTAACCCAGGAGAGAAGTAAATAGCATTAATTACATTCACAGATAATACTAAAGAGATGCTTGGAGGAAAGGGAAGTAGTACAAGGAGGCTTAATTATCTTAGAACCAGCATCAGAAAATACCTGTATGCTCACATAATGCCTGACACAGCAGGTCACTGATCTTGACTGCAGCCCCTCAGAAGTATTCTAGTAAAAAAAATGAATAGTCATAGAAATAAACAAGTGTAAAACATACATTTTTATTATTTTTATATGTAAGAATAGGCAATAATGGTGACAAGTCCTTCCCAGACACAGTAGGCATGTCTCTTTTGTGACTGCCCCAGCTTCCCACGAGCCCTGTCATAATGGCTCTGCGAATGAAACTGAACAATAATGAGGATGATGATTCATCTAGCACAGACGTGACACCGAAGCTAAGTCAGTCCATGCCCTGTGTCAAAACTGCTTCCATAAAAAAAGATTGGTCATTTTTATAGGAAACTCCCTACTGATGCAAACAGAAGCCCAATATTCAGACTTCTTAGACTAGTCTTCTATTTTCCTGGGGTGCAGGTTAAAGTTGTGATGAGAAATCTTCCAATTCTCGTTAAGCCCTCAGTTTGCCATCCATTACTGATTTTTTTGGATGGGCAACAATGAAGTTGCAAGTACAAGGGTAATCAAGAGAGACTTCAGGGCCTTGGGATAACTAGCTAAGGGCTGACAGGCACAAGTGCTCTCCTCTATCCTTCCAGTTGCAGTGAATGATGTGGGAAGAAAGAGGAAGAACCAGCGGGTCAATACCTGTTTCCAAGTCTGGTGTCACTGACAGGATTTTGGGATTTTGGATCATGGATTTTTTACAAGACACCAGGATCTGTTGGTACAGACAGGGGAAAAGGATCCTTGTACAGGAGTTGGAAGGACTCATAGAAAGAGCTTTAAGATAGATATGTGGGGGAAACTAATAAAACAAGGTGTGCTAAATATAAGCCTGGGGACAGCATGCCAAGGTCTGAGGGATGACATGCTAGAGAGGTCCTTCAGTCTGCCAAGTAGGACACCTAAGAGAACTGCAAAGAAATAATGACATAATGGCAGGGAGAAAATTAGAGGGTCAAAAGTCCACCTAGAACTTAATCTGTTACTGCCATAAAAGACAGTAAGAAATAGTTATATAAATACATTAGCCACAAAAGGATGGCTAAGGAGTATCTCTAATGTTTACTGGATGTGGTGAAAGTTTAGTGACAAAGGATGTGGAAAAAGACAGAGGTACTTAATGCATTCTTTGCCTTGGTCCTTAAGAGTGTCACCAACTGATCTCCAGGTATCCAGCCCCTTGAGCTTGTAAACAGGGACAAGTAGCAGAATTAAACCCCTCTAGTCCCAGGAAAAATGGTCAGCAATCTCCTACAGCACTTAGGTGCACACACAAGTCTATGTGAACCATGCAAAGGTACTGAGGGAGTTGGCAGAAGTGCTCACTGAGCCATTTTCCAACATTTACGAACAGTTCGGTCTCACCAGGCAGATGAGTATAAGTTAGCAAATATGATGCCCTTCTACAGGAATAAGGATCCTGGAAGCCTGATGTCCGTGCTGGGAAAGGTCGTTGGAAGATTTAGGACATATGACAGATTTAGGTCATATGGCACGTTTAGGACAACCAGGGTGTCAGGCTCAGTTAGCGTGGGTTTAGGAAAGGCAGATCCTTCTTGACTTAACTGAACTTCTGTGACAGGGTGAACCACTTAGCAGATGAGGCAAAGACTGCAGATGCTATCTACCTAGACCTCAATAAAGCCTTTGACACCATTTTCCACAGCATTGTCCTGGAGAAGATGCTCGTAGCTTGGATGGTTGCACTGTTTTCTGGCTAAAACCTGGCTGGATGACCTGGCTCAGAGACGGGTGGTGAATGGAATTATATCCCATTGGTTGACAGCTGACTGACCATGAGCCAGCAGTGTGCCCAGTGGCCCAGGTGTCCAAGAAGGTCAGTGACATCCTGGTCTGTATCAGGAATAATGTGGCAGCAAGACCAAGGAAGAGATTTTCCTCCTGTACTCGGCACTGGTGAGTGAGTCCTGTGTCCTGTTTTGGACCCCTCTTTTCAAGAAAGGCATTGAGGTGCTGGAGCATGTCCAGAGAAGGGCAATGGAGTCTGGAGCACAGGTGGTTCAGGGAGCTGCATTTATTCAGTCTGGAGAAAAGGAAGTTGAAGGGAGACTATCGCTTTCGCTCTTTCAAAAACTACATGAAAGGAAGTTGCAGTCAGGTAGAGTTCAGTATCTTCTTCCAGGTAACAAGTTAGACACCAAGAAAAAATGGTTTCAAGTTGCTCCAGAGGAGGTTTAGATTGGATATTAGGAAAAATTTTTTTCACAAAGATCAATGGAACAAGCTGCCCAGATGAGTGTGGGGTCACCATCCCTGGAGGTATTTAAAAGACATACGGATGCGGGTTAGTGGTAGATTTGCAAGTGCTGGGTTAACAGTTGGAAACAAAGATCTTACAAGTCTTTTCCAAACTAATTGATTCTACCATTCCATGATTCTGAAAGACAGAAAAATATCACAGGTGTTCTACAGAAACAGCAAATTGGAGAGCAGTAGTACTGAAAAATATTGTAGGTGTAAGAGAGTCATTTATACACACTTTCCATACCATGTGGTATTGAAGAAATCAAGTCATTTTTAAGGCAGGTATGCAAACAAGCATTAGGTCTTGTGGCAAAAGATAAAAACACTGTGGTGTATGATTGAAGTGTGACAGTCTTTAGAAAATTATGTGCGATTCTGAACAAAACATTACAAAGAAGATTTTAAGAGACAGAAAGGAGAGTGCTCAAAGAAAAATAGTGACTGGATGTGTAATTATGCCTCTATGGCAATTTTTTTTTAATTACAGAATTTATTCATACTCTTTTTATGCATTTATATACTCACTTTGCATTAGAGGGTGGTATAAATTTATGAAAACGTACACATATAAAATTCCAAGTATTTAAGATAGAGAATAAGAAGGTTCAATAAAAAACACATTTTAGATAACATTATTTTGATTTAGAGTTTTAAATTCAGGCAAGAAAGCTATAAAAATATCGTTATAAAAAACTTATTTTCCAATAATTTCATTTGGGTATGTTCAGAAATTATTCATTAAGGTGATTCATTTGGCTTACAGTAAACATACAATTATTTTCATATACAATATTTTTCACTAGTTACATGTTGCCAGAAGAGTGCGTTTTTACTTTATGTCAGTTCCTTATTCATTTCTTGTGGTGTTTGAAAAATTAGTTATATGTATTATGACTACCTACTCAGTGTTCAAAAATATTTGGAAACACCAATTTGGATTGCTTCAACACGCAGATTTATAGGGGCAGTACAAAAATTAAAAAAGTCAAGCTGGGTTTAACATCTGAGGGGAAAAAAAGCAATAGTTTTCCTATCAGTTCAATGGATTACTGTGTTAAATAGGATGCAAATTACCATTTCCACATCTTGAAACACTCAAACTAACAATAATAGCGCGCTACAAATATCCCAGTGTCACAAATTGCCAGAGAGACAGGCAGCATGATTCAATACTTTGTTTTCCATGTCTAATTTGTAAGACCGATATTATTATCAATATACTCTGAGAAAATTGGGTTGGGGATGTTTGAACCACATGTGATCTATCACCTCCCCTGCAGACTGGTGAAGTGCTTTGCTGAACCAGGTCTTGATGCTTGCAGCCTTGTTAACCTTCAGGGTAAGAGATATGAGAGGATCAAGATCACTTCTGAACTCAGGCAACAGTGGAATTTTTAAGGAAGTGACTGCTAGACAGAGGGATTTGAAATCTGGGTTTGTTTCATTAATATTGTGCTGACAATAATTTTTCCTAAACTACCATTCTTTAGTCCAAATTTGACTGAATGTACAATGTATTGCTTTTAATAGTTCTGTCAATATGACACTCTCTTCAGTTTCTTTTTTTTTTTAATATATAAGAAAACAAAACTTAGTAAGGGAAGACTGAAGTTCAGCGTTTACTGGGCCACATGAAAAAGCACATTTATTTTTATTAAATACTGTAATCCAGGGTTTATTATTATTAGATTAAAATACAAATTATTTTTGTTTTTATTTTTTTATTTTAATTATTTTTATTTTTATAATTTTTATTTTTATTCATTCCATTTCTATTTTCATTTTTCATTTTAATAGAAGTCCTCAAATAAAAGTGTTACGTTTGAAAGATAGCTTAAACCTTGCTTTTTAATCTACAACCAAAAAACAGGTCAAAATATAGTACAATTACACTTGCATCCTGGCTTCATAGGAGACTACTGATGGCACCTCTCTGACTCATATAACACCTATGATAATTGTTTATGGGAGATTAACCACTTCTGGGAACACAATGACAATAAAACTATTTTGCAGTTTTATGGCTCATCGTATTTTCAGAGCAGTGTGGTGATGTTCTGATCTAAATAAAGATGTCCAACA
The DNA here is from genome assembly GCA_013398175.1 of Climacteris rufus. Lineage (NCBI taxonomy): Eukaryota > Metazoa > Chordata > Aves > Passeriformes > Climacteridae > Climacteris > Climacteris rufus. The sequence continues at coordinate 62,981 of VZRZ01000244.1, read as the reverse complement.
ATTCTCTTTGCAGTAGATCTGTATGCTGTTGTATAGACACTAAGATCAGAGGAGTTGCCCAAGACAGAAACAATGGTAGAGACAGTGTCAGGATTAGGAGACAAGACTGGAGCCTAGTAAGCATGGGCTTGGCCATATAGAAGTCTCTCCTTTCATAATACTGGCTTACAAAATCTTTACTGTTGTTCCCAACCCAGATGAGTATTATAAGTACAAAACCAAAGTGAAAGTTAATTGTATATGTTCTGCCTAATATAGGGGAAGACACTCCAAAGTCCCACTAATCATATCTTTCTACATTGAATTTCAGTTAAGTGGGTATAATTCAACAGAACCACTTTATGTGGTATTCAGAGTGCCCAACAGCTTCAACTTCCTCATGGAATATTTCCAATCAAACGTAGCAATATTATATATAAAAATGTGCTTTCATTTATGTTATGCTAAACATGGAAGCAGCTTATCTTTGTAGAAGTGTAATTTATGATGTGAGTTACAAACACAACAGCAAAACTATTTCTATTAGATTAAATATCTGGAAGATCTGGGTCACCCAAGGTGATAATTAATTCAAGTCACTAATATGTCAATGACCATTAAGGAGGAAAGGAGGTTCACTCTGCGTTTTAAATTACCTCAAGTTCTGGAGATATGCACTATTCGGTCTTTTTTTTTAAGTTTGGTCTTTTTATTCACAGGTTACACACTGTCATTTCTGAGCTGATACCAAATAAGCTATAGAAAGAGATGGCAACACTCTGCAGAGTTTGTAATTGAATTACCTGGACCTCATGCAAGCTTTTTTTAGTACTGAGGAAACATTTTAGAGAGGGCAGAACTGAGCTTCAAAGAGTTCTTAGAAAGCCCAGTAAAACTATTTTTAATGGGTTCTCAAAAAATGTGAATTGCAAATTCTTGTGTAGATATTTGTCCTGCTTCTTCAACACTAATACAGATCAAGCCTTTGCTTGTCTCTGTAGATTTTTTTAGATTTTTTTTTTCAACAGCACTAAAATAAATTGCTAGTATGACATTTATATCTCTCCTACTGGTTTAATCTTGTTACTCCTGGAATAGAACAGGGAAGGGGGAAGGTGTCCTCAAATTAATGTGTTTTTCAGTGTTTCTTTTTATAATGTTTATTTGGCCATAAACTTCGTGTTAAGAATGATCTTTTTCTACTTGATGATAATTGCAATGCATTTTTTACCTTTTGGCCTAATTTTTGCAGTGAATTTACTGCTCATAAAAATTCCTGAGTTAATCACTTAGAGGCTGAATTACACTAATTCACTGACAGGCTCCTGCAAGCTGTAGTGTAGAACAAAATATTCAAGTCATTAACAATCCCCGGTCTGCTTTTCCATTCTTTTTAATTAAGCGATTTATCTCAAAAGATAATACAGAGTTAGGTTATCCAGTGTTTTTGCAGCAGTTGTGACTGTGGAAACTATTCACAGTGAGAGTGGTCTGAAAGGACTCTGGGATGAGGCTGTGAGGGAACCAAGGAACAGGGGGATACACATTACAGACCTGCCACCAAAAACTAATAACACGTAGCCCTGGACTGTTCTGTACTTCCTAGTGGCTATCAGTGGAAATGAAGAGAGAAGAGAGAGAGAGAGAGAGAGAGAGAGAAGAAAGGGCAAAAGAAAGGTAAATGAACTAATTGAGCATGAGATTTCTAGGAAGCTTAGAAAGGCCTCACACCGATAGGGGACTGAGCATAAAGATGTACTGTGATATATTAAACATCTCTCCCATAGAGTTTCCTCTCAGCTGTGTCGTAGCTGTGAAAGGTGGCCAATAATTTAAAGATGAGAGTCCCCTTTACTTTGGGAGATTGTGCTTGTGTGGCTCTGTTTCAGCCCCTGAAGATGCAGTGACACTTTCAGGAGGAGGAGGGACCAGGCTGGGTATGAGTCTTGCCCCGTTACACCTGTTATACCCCAGCCATTTTGTACCTCTACAGTCTGCACCAAAGGCAAACCCTTAGAAAAGTTTTGGTTTTGTGGGTTTTTTTTGTTTGGGTTTTTTTTTTTTGGGTTTTTTTTTTTTGGGTTTTTTTTTTTTGGGTTTTTTTTTTTTTTTTTCAGCTATACAATTGTTGTCATTTCCTTTGCAGGAGGGAAAATGGAGGATGAAGAAGGAATTCAAGTGTTATTTTGCTTAAGTGTTCTGTTAAGTGTGCTTTAACTGATAGAAGAAACAAGAAAAAACAAAAAAATTAAAATATATTACCTGATAATAAAACGTATTTTGATGATCAAACACTTTATTCACAGTTGCATATTAAGATTACAGGGCAAATCCCCTTTGTCAGATGTAGAAAAATAGAGAAAAATCTTATCACTGCAAAAATTGTTCAGTTGTTAATAAAGAACTGTTAATAAATAATAAATCAAGAACCATACTTAATTATATAGCCAAAATATGGTTTTGTTTATGAGATCTTTCATTGAAACTGTTTTTTAATGAGAAAAGACCCTAAAAGGTTTAATGTGGAATACTATATTAAAATGTACTTCCACACAGCAAAATATTATTAAGGTATACATTGTTTTTTACTGTTTCCTAATAGTTATTATAAGCACATATTTTGATCTTATATTCTAGTTTTTCATATACTTAGCCCCATTCAAAATATAGATGTCAAAATATGATTAAGAGAGGCATTTTTTCCCCAAACATTTTCATGCTGAGCACAGCAGTTAAAGTAATTGCTTCTCTCTCTGAGAAGAAACATGTGGGTTCTTAAATTCTGAAGTAATAGACACCTTCTTCACACTGAAATAATATGGCTTTCCTCAGGAGTGAAAATTGCTGTGCCATGGAGAAGGTTAATCTCCTCTGAAAGCTGTTGCAGTCTGGAATTCTTGCAGTGTTCATGGATAAAATTCTCCTTGAGAATCAATATAGGACAGGGAGGAGAGGACAGTGTGCAGAATAATGCCTTTCACTTTTCAGCAATTGCCCTAGTGGCAATTCTGCTGTGGCTTGCATCTTTCCTATGCAGGTATCTCTGAGTATGTAAACATTCAAACTCATTTATACATTTGTTGATGGAGAACTTTTGGGATACATGTAAGGATCTGACTACCCAACCCCGATAAAATTTTGACTTGCTAAGTTGCCTATGTGACAAGAAGACACCAGATGTAGCTCATGAGTTGGGGTTCCAGTGTCAGCTTTGAAACAACTGTATTACATTCAAGTCTGGAGGGAAGGCATTTGGCATGATTTCAGAGGGACTTGCACAGCATAGGCAGGCTACTAAACATGTGCACTGGTCTCTAGAGTAGAGTAGAACATAGAGTTAACCTAAATTAAACCATATCCCAGGCATCTTAGATGAGGGTGTCGGCAGAAACATGATCTTGCTTGGAACCTTCAGCACCAGCCCTTCCCAGCCAGCCCAGGAGATACATGTCTATATATATATATTATTTTTTTTCAGCCATTAACTAAACAAGGAATAATGTCTTATTTGGAAGTGTTGCTGAAAGAAATAAAATCTAAGTGACAGCTCCATTTTACTTGGTGATTAGAAAGCATGCAGGTGTAACTTGCTCCCTTGCCGGAGACTGCACTAGAACACATCTGTTCTAAGGAGGAGCATATTCATAAGGTTCTAAGACATCCAGGATAGCTTAGATATATCTGGATATACTCTCAGACTCTTTTATTTTTTTTTTTTTTAAAGATACACTACCGCTTAAGATGAAATTCTCCTTCTGCTGGTTCAAAATAGGGGTAATATTAAGACAAGGTATAGCCATCTGACTTAATGGTCACAATACTCACTATAAGGTCTTTTGAGCTGATCTTTTTTTTTCCAGGCTTGTTGGAATATTTCATTTAAACCACAAAAGGAAATGAATAACATTTTCACTGGGTAAAAGAGGGAATCTGGGGCAGCTGAGAGATGAAACAGCCCTGTTTGCTTCTGCTAAGAAGCCAACTCAGTGTTGTCCCTTTCTGGGACTATCCAAAGAGGTTTTACAATGGCACTGACAGAATAACACTGAGGTGGATCTCTGTTTTTCTGCACGACTAATACATACAAGTTAAACGAAATCATAATCTCTTAAAGAAGTTGGAGGGATGCAGACTTCTCTGAAAAAAAACACCATGAGGACTTACAGTACGACTTTAACAATTGTAATGAATGACAATGAAGTAGTATATATTGGAGAATTTAAATGGAAAATACAATAATACTAATTTTGGTAGCAGCTATATGACAGGGATATTTAGCTACAAGCTTTTTCTAGAAACCCTAACAAACTAAAAGATAGCTGCTGGTCTGTACCTGCAAAGACAATACCTGCAGAAAAATAGAGAAGTGGGAAGGGAAGAATTTAAAAAATCCAAGATTGAAGTTATTTATTTATTTATTTCGGGTTTGACAAAACTTGTTGTGAGAGACACCTAGATGGATTTCAATTCTATTAGAGCGACCCACACCCCAGAAACTCCGTTACCTCTCTTGTTCATTATCGATGGAGATCAGGTTTATTGATTAGACACAAGAAAACACATATGAAACTACAACTCTAACAGGATATTACTATATGGAATAACACAAAGAAAGCTTCTAGTAAATTTAGTGCACAATAAAGTGCACCTATATTATAGCTAGCCAAGGAAATGTAGAATTAGGAAGCCGATGCAACTTACCAATTAGCAGAAGTGTACAGGCGGTTTCCTTTCTCTCAACTGTATTGAGAGAAGAAAATACAGGAATCTGACATCTCGGATTCCCAGAGAGAAACCTTCCCATACACTTCAGAAAGTATATGAAAAATTGTTCCACCTAAGGAAAAATACAGCTATCTGTTATAGTTAGTAAAATACTATTTGTCTGTCAGTCACAAATTCCAGCTTATCTTTTACATCCTGCCCTTTTGGGCCGAGGATGTTTATTATGTGTCCCCTGGGTGCCAGGGGATTCTGGGGCTATCAGGAGAGCACACACTCCTTGGTTTATGCATCAGTTCAAACAGATAAGCTCTTATGGCACCCAGGGGGTGAAAGGTCCTGGCTTACTGTTTATACTTGATTACCTGTTTGCATCATTATGCAGACACTGTTTTGTTGCTTGTTTTGAGACATTTCTGATATGCATTTTCAGCAGAATTGAGAAGATTGTAACATTTTTAGTTACTTTAGAGGAGTTCAGCAAATTAAGTGCTATTTAATATGGGAGTGTAGTTTATACATTTATTGTGGTTTAAAAAATGGAGAGCAGTTTGTGGCACATGTTTGTATCACTCAAAAAAAGATTGAGCAAAGGAAGATTAATGCAAATTAGGCATTATTGTGCTCAGAGGCATCTACTACTAACAATGTTCAGTGTAATGAAGGGTGAATGTTGTGCATGATTAAACTAGTCATATACAAACAATAGCTCAAAGAAACAAAGCATAATTTTAGAATGTGATTTTCTTCTGCCACACCCTCCAATTCCCCCCAGAAAAACAGAAAGAACATGAGGAAAGGAAGAGAACAGCAGGTTGAAATAGAACCAATATGTACTTCACTACTGATAGCAAAGCTGTTCAAGGTGAAAATGGAACACAAAATGGTCCAGTGATAGATCCAGTAATCACAAATGTGAAGTTTAGGTACAATTGGTGGAACGGTTCAGCCTAACAGCCATTAAGACAAGACCTGCACACAGGTCTGAGGTAGTCTTTTGAAGATTTATTGCTGTTGTGTGTGTGTGTGTGTGTGCAAGCCAAAGGTGGTTTCTCTATGCTTCCTTTACAGTAAACAGAGAAAAATAGCGGTTCCAGAAGGAAGTTCACCTTAATAACCTTAGATGCGCCATGGAAGTGCCTCTTTACCTCTGCTGATTATAGAAGGAACATGTGAGGACTACCTCAGACCAGAATGAGTAACATCTTCTGGTTTGAACAAAGTGAGATTAATCCCTTGGATTCTGATATCAAGTGAAATCTACTATACAAATGACTAAAGAGATAACGTCTGTTCTTGTAATGACCTCAGTACATGCTGATTCTTCTGTCAATAAGGATTAGTTCTGACTGGAGTAAGAGTAGGGAGTAAGGAGTAGGGCCAAGAAAGAATCTCAGTATCAATCTCAAATTTCTGAATTATTTAGTCATAGGTATTTAAACCCCAGAGCTTCCAACCTTTGCTTTATATACAAACCAGTGAGTGTTAAAGTAATTTTCTCTGTTCAGAAAACCTTGTAAGAGCATATCTAAAAGCTAAAACTATATATGAATTCCAGTGGTATCAGTACCATTCAAACATTGTGCTTCAGTGGCCTTGTGAACAAAGTTCACAAAGTTACTAAATTAGGATTTATTTGGATTAGGTTTTAAAAATTCTATCTTATTTTGTGAATAGAAAGATTAAGGACTTCTTGATTTTTCTTCCATAATTTAAGTAATGCTCATTTGAATTTCATTTATTTCCAGAAATAGAATAAGTTGTTTAATTATGCTTAGGAAATTTTATGTAGAGCAACACCAATATTAATGATTTGTTTCTTCTACGATTGCACAAAAAAAGTATTCTTGTTTCCTCTAGCAGCCTAGACCCTTGTTATTCAATAAGTTCTCCCTTTATTCACTGAATATAAAAAGCTCTGATCCTTTCTTTTCCTCCAAGTCTGGGTGTGGGAACCCTGCCCTGAAGTCCTTGTCTGATTTCACCAGATTTAAGCAGTCAGACACTTCTGGACATGTCAAAGATAAAATGAGCCAAGTCTGAGCTCTGACAGTATTCTCTCTATGAAGGAACTGCCCTCTATTTATTGCATGGGGTTTTTATATTAATGCTTTAGTTGGGTTTAAGAGTTAATCTGAGAAACAAATCTCCCAGTTGTTCTAATTTTTTCTATACTTTTGCTGTCATTGTAGAAAGGTACTGGAGCGCATGAGCTGGATGCCTTTCTGATGAAATGAAATCAAAAGACACACACCAAGAACACATGCTGAAGCCTACAGCCATTAATGGGTATTCAGACTAGAGCTAATCCTAGGTACTCTCTTCTCCCCGCTACGTCTCCCCACCCTAAACATGTACAGAATGCACATTGGGTCCTCAGTGCTGTTTCTCTATGGGGTTTCACTACAGGTCTTCTCTGTGTACTGCACAGCCTGCTTACGCAGGCATAACTTCAGGCACTTGATGTTTTCTCCCTTGCTTATCTTTAAATGGTGCTAATGAATTTTGAAAGATATGTTTTTCTTGGACAAAATTATTTAGGTCTGTATTTCTAATGCTGCACACCAGCTTTTATGTTCTCTCTTCTTCCCACCCTATTTTTTAAATTCTCTTCTTCACTTAAGGTAATTACATTTGAAGAAAATGACATGATTCTTTGTAACTATAATACAAATATGGATTGGCAATTCTTTCAATAAAAGTTATTCTTTATCTTCTTTTCCATTTAATATGTGGCTAGTTTTGAACAACATCCCACTTTGCACAGACTTTAGATAGTTACACATGAATAAATTGTCTCCAAAGAGCACTGATAGTGTGACTTGAACTCCTTAAAACCCAAGACAGTTCAAGAATCTGTATTCTACCTTATTTATCCATATGAATTGCATCATATAACCTATCTTTATCTATATAATTATTGTTCTAATGCTGAGGTACAGATAAAATCCTATGAGAAACACTCCTTTTTATAGATTTTCTGTTTGACTCAAGTAAAATTCTTTCTGCTTTGTACTTACTAATTATTTTCTTTATCATTATGACACAAAATTTTACAAAATTAGAGTTGTTTTTCTTCATCCATACACCAATATTCAGCATTTAAGGAACTGAATGTATTTTCACTTATAGGAAAGCTGATTTTATATTCAGAGACTAGATGTGCTGTTCTTAAAAGCCCACAAATAAGTTTTTCAAGCACTTGGCTGATTTTCATGTCAGACTTTTACAGAGAGAAGTCTTAATTTTCAGTCAAACTTATAAAAATCTGATGCTGATCCCGGTTCTAAAGGAGATTTGTTGCTTCAAAATTTCCTAATCCAACTGACTTCCTGCTTTTCTCTGAGAAACATGAACCTCTAGTTATATACACTTTTATTCAGATTAAGCCCAAGGAAAAAAAATCTAGGAACAGTTAGAAGACTGGCTCTTAGGGGAAAGGAAGCAAATTGTGTGGGAAAACCTGTACTATTAGGAAGTGGATAGAGGTATGAAGAATTAAGTATCCAGTCAATTTCAAACTTAGTGTGGTAAACTGGACAACAAGGCTATAGTCTAGTATGTCTCTGATGGACAGGTAATGTGATAATTTTTGTGTCTTTTGGGAAACTTGGTTGTGTTACCTAAATTTTAACAACCTGTGCATTCTGGGACTAGCAGATATAGTTAGGCTCCAAGTTTCTATGAACAGTGCTCTAGTTTAGTCAATATGCATATTTGTATCAATTAACTCTACAGGGGATTAAGGATTAACCATATCAGTGTTAGAAACTGTGGAGAACCTTAATAATAGTGTTTTAGTTATTTCTCTTGAAAACAAAAATAATATTTTGTTTACAATTGAACATGAGCACATATTAATAACTAAATGACCTCTATAATTGAAATATTCCTAGAACCAATACAGCAATATAGTGGTCTTAACAGTACCAGCAGGAAAGAGAACTGTATTAATTGGTATTCAGATTAAGAATCTAAATAGATTTCTTTATTAAGATGACGACTTCTCCTCAGAATATGACATTCTGAAGAGAAAGAAATAAACTAATAGACCTCTTACAGCACTTTAGGCAAGACAATACAATGAAAACTTTCAGCATCAGAATCTATACATAGAAGTCTCAAGGGCAGAAAACGCTGGGAGTTATTGATCTTTGAAAAATCTGATACAGCAAATGTTTTCCATGCAATAGTGTACTCAGGAGACACTGAGTAAACATGCTGAAATATAAGCAATTATTTCAAATTTAATATTACAAAAGAAAGGAAAAACTTTAGGTCAAATGCTCCCGTGACAGAAGAAGTTTGAATTCTATTCATTCAGTATAACTGAGTTTGTTTCTTGTTCCTAACAGTTTTTGTTCATATACATTAGAATTCCAACTGTATGACTGTCTTCACTAAATGTGGTTGTGGCCTATTTTATCTCCAGCAGTTTTTTAAGGCAAGCAGAAGACCAGGAAGATGCCTATGTCTTCCTTTCAGATAAAGCCAGAGGATTTCCTAGTATCATTGTTTCTCTGCACTTAATCCTGTTGTTTGAAGCTAGATGTCTCACTATTACACTTTTTTTTTCTTTCCTAATGTCTAGCTGATGTTGACAGAATTGAAAACATATTTTGCAGAAATTTCTTCCTTTGCTTATAATTTATAATTCAGATTTTCAAGTTGTTTGAACCTTAGAATGTCATATGAACATCCTAGGCTTGTTTCCCTGCTTAGCCATATTTTTTAAGAAAAAAAATAAAATTATTTTTTGCCTGTAGTCAGAAGTAGTGTTAGAGATCCACGTATTTATAGCCTCCATGTTCAATTGCTCATTCTTTCTCCTGACTGTCTTGGGTTATATGAAAAGTGTAACCAAAGGAATGTATTGTCTTACCATCTCCATCACCTTTTGATGAGTCACTAATGATGGGTCGTTCACACAGCTGATCACCGCACCCCACACCTTCCAAAGATTGCAAACTGGGCATTAGACAAGAGGCAGGTAATGCCTCTTATCTTCACATTTATGGCTCAGCCCTGACAACATCTTCTAAGAAGAAGCAGCTACTCTGTCCACCAATGAGCTATCAAATAACATAATCCCATTGAGATATGCTCTGCCCCAAAAAGAAGCAACTGAACATTCCCCACCAATGTGACATCATCCCATTGTGATATGCTCCACTCCAAAAAGAAACAACTGAACATTCTCCACCAATGAGCCATCATCCCATTGTGATATGCTCTGCCCCAAAAAGAAGCAACTGAACATCCTACCCTATTACCAGTTATTAGCCGCTTATTATGGCTTATCTGCCGGAGACTCAGAAATAATGAGAGCCAGAGTCCGAGTCGTGTTCAGAGCAAAGGGCGGAAGGGGGAGAACCCACCTTCGTTTAATTCTTATATACACTTTTAGAAATCACACTTCATTGGAGAAAATTAACACTTCCGTCTCTAACTACAGTGGTTAGAAGAAATGTCCATCAAAGGATCTGTGTCCATGGGAAAGGAATGTAAAAACAAGATAATTTTTACAACAACATAGCTATGTTTACAGAATCTCGTCCTTGAAACTGTCTAGCACAGAGAGCTAGCTATTTTTAACAGTAAAAATGGGCAACACTACCCAGATAAAAGGAGTGGAGGAAACAGCAGAAGACACCGAACTTCACTGGTCACGAAAGGAGAGGAGTGCCACAACCACATCTAGTGCTCCAACAGGACTGCAGCCACTACGTGATTGGACTGCTATCACTACCTTGACCAAACAGGGTATCAGGTTGTATAATTACCTTGTCACTTCAGTCTGGTATTTCTCTGTATTACTGCTTTTAATTTTATCCTGTTAAATTGTAGCTCTGACTTGGAATCTCTCAATATTTTTCTGTGGGGTTAATTCCTCCACTGGTTTGTTTCCAAACCAGTACACTGACCCATCAGTCCAGAGTCTCCTATGTTGTCAGAATTACGAAGAGCAGTCAGCTTCACCTCTTACTGCAACAAGGTCCTGATGAAGCCCTATAGTGAAGTCAGATGCAGTGCATCAGATTACTTAATGTAAAATAAAGAGATCATAATAGAGTTGATGTGTATGCTATGTTGTCCAAAGTGAAGGAAAACTCCATTTGTAGGGAAAACCAAAACAAAACCCAACTTATCTGTTTTTCTTAAGATCAAATAAATCTTAATTTTAGTGGAATTATTGGTCATTGCATAAATGCCCTTGCCTCTGATCCATGTTTTTACCACCCCCCTACACTTTATGCTTTACATTGTCTTTTAAAAAAAAAGTTAAAGAACAAAAGAGTTTTTTAAAAAGTGGCTTTTTTATTCTATATGATACATGATTTTTAATACAGTGATTGTGATTGTACTTTCAAATGCTAGGATTTACTAAATTCCCAGGTTTTTCAATCTGTGGTACAATCACAGTATTTGACCTGAATTAAAGCAATGGCTTAATCTTTCTGAGGAAGTTGTAGTGCCTTAAAGGATCATTAGTGAGAGGGAATTGTATGAGCATACATTATCTTAATATTAATAGAATAACTTCTACACTAGAACCTTTATTGTCATTAATTCTTACCCTAAACAGAATAATTGCACCATTTCTGTATTTACCTATAAACTGGACACTCTACAAAGCTTCCTTCTACAAAAAGAGTTATCTTTTAATAAATAAAATTTAAATGCTTGATATGCTTGAAACTTAATTAGCTTCCCTGAAATTATTAAAGCTAATAATTACATTAAATCACTTTATCAAATCAGGAAGTAGATTAGTTCTACACTAAGAGTGTTTTCCAGGCCTCTGTAGGAGCAGTAAAATGGCACAGCATCCCTTATGTACCTGGAGATAAACAGCAAGTGTCCAAAGTAAAATCAAACCAAGCTTATACACAAAAGCGAGAGCCAAAGTTTTGCTTGTGGAACTGCTTAAGGGGAAGAGAGAGAATGATACTAGAAACATATCAAGTTAGGTTCACTGTTCTTGAGAATTTCTGATTGGTAGAAATCACTCAAAATGTGTAAACGAAATTTGGCATAAACCCCTGTTAATAAGCAGATATTAAGTAGCATAAAGACAGACACTGTTGATTTTTTGCTTGTTCTCAGCTTGATTAGACTTAATTTCATCTGTGATGTGCAGCACTTTCTTAAATCTAATACTAGAATTAGCCCTATCAAAGAAAATCAAAGTACTGGATTTCTTATGCTTAAAACACTGTACATTAAAGTAGCTAGTATTAGAGTGGTTTCCATAACCCTTCTCTCATCACCTAAAGATGTGGAATCTATTTTCTCACATTGTTTTCTCTTCTAAAGAGACATAAATTAAAATATGGGATATAAATTAAAAAATGGGATATGAATCGAAACATTCATTTCTGCTGCAGCTGGAGTTCTATTTTTCTACTATGGAAGGAAACATTTCTGCATGGATAGCTCAATAGTTTGTGCTGTGATTCATTCATGAGTATGTTCCTGTATGCATACCTATGGCTACAGAACTGAAAACAACAATAACAACAAAATAATAAATTGACTTATGTTTACTATTTCATGTGAGAAAGTATTGAACAGACTGGGACCTCGTGTTATGGCAGGGGAAGAACGTGATGAACGGACTGCAACCCACATTTCCCCTATCCCTGAGCTGATGAGGTGGAGGAGTAGAGAATTCAGGAGTGAAGTTGAGTCCAGGAAGGAGGGAGGAGTGGGGTGTTTAAGGTTTTAGTTTTATTTCCTATCATCTTATTTGATTTGATTGTTAATATAATTAAACTAATTTCCCCAAGTCAACTGGTGAATGATGTCTCCCTTTCCTTATCTCAACCCTTTTGTTGTATTTTCCACCATCTGTCCAGCAGAGGGATGTGATAGATTGGCTTTGGTGGATTCCTGGTATCCAGACAGGATTAACCCACCATACAAGGGTAGAGCAATCATTGTTTGGCATAAAAGACAAAGTTGAACATGATGAAATGGTGATGGACAGTTAGAACAAATTGGACATACAGTACATACACATTGCAGAATGTGCTGTGACAGGACACTGTAGAATGGGTTCAAGAAGGAACTGCAGAGACTCATGAAATACTTGATGTGTGGGTATAATCTCTTGCTTCACAAGTCATATTTCAGGTGTTAAAAAGCTGAGAAATTATACTGCGAAATAACCTCTTGCTCTTTCTCCTTAAACATTGATAGGTATCACTGTCCCTGGCACAAGCAGACCTTTGTTATACCAAAAAAAACCAGTCCAAAACAGAAAGAAGGAAAATTGTATGAACAATTTAGGGAAAACACATAGTTTATATCTAGCCTAATAAATGAAACTGTCCCTGGGACCATTTTCAGATGTGTTGTGCTAACCACCACAAACTATCCTTAAAAAGAGAGTGGACAAATCCAAACTGTATATACAGAAATATAGCCGGTTAATGTTAAATCCCCCAAAATGTCCAGGAATTTTGTTGCAGAGTACCAGTTGACCCAGGCCAAAGGCATGCTTTGTACTGTTCAAACAATTTAATGTCAGGGATAATTGCCTGCCATTATCCAGGAACTGTTTAATATCCTGCTGTAGATATTAATAAATACCTATAACTAGATAAAGTTCTTATACTGCACATAGACCACTAAAAAGACAGCAGTGTTAAATATATCAGGAATCCTATTCTCCATTAATGTAAAAGATATGATTTATATTTTGTGGTACAGTCCTCCTACACAGAAGAGAAATATTGTCAGAAATAAAAAATAATTGCTGAATACTTTGTATATTTTTAAAATATTCCACTCCCATGCTTTCCCTTGTTTAGCATAAACTTCTGTTAATACCAGTGAAGCAACAGAAAGGAAAGTAAGATCTTTAACAGTACTCTTTGCATTCAATTGCATTTTGTCCCAAAGTTAGCAATGCAAGGCATAAGAACTTGTACACAAAATCCTAAGTGCTAAAATTATACCAAGCCCAATATATTTTATTCCATGGTAAATGAGATATTTGGGCTGTTCCAAATGCTGTGTTCCAAAGCCAAATCTTGGGACAGTAACATTACTCCAGATAAACCTTGGACAAGGCAAATCCTAGCATGAGCATCATCCTCAGGGCACCTCATATTTATCATACCCACTGAAATATGGAATAATAAAATAAAACCTAACCCAATTATATGATAATGAAATAAAGTTTCAGTTTAAAAAAATGCTTTGGCCTTCTCTTTGTATCCTTATCAATCTGCTAATCTAAGAATGGCTAGTTCTACACAGACCAAATAACTCTAATTGCACAATTACAGCATTAAGACTATTCCATTTACCCAGCAAATTGATTGGCTAAACATACCTAAGTACTTTATTATAATATAGAATTTCATAAGAAACTAAAACCAATGCTGATGCTCATGACTCTTGAGAAGAAAATGTGGGGCCAGGTTTTTAGCTAATGTAAATTGGTAGGGATCCACTAATTTAAATGGGTTTCACTGATTTGCAGTGGCTGAAGCCCACAGCTGTACTTTCCAGTACATTTTGCATACTCCTTCTTCAGTATAATCACACTCCAGCTGATCATGATGTTTGCTTTACTGTGTCTAAGATAGACCAAACTCTAGAGGCATATTGCTTACTGGAAAGGCTGTCAATTTGCACAATCCTATTAAAATTGCAACTGAATCATTCCAGTAAGCTAACTCTTAAAGATTTAGGTGCTTTGTCATGAAGATAACTAGAATCAATTGAAATGTAAATGTCAAACTTGTGTAATGTTTGAATATTCAAACTAAAACATGAATGCAGGCTAAACTTAATCTTTGTACAAGAATGGTACTTTAATAGTATGCATCTTTCGAGAATCAATAAATGTTACAGAACAATATTAAGCAACGTGTTTTTCAGTCAGATCATTAATATACTTGAGAGTAGGAGTAGGACCATATTAGTTCATGTTTCTTTTGTGTCTTGGACTGTAAGTCACACTTCTGTTCATTAGAGATATTTTTTGACTACAAAAACTATGAATATAAAGGCTAATGTTGCTTAAGGAGGGAAAATATAATTTAATTTGTTCTTTTTATCAGACTGAAGCAAAATTCAGGAAGATTCTAATAGGAGGCCTTTCTTGTGACATCATTGCAACATTGGTTGATATTGTGGAAGTTATTGTTCCAGGATTTTGAAAGTCTTCATGGATAATCCTATAACAGGAAATCTAATTACCTAAAACCAGTTGGGTAGTTTTAGATGTCTTAGGGTACTATAGTTGGCCTCTAGCTGTCCCTCTTGAAAGGCATCTATCTTCTGCAGGTTTATCTCAAAAGACAGTAAAGGTTTATGGATAAGTAACTGAATTACATATTAGATGTTTACATTCAACTGACCTGAATTACTCTGCTGATGTTATCATCTAGGTTTTCTTTAAGTACAGACAGCCAGAATGATGTTCAGTTGCTAAAACTTATGCATCTAGTACCATTTTAATGATCTTGTGCATCATCACATATATTTTTTGAGCTACTAAACAGGATTGGCAGTTAGACCACAATAACTGCAGGAGATCCATGCCTTCTGAAACAAAAACCAAAAAGCAGGTGAATTACATTAGAATGTTTCAAACATCATTAGCTGCATCTGTTTAAGCAGCAAAATCCTACATGCACATCCATAGATGTGCAAGCCTAAATGTTACACTCTCTGACTGAACCCCACCCTTCCTGCGTTGAATACTGTTCTTAATAACAAAGGTGCAACAGGATTAAAAAAAAAAAAAAAAAGGGTAAAGCTCTTTATGGTTGATAAAGCAACTGTTGCAACTACTTGTGCATTTGTTAAGAGACTTTGATAGAAACAAGGGAAAGGACTTTCAAAAGCAGTTATTGACCAAAACCCTAAATCTATGACCAAACCACTAAATCTATGACAAGAGGGTCTTGTCTTAATAAAGGATATGCAAAACGTCTTAACTGAACTAAGACTTTTGAGTTTTCCTAATTTCTGTTTTCACGCTTAAAGCATGAAGTATTTTAGCTTGCTGAGTTTACAGAATGATTGTATAGGACAATTCTGAGAAAGTTATTGATGCCTAAACGGATTTTTACTTTTTCATTATGTTACTGTAGTTCCCTTTGTAGAACACTGTAGTTTTCCACTGACCCCAATCCCAGTACATTCCTGTGGCTCTAGCCATAACAGAAGTATGTTTTCTCTCTGTGTTATCCCCCACTGTCCCTGAAAGAGAACACTGTATCTTCTTTGATGGTAGCAATACAACAGTAATACAAGATCCAATGTCCAATTTACATGTAACAGTACCCTGCTCTAATTGGGGGATTTATGTCAACTAAATAGAATCGTAATATTCATTATAAATATGAGTTCTTCCTCGGGCTTCACCCTTTTTTGCTCTTGGTCTTACGGCGCTCTCAGAAACATCACAGGGACAAAACTGGGAAGCCATCAGGGGGGCCAGCCCATCCTTCCCTGTCCAGCATGTTTCGATTTGCGGAATAAAGGTACCTATTCCCCTTTCCCCATAACTTTGTGTCTCCAGTTTTTTCTGTCTTCTGCCAGCCTAAGAAAAAGGCATCATTATAAATTCAGAAAATATTTACATACTCAGGATCATAATTTAAATATTTTTATGACAGTAACTCTATTAAAAGTTTAATATACATTTGGAATACAATATGAGTCTAATCCTACTTGGCTATGCTTCTTAATTTTTTAAGGTAGATCTTATTTTAGGCAGCTGATGAAGTTCACCTTAATGAAAATATCCTAGATGAGATTCAGTTACTTACAGAGAACACGTATACCTAATATTTAAAATATACTACTATTAATATAAATTTCAGGAGTCATCTTTGAGAAAAAATTTCAAGGAAACGATCATGATTTTGAGGGCGGTAAGTTTCATTAATTCTTAGAGCTTTGTTTTGAAATGTATCCATCTTCCAGGTTTATCACAGGTATATAGAAAAACAATTTTCTGCTGACCTGTGCCACCTTATAGCATAAGATCTGGAGTTTCTTGTTCAGTGGGACATGGAGATGCAAAGAGGTTACAGTGTCTTTATTCTCTTCTATAATCTACTTTGGATATAGATATTTTCTCTTTGCATGTCATAAGTATCTATATAAACACATAGCGGCAGATTCTATGCAGTCCAAGTCCAGTCTAGGTTTTCATAAGAGATTAAATAAGATTCACCTGCATACCAACAACAGCAGAGAACTCAGGGGCCTGATTCTGATTTTGCCCCTTATCAACATAACAACTTTTTGAGTTTTAACAGCCTCATTCAGAGCAAGGTGTTCACAGGATTTGCAGGCTGATGTCTAGTAAGACATGTCTATCAAATAATTAGAGATAGAAATAAGGACTTGGATTTCTACTTCTTAACTCACTAACGACTGAAAAAAATTTAAATTTACAAAGACAGCAACAACTTCTAATTTCTGATTCTGATACACTGAATTGTAGTGTACTTTATATATATATATATATATATATATATATATATATATATATAAAACATAAAATGCATGATTCAATATATCATTCCATGTATGATAATATTCTCTGGTTATTATATTTTCACCTGTGTGTTATTTAAAATGAACAAAAATTTTGGATTACTTGTTGTTTGGAAACCATATTCAAGTAAATATTTTTTATGGAAAGTAAATCTCATCTTGTGAAGGAAAGTTATTTGGCATCAATTTATCTTCTCTGGTTAATTATTTTCCTGACCTATTTTATATTTTTAATCAATGACTATATTTAATTCACAAGCTCCAATATATTGAAGTTTATTAAAAATGCCTTTTCCTTAATTCAATGTTTACATTAATTTTTCTTACTTTAAATCAAGGAGGGGAGAGAAGTGCTAATTCCTTGACATGAATTGGATTTCTGGATCCTTGATTGAGAACTCTAGGAAAGTTTAGGATTGTTTTCTATTCTACTTTACCCATAAGCCTTAAAGGAAACAAACATACACTAGACTGTTTGAAAAGACAGATTTTTAATTAAAATGAGAAGTCTAAGATGTTTCAGCTTTCTTTTCAGAACTTACGCTTGTAGTCTTATGTCACACAAAACCCAAGGAACCTTCTAGCCTCACTGACATCAAAGCTGAGTCCCTGGTTTAGTGCTATATGGGAACGGATTTCATTCAAAGGTTGAGAGATTGGAAATTTATAGGTAGTAATGTTTCCTTTTTTTTTTTTTTTGTCTTTTTTATTTGTTTTGTTTTGGTTTGGTTTGGTTTGGGTTTTTTTTTGTTTCTAGAAGTATCTTTTGTCTGTTTTTCTTCTTTCTCTTCCCTTACAATGTACAGATGCCTACTGCAGAAGTCTACAGATCTGAAATTATTAATTTTATGTTCTCTTAATAGAATGAAAAAAGAAATGGCATTAATAGATCTCTTCCTTCATCTGCACTTTTCTTTCTAAAGAATTTTCTTACAAATTAAACAATGCATGGACTTCCGAGCAGGCTGTATAATAGCTGGGGTTTTGTGTATAAACTAGAAATATTCTGTAAGAATGATTCTGCACTCAAATTAGTTTTCTTCAATAGAGTGGGAAACCTTTTTGAAATTTGCCTCCAACAATCTCTGATACTTGTCTTGGATCAATTAAGTCATCCATGCTTCTGTTACCTGAAAGTTACATGACTGCTTTTTCTTACATTGGGAAAGAGTTAAATAAAACAAAGCGTATCTGATTCACATTCTACAGAATAAAAAAGAGTAATATCTAAGGGCAATTAGTAGTTTGTTAAAGATTAATCATCCTCTGGAGGTGAGTTGGTCCCTCTCCATTGGCTGCAAAACATATCTAATAGAAAAACTTTTACTTGAAACTACAAATGAATCCCAGCCTCCAATATTACAATGTTGAGTTCAATACTTCTGAAGTTGATTGTTTCTTTCTACACAAATATGAGGATATTAGACTTAGAAGCTTTTTTCCAAATATCGAAAAGAAATTAAAATTAATTATTTAGAAACACAAACATTTTTGGAACATGATTTTGGCTTTTAAGTTTCAAATGACGTGAGACAGCCTACCTTCCATCATTGTCTGATTACATTATTTAAATAAAAGTAGTAAAAAATGTGGTCAAAATACAAAAATTTGTACTATTTAAAGCACTTTCAAAGTAAGTCCCTCAGCTTTGAAAACGGGTAGCCTATTTGATGTGAAACAACAGAGGTCTGCTGACATCCAACATATACTGACTGCACAGTCAGTCTTTTGGTTATTGCACTTAGTAAGGACATGGCTGTTTAGAGACATTTATGTTTAGAAATATTTGTTGGTCTATTCCATAGCAGTTGTTTGATGTTTGTTAACCGCTTTTTGACTTCCACTGCAGAATCTCTCAGGGTGTCCAGGACTACTGATGGATGTCTTTGTATGTCAGCGAATTTAAGTAAAAGAAATAAAATTTAAAACAAAACAAAACAGAATAAAATGAACAAACAAACGAACAACCCCCCAAGCAAACAAACAAAGGAACACCCAAACAAAGAAAACCAAAACAGAACAAAAAACAGCAAACTAAAAAAACCTCAAAATATTAATTCTCAGCTTCAGAGCTCTGATTTTCATTAAAAACAAATTTCATCTGTGAAATGAAAAAGTACATAATTAGACTGTGAGGTACAGCTAGTTAGGGAAGTTTGTCAGTTTAGTTCCTCCTCATTACTTTCTGTAACAGGGATCCAGAATGCAGTGCTGGAAAAGTTTCATGCAATATATTTTTCAATAGATAGAGCTGAGAAAGCTCTATTATGTTTTATCATGTATTTTATAAGGATTTCTTTCCTTACCTAGTCCAGCTCAGCACATAGGCATACATTTAACTATAAACACAAAAATCACTTTAAATCCATTGAAAATACCGAGATATTTTCTTGCTGCAGACAGTTTCAATCTATGTTCATATTTACATGTGAGTCTCACATTGTTTGTGTGAAGAAAATTTCTGGACTAGGAAAGATAAGAAGATATTTTTACTCTGACAAAACCACCAAAATCTGCCTGCTGCTTCCCTTTCCAGAAATAAATCCAGGACTTATGATCATGTTAGTTCATGGAGTTATATAAAGGTATTTTACCATTTCTTGTCTAGGTGGTCTTCACCTTTCTATTAATAATCCATTTGATCTAAACTCCAGAACTTTAGATTTATTTTTATACTTATTCTCATCTTCCATAATGGATGGCACTTCTGTGTAGTTTTTACTTGCTAAATTTGATAAAATAAAAGACAATAAATTCAATAAATTCTTTTCACTATTTTACATTATATATCTAATGGTACACAACAGGAAAAAATATTGCGTAGTTAAATAAATATTTTGTAATAAAAATGATGTTCTTGTATGGTGTCTTGTTTGAATTTCATATTTCTATTTTGGCAAATTGACACTATTTTATTTTTAGCTCCCTGGTACAAATTTTGGACCAAAAAGATCATATTATCTCAGCTGTTAAGAATAAAATGGGACCTGAGATTCCATCTGCTTCTATGCCTGAACAGAACAAACAAGCAAAAAATAAAAAAAGACTGTGAGGTGAAGAAAAATTTGAAAAATTCCCTCTATCACCAGACAATTCCAGAAAAGATGCCGTTCTCTCCTGTGCATTATGTAGGTATGATTTAAAATCTTAAAACATATTTTTTCTGAGACATTTGTGTAAAATCTACATGAGCCCATTGTAACTTCCTGAAAGAGAAATCTGTTTCAGAAATTGAAGGAAGAACCTTGTTCACTCTTGTCTTTATGTTATGTCATAAATATTGCTAATGCCAGGGTTATTATGAATGGAGTACATCTAGGTTACAGTTTACTTACTCTTGATGTAGATTTCTACATATAGGCAAGATTATACTTATCCTTGAAATTTTGAAAAAGTCTAAATTCTGCTCTTCAGCAGAACAGCAAAAGAGAAACCTACGGTAGGAACTAGCAGAGAGGCAATTCGGAAACATCAGTCATAGACAAATTAGTTTCAAGAAAGTATGAAGAAAGCTAAAAGCCAAATCCTTGTGAAAAATCTGTCTTTCACAGGCTGAAAAAATATTACCTTTTTTTTTTCTTTTTCTTTCTCTTTATTTTTTTTTAAGACTTTAAAATAACAGACTTGTAACCTCAACAAAAGAAGATGCAAAGGAGTGAAATAACTTTGACTTATCAAGCTGACAGGGATGGACCAAGATGGATTACTGAAGCTGAAATCAGTGCAGTTTACTCACAGCTCAGTCTTGGAAACTCCTGAGAAGAAAGAAAAAGATATGAAAATGTGTTATGAACTCATCAGAAGTTACATAGATTTACATCAAGACCGTATCAGAAGGAGGACACACCTGAAAGTTACCTGCAGGTTTTACAGACAACACAAAAGATACCTCAGAACTTCATAATCACCTTATTAAATTTGATTTGCAACAGAAAATATAATTCATTTTGTAAGAAGCTGGATTTTGTTTCAGAACTCTGAGCATTAATAACCCTTGGTCCTCCATTTAGTTTAGGACAGGTTGCAGAATAGCATTATTAGACAACGATGAAATTTTATTTCAAAGTCAAGGTGTAGGGGAGACATAGCTGCATATTTCTGTGAGTGGAAATAGAATGGGAAATACAAAAATATTAAAAAACCCATGTCTTTTGACATCCATTTGATAAGGAAAACAACATTTTTAGCACAATTGAACACTGGAACAATTTGTCTGGAGAAGTTGTGGAATCCTTGGAGACAGTCAAAGCCAACTGGACAAGGTCTTGGGCAACGTGAACTAGCTTTATCCTGGCTGAGCATAGGATATTTGAACTAGATTATGTCCAGGGGTCGTTTCCCACTTTAATTGTTCTGAGCTTGTGCCACATATTTTTAAGTTATTTTTTTTTCTTCCTACAGTCCATTTACTGCAGAGCATAGGCATACCCAAATTCCATTTCAACAAAAGATTGCTTAGTTTAGACAGGTATTTGGAGCAAATGAGAACAAATTTAAAAAGAGTTAGGGAGAGATATTATTCATGTTACCTAAGAAAATGATAACCTATGTCACAGTCTCTAGCCCTGTCAAGACTGGAAGAAAAGAGACTAAGTGGACTTGTCACAATTACAGCACAACTTAAATCTTTATTAATTAAGTAATTGATTCCCAGTAGCTAAGACATATTACATTAGTGTACTAGACTAGTGAAAGCAAATATCTTTCATAAGCAATTCAAAGCCTCAGTACTGAGCCATATCTTGAATCTTCTGCAAGATGAACATGGTAAAAGTGGTGGTGATGTAGATATAGCCACTGCAGATAGTATATTTATCATTGTTTAAGCAATATTGCAGATGTTTGGTGCATTGTTATGTGTTGAGATCATCAGTGGAAAATTAAGCAACTTTAGAGGAAATTCTGAGAAGATATACAGGATTTAAGATTATCTTCTGAATTCTGTTCAGTATTTTTCTCCTTTGGGAAAGAAAATGAGTAGGAAACTGATTATTTTTCCATTGCTTTAGTATGAAGATGATAGCCCCTGAAACACATGGAAGAGCTTCAGGGGGAAGGATAAAAAAATAAAAGAATTCAAAGATCCAATCTGGAATATGCTGTAAACACAGTTTTAATATACAGTGCAAGAACAAGTATCAGAACTGGGTCATGCACAGCCAGAACTCCAGGCAAGTCAGATGTGAATATTTGTACAGAGGTCTTTCACATTTTAATTAGAGATATATATATATATATAGGTAGTAGATATACTGTCTCCTGGCATGTGTGTGTGTTATGGAATCACAGAATAGTTGAGGTGGGAAGGAACCAGCCCAATTATCCTTCTCAATTTAGAAGCCTGGGACAATGTCCTACTGGGTTTTGAAAATCTCCAAGGATGGAGATTCTACGATGTCTCTGAGCAACCCCTGAGTGTTTGACTACTCTCAAAATAAAAGGTTGTTCCATGTGTTTGGATTGAATTTCCTGGATTTTAATTTTTGCCCATTGTCTTTTGTCCTGTCATTGGGCATTGCCGAGAAGAGTCTCAATCCTTGATTCCCTCCCGTCAGGGATTAATACACTCAAGATCACATTGAACCTTCTCTTCTCCAGGATGAGCAGCTCCAGTTCTCTCAGCCACTCCTTATCTTAAAGGTTCTCCAACTGGAATATTCAGGTCATAATGTGACTGCTGAAAAGACTCTCTGAATCTAGTGCAAGTCGGACGGTAAACTACTTTAGGAGTCACTTTGAATTTAGGCATCAAACCATTTGTATGGGGCCCTATGGAGAGCCGTGATGTATGGGGCCCTGCGGAGAGCCTGAACGATGTATTTTTGGGTGCAAAACAAAAAAGGGGGAATTGTAGGAACAGACAGTTACTCTGAAAGCCTTGCTGGCATCAGTTTTCTTATCAGCTGGTGCACATGAGAACTTTCAACATCAGTGAAGCAGGGATGTACACCTGCAATCAGAGAGCTGTGTTTTGTTCTAGATTAATCTCAGCTGTAAGTTATCCATGATATGCGGCGTGGTAGCAGGAGAGCCAATGAGAATGTGGCCTGAAGGCTGAGAGATGTATAAAAGGCACCTGGGGAAATAAAATGGGGTCTTTTGGCTCCTGCCTTTGGTCTGTTCTCTCAGGGGCTCCTGCCCTTGGCTTTTAGGGACTTCTTGCCTCTGGGCCTTCTGGCCTTTCGCCTTCTGATACTTGGAGTTGCTGCGTGGTTATTTGTCTCGCCCACTGTCCCGGTGGACAGCGACACATTTGTATATCTCAGAACTTGCTAGATGTGTAGTAGAACAAGTAACTTCAGAATTCATCAGCACACAAAAATTTTAGTGCCTCAAATTTTGGATTTGACTTCCTAAAATATGGCATCCTCTATGTCTCTCTCTAATCATAGCCCAGAAATTGTGCTGTTTGAAAATGTGCTCAGTATCTTTAATCTACCTGCCAAATATGCACAGGCTTTCAGTATCCTACTGTAGAACTTATCCCTCTAAAATACATATGCATAATTTACCACAGTGTACCACACCTCTAAATATGATGATTTTTTTTAAGTAATCAGCATTTATTCTACAAGGAGAAAAAAAAAAACCTAAATGAAAAATTGTATCAGTAGACATAAGAAAATAAATACAAATGCCAGTCCATTTCTGATCAGCATGAGACTTCCTGATAATACCATGCAAAATGTAGCATTTGTTTCACAAATGCATATAATGGAGATGCGAGTGGCAGAGCATGTGTCAAAAGTATGTAAATGAATTGATGTTTAATCTACCTATGCCTAAGAAAAGTAATCACCTCCTGCAGAAGGATTGCTTTTATTTTAGTAATGTTAGCTGATGAAATCACAGCACTCTAACAAGGGTTTATAATTTGATAAAAATTACTGGTGACTGGATCTGCATTTTCTTCAAACTGCTGCCCTGCTTCTTGCTAAGTGCACTGCTGACATGTTTGATATTGAACTTGAACTTAAAAATTACTATCCCAGTAGATGTTTATTAGATTTAGCGGCTGAAGTAAACCTAGACATGGTGCCCTCAGTACAATCTAAAAACAGACCTTATTTATGAGTGCCGGGAAATGTTGCACATTTCTTCCAGGAAAAAAGAGAAAATCAGAAATAACAAGAGCAAAAACACCCACAAAGCAAGGTATTATCCATGCTATTAGAGGACCAAAGAAAATTGACCTGTGTTAGATTAATGTAATGTAATCTTTGCAAACATTACAATATTGTGTAATGTAATTTATTTTTATATAATCATTTTAATACTCATTATTGGGAAAAAAGCTTGACAGAAAAAAAGCAGTTATAAATTCAATACATGCCATGAGCTGAAGCAGAAGGATCTCAGTATGGGGATCTAATTTTTCATTTAAAATATTACACACTTTTTAGTAGGAACTCAAGGCATATGGTTAATTTGAAATTGTTTTTTAAAATACTTATAAAGTTAAGAGAAGTGGCAGTTTATTAAGGAACACACTTACAGAAATATTTAAACTCTAATAATATATTTTTATCCCTAAAGAATGAATATAATTTTTGAAATGAAATGTAATAGATTATTGTGATAAATATTGTAAACCTTTTTTTTTCAGCTTACAGATGACTGTAATGTTATAACCCTAACAAGCATGTAACTCTCTGCTTGTTTTCTAAGACTTCTATTCAATCAGACCTTTAATTTTGTGCCTATACCTATGAAAGTCAACTGGAGAAATATACACTGAACGACCTGTGCTCACTGGCATTGAATGTCTCATGTCTGTAGGAATCTTTCTGCTGGGGTTCTGCATGATTTCTGTCATCCCTTTATCTCCTTTTGTTCTACAGTTCTTTGCTGTCATTGATCAATAACATTGAGCTAGTATGAGCAGAGCACATCTCAGAAGTATTCAGTGTTAAATTTCAAGTGAAGTTTGACGGTTATATATCATTTAGTGTCAACAGTTGTACAAATATCATAAGATTTGTCTGGATAAAGGAGAAGGAATGATAACTACAGCAAAGAAAAAATAGATACAGAGGTATAAAAAGACAACGAAAAGAGGAAGGAGAGGAAGAATGTGCATATAAAGGAAACAGGAGCAGCTCCAGATGAATTAGTGTGCTCTGGCAGCCAGGAGGGCCAACCATGTCCTGGGGGGCATCAGGCATAGCATCGCCAACCAGGCAAGAGAGGGGATTGTCCCGCTCTGCTCTGCACTGGGCTGGCCTCACCTCAGGTCCTGCATGCAGTTTTGAGCACCACAATATAAGAAAGACATTAAGCTATTAGAGAGCATCCAAAGGAGGGCAATGAAGATGGTGAAGGGTCTCGGGAAAAGCTGTATGAGGAGCGGCTGGAGTCACTTTGTCTATTCTGCATGGAGGAGACTGAGGGGAGACCTCATTGCAGTTACAACTTCCTTGTGAGGGGAAGAGGAGGGGCAGGCACTGATCTCTGCTCTGTGGTAACCAGTGACAGGACCTGAGGGAATGGCCTGAAATTGTGCCAGGGGAGGACTAGGTTAGATATCAGGAAAAGGTCCTTCACACAGAGGGTGATTGGACACTGGAAAAGGCTCCCCAGGGAAGTGGTCACAGCACCAGACTGACAGGGTTCAAAGAGCATTTGGACAAATGTTCTCAGGTTCATTGGCATGACTCTTTGGGATGGTTCTGTGCAGGGCCAGGAGTTGGACTCAATAACCCTGTGGGTCCTCTCCACTCAGCTTGTTCTGTGATTCTGTGATTCTGTGAAGTGTTGTGCATATGGAGAAAAGAAGGAGAATGCAGACCAAACACAAGACTCGAAAGAAATCAAACCATGGAAAACTGTAGAATAGAAGTATTTTTTCTACACCCATACTACATGTATGTCAGTGATTTATGTCTAAAACGCTTCGATGAGAGAACATAAGGGAATTCTAAAAATCTTAGTAGTGATATTGGTGACTGATCTGGGTGGCTCGGTAGGGTTCTGGGCAAAACTGTACAAAAAATATTTTTTTCCCAAAGGATTCACATCTCTAAAGAATTTCACTGCATTTAATGATTATCCTGAAAAGTTAAGCTCAGTTACTGTTTAATTAACAAGAAACTGTGGTCCTATTGATATCCCAGTTTCAGTATAAAAATTGCCTGGACACCATGGGTTTCTCTGTATGCTCAGAAATATTTTTGTGTGGATAATTATGTTGCTTTTGGCTGGGGAAGAGTTTACTTTTTTCATAGTCATTCTCCATGACAACATGGATCCTATTTTATGCCCAGCCTTGACTGACATCCTGGAAGTTCACATTCTCCACCTCATTTCTAAGTTCACTGTCCTGGAATTTATTCCTGGAATTGTCAAAACAGAGCTCTTAAGGCAGCATCCATTCAAAATGCGGTGACAGCAAACTTTTCATTTCCTGGTGCAATATTCCTACACTTAGTATACTCACAGAGGAGAAAATTTTTATTCAAATTTCTCCTTTCACTAAGTATTTAAAACCTACACTTCCTACCTTAACAAACAGGTTAAATCCTTCCTTTTCAGGAATGATTCAGAGTTGTCAATAAGAGGTGGAGTGCACTGAAAAGTCTTTCAACAAACACCTGTCCACAGACTTTCAGACAGGTATTCACACCCATCCTAGTCCGTCTAAGCTGTACCTCACTCAGCCTTCTGATTTCTGGGATTTCTCTCCTGAGGTACTTGATTTTGCCCCACCCCAACACCACTGTGGAAGCTTACCACACGGTACTGCTTCTTGTACCAGACACCATCCGAGTTATAATCCTGTCATTAATTTTGAAGGGATTAAGATCCTTTCTAAATTTATATTTAAATTGCACAGGACAAAATAATTTAGATCAGATTTTCATCATTTTATATACTGAAACTCTAAATTACTGCTGATTGCAAAGCTTCAAGACATAAATCCTTAAGAGTACAATATTGGTCAATATTGTAAATATTGTCTTTTAGGCTTTTAAAAATTATTACATGTATTTTATTTTATTTTTTTAATGGAGGAATTATAGTTTTGCACATTTGAAAAATATAATTTATTTTCTCCTCATTATCAACTTCATTGCATTATCTGCTGTGCTCTAGGAGGACTTCTCGGTATTTTCTAACTAATCACTAAGATCTCAATGCATGTGATTATTTATTTGACAGATATTTCATTCTCTTTCTTAGGTTTTGTTTTTGTTTTTGTTTTTTGTTTTTTTTTTTGGTTCGGGATTTTTGATTTGGGGTATTTTGAATGGCAAGGGTTTTTTTCTTTATCTATTTTTAATTTAACTTCCAAAATTTTTATGATCATTTTTCATGACAAAGGAACGAGCACATTTTGCAGTGTTATTTTACTTCTTATTGCTTATTTTTATTTTTTTCATATGAAAAGCCTATAACCTACTATCTGTAGTTTTCAGCAAGGTGCCCTGATTAGATTTAAAGCACATATCTCAATATGTTATTGACAATAAAGTTTCTACTCCATCACTCTCAATTTGACCAAAAGAGTTCAAGAGTAAAAGAACAATGCTGAGATTTTGCAAAGCTCTGATTATTTCAGTTTGTTGGAAACTTCTCAAGAAAGACAGGAGTGCTGTGTATTTTTTGCTAAAATCCCAGGCCCTAGAGTCCTGGGATTTTCTCTCAGATATTAGGGAGATCTGACTAGGCTACAGACAATTGTTATTTACAGTGTCACAGAATCACAGAATGGGTCAGGTTGGAAGGAAACACAGTGAGACATCTGGTCCAAACTTCCTTTTCGAGCAGGGTCATCCTATAGCACATTGAACAGGATTGTGTCCAGATGGTTCTTGAATATCTCCAGTGAGGGAGACTTGACACCCTCTCTGGGCAACCTGTTCCAGAGCTTAGTCACCCACACAGTAAAGTGCTTCCTAATGTACAGGTGGAACTTCCTGTACATCAGTTTCTTCCTATTTTCTCTTCTATTGCTTGGTACCACCAAGAAGAGCCTGGCTCCCTCCCCTTGGCACTCTTCCTTCAGTTACTGATAGATATTGTTAAGATCCCATCTCAGTCGTCCCTTCCCAAGGTTGAATAGGTCAAGCTCCTTTAGCCTTTTCTCATCAGAGAGATGCTCCAGTCCCTAATCTGGACCCTCTGTTGGACATGTTCTAGGAGCTCCATGTCTCTCTTGTGCTGAGGAGCCCAGAACAGGACACAGCACTCCAGATGTGGCCTCACTAGGGCAGAGTAGAGGGACAGCATCACCTCCCTCAACTTGCTGACAATGTTCTTCTTAGTACATTCCAGGATACCATTGGCCTTCTTGGCCAAAAGGACACACTGCTGGCTTTAATAAATTACTTCATTGGTTGATATAAATTTAATTAATAATAAACAGATAATACATTTATTAAATTATTAGAGGATAGAGGACATCTTAGATGTATAACTCAATAAAAACAATAGCATTAGAAAATTAATGACAAAGTGAAAAGAAAATTATATTGTACTGAGTTACTGATAGAACTTCCTTCCTTGAGGTAAAATTCTTAAAACCTAAGTTTAGGAAAAGAGACAGCACACATAAAAATCTCCTTAACAGTCCTTAAAATAGATTGTGATACAAACACTTATATTTGCAGAAGATGACTGTAATTCGAAATGTTGCTGTTCGTAATTTAGAGTGGAAGAACGTTTTCTATTCTTAGTATTTTGTACCTTTAGTTATGTAGGATGAAATTCATGCCTGGGTAAAATACTTTCTCTTGAGCTTCATAACATTAATGGTCATATTGTGGGGACCAAGCCGGAGCATAGATCTTGTGCTAAGAGTCTAGCAAAATGACAACAAAATTCTCATAATATATTATGAATATAGTTTAAAACTATAAAAACTAGGGCAGGATATTGAGTATTAAAAAAAAATAAATCACAGCCATAACCGTACCAATGGATATTTAGTTGCAGTCACACAGATCTGTTATTTTGGTCTTTCTTGTCTTCATATTGACGTAAAAAATCATAGTTTCACATGTGCAAGATTGCCAATGCTTCTAATGGTACGATGACTCATCTGAGCACCTAGAAAAGATGAAAATGTCCTACAGGACTTAGAAATCCTAGGCTGGAAAATCACCACAGTGACATTTCCTTATCCAGGGAAATATTTATTTGCCTCATATGTGTTTGATTGTTCACCAGTACAAAGTGTGTTTCTGTTTGCATGGGAACAGAGGAACAAACAATGGCCACTACACAAGGAGGGGAACTATATCCTAGCCAGTACCTCATGTCATTATGAAACCCTCTTGGCCCTGTGATATTACTGAGACACTACTGCTCTTCCAATCTCTTCCCTACACAGACACCAGCTGTAGCTGTCCCTGCATTGATGCCAGGTTTTCTCACTCCCCTGTATAGGACCTCAGAAAAAAAGGAAACTGGAATTTTGCCCATTTCACTCATAAATAATTATATGGCAAACCCTCTTGAAAATAAAAATATCTAAAACCAACAATGTTCAGAGTTGCAAGGATAATAACAGCAACAGTAAAAATTTGTATAGGTTGTTAAAATTCAGATTTTCACAAGACAAAACTACTACCATAAGCACAGCCTCAGAAGGTCTGGAGAGGGCATAAGGTTTAAAGGATTTTGAGTTGAACCCAAAGGTTTAAAAACAAGTTATAACATAAATTTATGCTAAAGGGGGTCTGTCTGTCCTTCTCAGTGTACATGGCCACTACTTTATCAGATTGAGGTGGCTGGGGCACAGGCTAAATCCCCCCATTTTCTGCTGTTGGTCTCGGAAGCAGAACCTTTGTCACACCACTTCATGAAATACCTGCTCTGATTTGAACAAGGCAGTGCTTCTGTGATAGGCTTGCGTGGCATCTGGCCATCCATGCCTTGTGTTCAATGTAGTCTTTAATACAAACACTGAGTCTTTAACAATACTATATACTACTCAGTTAACAAGCAAAAAACCCCTACCACCATTGTTTTGCAGCATGCTAAAATTATCTATTTAGTATGAAAGCATAGACAAACAAAACCTCTATTATAAAAGAAGTACAACAAAAAATAGTACATTAGGAGCTATAAGAAACAGAAAATTATTTGCATTTATCCTGCTCATATGTTTTATTGCAAAGTTTGGTGAAAACTGTGTTCCAGATAATGTAGGCGATGAGGCAAGGAAATAGTTTAATCAGTTCCATATAAAAACAATTCTACTGCACCTTCTAGGAACAGAATGCTTTAGCTTTGTTTGTTAGTAACAGTAGAAAGTAAAAAAACTGAACACAAGCAGCAGAATCTGTCAATATTTCATATAGTTTACTTCACGATAAAAAGTCAAATGCTGTCATTTTCCAAGATTAATCCACAGAATGAAAAAATGTGAAAGAGTTGTGTGTTGAAAACAATTTATCATCTTTTTCCAGTTTGAAAAAGACCCAGTTAATTCATTGAAAACTTTATATTTTTCCCTGTATCTAGGAGAAATACAATGAAGTTTTTGATCATTGTTCCGTGATGCACACTTGAAAGGAGAGTAACCTCACTGTTTGCCTGATTATCTTCAGGACATCAATGAAACTGAATTTGGAGTATTTGCAAAAAAAAAAAATATATATACTGCAATCAACTGGCTTGAACTTTGACAACATATCATCATTTGCTACCAGTACCCCTAAGATTAATTTTGGAGAACATCCCTATGACTACAGAGTTAATGGGAAATGAAAATGAGTATTTGCTTGAAGTTAATTGCTTGTCTCATATATTGCATAATGCAGTAAAATACATTATTGAAATTTTTTATTTGGCTTTAAAAGCTGTGTAACAAAAGTTTTCAATTACTTTATGTTCATCCACCAAAGCCATTTCAGAACTATAAAAAGTATTTCACTTTACCAGTGTTCAATATGAAACATTGAGGCACATATACAAAGTGAGCATTGTCCCACTGATTGAAAGTACTCCTCATTTTCTGCTTGAAGTTGGTTTTGTACATGAAGACACATATTTTAAGTTTTTTAAGTTTGGTGAAAATCTCTCCATTGACAAGTTTGGCAATGAACTAAAAATAACAATCCTATCCTTTGAATTATTTTGACAGTATCTTCTTAGTAATGGTTCTGTTAAGACCGAGTTTCCTATGTCATAATTTCCTGTGTACATGAACTGATTTAAAAAAAAAAATAGAATACAGTAAAAACTGAAAAATACCTTTGTTAGATAAAAAATGCATGAAATATGTGTGTATGTGTTAATAATAAAGTGTTTGGTCATGTTCAGAAATAATTTAAATTATTCCACATGGGACAAATATTAGGAATGCTGCAGTAGAGTAGACATTGCATTAGTTTCAACTGACCTTCATATTAGACAAAGACCAACCCTTCTAATGGTAGGGCTGCTTAAAGCAAAACATCTTCTGCATAAAGGATCTCAGATAATGGTGAGGAGAAGGGGATTTCATTAAAAGTACAGAAAAGTAAATAGTTCAATAGAAAAGCTGACTAGTACTTTGCTTATTCCATACTAAGAGCTGACGGGAATATAGGAACTGTTTGCAATACATTAAATGATGCTTACTATTGGCAAGGTCTCCATCAAAATCTTTGTGCTCTCTTTGAGGTCAGGAGCAAAACTTATTTCCAATAGTGTTTTTAATCATGACAGTAAATTAATTTATTGTGTAAATGTGATCACTTAATGAGTAAGCCTCACACTATCTAAAAGACACTTTGAACTTGAAACCCCGAGATATTTTCTGGACTTGCAAGAAAAATGTGTGCAACTATGATGAAACTACGGAAGCCTAATATATGACAGTTTATATGACATTTCACATGTATGGAATGCATATATTTGTGTAAATACATAATGGTATGTGTCTATATATACATTCTGTCTTATGTGAACATACAAAACCATCCATACTCTCGCTCGCCCTCCCTTTGCCTTTGCTTACATGGTTAAGTATTTTTCTTGCATGTGGATTTATGCTTGCAATTCACTTCTTCTCCCTTTATTTCCACCATGTAGTTTTTCAAAAGTAAGTTCAGCATGTTTTTGTAAAAGTGCATGGTGTCTTGCAATTGCTTTTCAGTGTTAAACTGCTTGTGTAACTGACACCCATTGTTCTTACTATATCATAATGGCTTTAGAAGATTTATCAGACCTTACAGAATTTGTGATATCTATTTCCCATATTATTGAAGGAAAAATATTAATTTTTCTCTTTTTTTGGAGAAATGTACAAAATTTTGGGGTGATAATGAGATTCTTTGATGAAACTCAAATTGGATGTATGAGGCATTCTGCATATATGAAGTGAATCTGGGATATGAGAAGGTAAAACCTTAAAGTCTTGTTAAAGAAAAGAAAGAAAAGTGGAACTAAGTGCTATAAAAAAAAAACCAAAACACAACAGTATATTAAGCCTTTCTTCCTTTTTTTTTTTTTTTTGGCCCATATTAACATCACTGGTTTAATATGTTTTTTAACATATTTAGAAACTAGATTTAATCTTATAATCCATTTATATTTCAGGTGGTACAAGTGGTATTAACCAGAAGAGACGATGACCTCTGACTGGTTAATCCTAATTATAGCTGAGCAAGAGATTTCTTAGTGAAGTTTTCTGATTAATTCAGTACCAGGCTGAACTATATCTCTTCTGGGGTGTGTTAGTACCACTACGTGAACAAAGAAGTGTATAGGATCACCCATGTTTTGGATAAATTTGAAGGGTTTCAGTAGTACCTACACAATGAACTGAGCTGAACTGGGTACAGCATGGCAGGGCAAAATAAGGTTTTCAGGGAAAAATAGTTAGCAGAAGATGACATCATTAACCTCTACTTGACAGACTACTAAAATTCCTGTCACACCTCTTGCCCTCCACTAGTCATAAGAGTATGTAAAACCAAATCTTCAGATGTTTTAAACCTCCAGCATGACAAGGATAAATAAAAAAGTCATCAGAAGTAGGAAAAGATTAGGTTACGTTTCCAATTCTAGCCTGCATTGCTCCTGAGATGGACAGACGCCCAAAGCGTGGTTTGAGTGTGATACGTAGTTTATGGCTTCTTTATTGACTTAGAGCAGGACAGAGAAGCTGAAAGGAATAGTACAACTCAACGCAATGGCAGTGACATGCTGTTATGAATATGAGAGAGTTTAGATGGGTTTTAATTCTCTTGGAGTGGCCTGCACTCCAAAACCACGTGTTCTCTCTCTGGTTCTGTAGTTATGATCGGTCAGGATTATTACAACATGGATAGATTTATTGTAATAGTCACAAGAAAACACATATGAGACCAGAATTTAAGCAAAACTTCTTACTACACAGGATAAACAAAGAGATATTACCAGTAGAATAAATAGTGCACAAAAATAAAGGTACCTATAACAAAGAAATAGTAAGGTTAGAACTCAATGTAACTTACCAATTCTTTTCACTCATCTTCTAGAAGTATAGAAATACGGCATACTGATGTCTTAAAGTACATCAGAGAAAACAGTTTGTGCACTTCGAGAAGCAACAAAACTGTGGTCTGGGTTTTTGAGTTTTACAGTGCTCTTTTATATCTGTAAAATCCTTTTGTCTGTCAGTCACTTTACCTTGGATGTTCTGCCTTCCCAGCAAAGAGCTCACAGCTGGCGCCAAGAAGTTTAGGGGAAGATGGTCCTCTAATCTTAGCATCAGCAGATAAGATTTGGCAGAGAGAGAGGGGGGCTGAAACCATCCTGCCACACATGCCCACTACATTTAACTTTATCCTGTCCATGGTATGGGGTAAGCAGCTGTTGACAGAGCCATGTGATGGTAGATTTATCTGCCGTGTCACTGTTCCCTGCTAACTGCCATCAACCTACCAGGATAAGTTCCTATCCCATTGAGTAATTCGGGTGAGGCTCACAGATTCAATGCTGTAATATTAGGGGATATCAGTGCCAAAAGTGCTCTTAACCCAACCTCAAATCCACTGGCAAGACTCCGCAGTAGTCAGCCAACAAAACAAACAAATAAAAAACTGCAATAAATGAATGAACAAACAAATGAACAAACTACAAAAAAAAAAAAAAAACAAAAAAAAAACCCCCCCCAAAAAAACCAAACAAAAAACCAACAAAGCCTTAACCAAAAATCAGAGAAAAGGGCTCTGAACTTTCTTTAGTCTTTTTTGAAAGAGAAAGGTTTTAAACTATCACTTACAGGTTCACCTTTAGATTTATTTTCAGAAACCAGAAAATGAGATGTTTAAATATTTTCCTCTGGTGGCCAATAGGTGTCATAATTAGTAGTATATGAATTCTGTTCAGCACCAGTTATTTTTTCCCTGAGAAATGGTTCACTATCCTCACTATGAATAATGTGTAATTATGCAAATATTTAAAAATTTAATTTGATAGCCATATTTTTTTTCTCCCTTCGAAAAAGAGGATTGATCTGAGAAATATTGGTCTTTTTCCATCGGTAGAAGTTAGCTATTAATAATTGAAGAAAGGGGAGTTGCGTCTCAGAACAGGTTTATAAAGCATTTTTGGGGGAAAGAATAAGCTTGTCAATAAAACTTCTATGTTTCTATTGAAAGTTCAAAATGCCAAAAACCATTTCTATAAGCAATTTAAAAAATAAATTAATAAATAATTCTGGAAATTATATAAAGAATTGTTGTTTCTTTAATGTAACGTTGTGTTCAGGTTTCCAAAGGTTTTCCATTTGGAGGTATCCCTAACCATACTTTTATAGGAGAGATTCTTTTCCCCAAGGTAGGTGGTAAAGGCTACAGAAAACCTAGCTGCTCATTGGATTTAGTTTGTTACTGGAAAAAACATGGACTTAGTGTCAGACTTTAAATAACAATAACTTGACTTTAAATAACAATAAAGTGTCAAACTTTAAATAACAACAAAAAACATTATTGGACTTCTAAATTTGGAGTATATACCTAGATATTTAACTCTGCAGGAGTTTGATGAGTACAAATCCTTCTGCACTTGCCATTTCAGTCACAGAGCATGCTGTGATCTTTACAGTGATCTTGTCAACATCTTAGATGTCCATATTGTAGGGCTGCATATGGCCATAGAGTGAAAAGCTTCTATTTCTCACTAATTTAGCTTTCATGCAGTCTCTTTTCCCCATTAAGTTTGAACTCCAATAGCTACAGCAATAATTAATTCATACACAGCTTTACCAAGGGAATGAGAGAAAGAGCACTGAGTCCTCTGAATTGGGTTGGAGAGCATAAAGTAGTCCCTTCTCTGTTGTGGTGCCTCTGGGCGCGGCTGATGACCCGGCCCGGCCCCTGCTGGGCCAGGGGTGCGGGGACCCGTCCTTTCCCCCCTCCGTGTGATGCAGCTGGGGTGGCGCAGCCCCGGGTCGTCAGGGGAGCTCCCCGGCTGCAGTGGCGGGGGCTGTCCCCACCCAGGGGAACAGCTCATTGGTTCCTGTGCCGGGTGGGGACAGCCGGCATCCCTGTCAATCATTGCAATCGTCCGCAGTGATTGGCTCTCTCCCGACTGCCCTTCCCTCGCCTCCGTCCTATAACACGCCCTGACCTCCGTTTTGGCTGTCTTTTACCACACTCCATGACCCGGTAATAAAATCCTGCTGGCAATAAGCAGAAAAGAACCCTTTCTCGTCTCTTTGCTTCCCTGCTTTAATTAAACCACTGTACGTGAACTACGCCTAGACTCTGCAGGAGTTCTGGTGCCCAGCTCACCTCTGCTCGGAGACTGGATGAAGCCAAAGTCGCTTTAGTCAGGACACGAGACCACTGCTAAAGGCTCCGAGTTACTCACTCTTTCTACCCGCAGCACTTCTCCATAGGCATAGTAGCTAGTTATAGTCTTTTGACCCTTTGAGCTGTACTCAAATCGGTTATTTATGTGCTTTGTTCCAGTTTCTCTAGGTTTCTGTGGTGATTTTCCCTGGCTGGACACCAGGTGCTGACCAAAGCCACTTTTATTATTCCTGCCTGCAGCTGAACAGGGGACAGAAAACATAACAAAAGGCTTGTGGGTCAAGATAATGACAGGGAGAAATCACTCACCAATTACCATCACAGGCAAAATAGACTCGACTTGGGGAAAGTTAATTTAATTTATTACCAAACAAATCTTCATAGATTAATGAGAAATAAACACAAATCTTAACTACACCTTCCCCTCACCTTCCCCTCATCCCTCCTTTCTTCCTGGGCTCAACTTCACTCCTGAATTCTCCACCTTTTTTCCTACAATGTCACAGCAGGGCATGGAATGGGGGTTGTGGTCTGTTCATCACAAGTTGTCTCTGCCACTCCTTTCTCCTCAGGGAGTGGACTCCTCACCCTCTTCCCCAGCTCCATTGTCACAGTTCTCACAGGAGACAGTTCTTAATGAACTTTTCTAATGAGTCCTTCCCACAGGCTACAGCTCATCATGATCTACTCCAGCGTGGATGCTCTGTGGGGTCACAAGTCCTGCTAGGAGCTTCTTCCAGGATAAGCATCCTACAGGGTCACAATCTCTCTCCTTCAGGCATCCACCTGCTCTGGCACAGGGTCCCCATGGGGTGCAGGTGGATGTCTGCTCCACCATGCACATGAGTGGGCTGCCAGAGGACACCTGCTTCACCATGGTCTGCACCACAGACTGCAGGGGAATCTCTGCTCTGGCATGTGGAACACGTCCTGCCACTCCTTCTCCACTGACCGTGGTGTCTGAAGAGTTGTTTCTCTCACATAGACTCACTCCTCAATATTACTGGGATGCCTGTTATTACGGCTTATCCTGGCTTATCAGCCGAAGACGCAGAAATAATGAGAGCCGGAGTCCGAGCTTGTTCAGAGCAAAGGGCGGAAGAAGGGAGAACCCACCTTCGTTTAATTCTTATATACACTTTTAGAAATCACAGATCATTGGAGAAAGTTAACACTTCCGTCTCTAACTCCAGTGGTTAAAAGAAGTGTCCGTCAAAAGGATCTGTGTCCATGGGAAAGGAATGTAAAAAGATAATTTTTACAACAACATAGCTATGTTTACAAAATCTCATCCTTGAAACTGTCTAACAGAGAAAGCTAGCTATTTTACAGTGAAAAATGGGCAACACCTCAATTTATCTGAAGTCATGCAGGTTTTTTTCTGGCTGGAGCATTGGCTCTGTTGGACATGAAGGAAGGTCCTAGAACCTTCTCCCAAAAAACACCCCTGTAGCACCCCCCTCCTCCACTACTAAAACCTTGCCATGTGAACCCAATACACTTAACTTTAAAGAAAAATATTAAAATATTTATTTAATGGAGGAACATTAGGTCCAAACCATTTGCAACATGGAGTCATGTTGAACTTCAAGAGATATTTTTAGTTCAGCTTTGCAACCATTAAAACAAAACAACTGCAGCAACTACCGGTTAAGAAATAAAACCTGAGCCAAGTAAAAATCAATTATTTAAAACTCCTGATATATTCCTTCATCCAGCAAATATAAAAACAAACAAATTATATGAGTACGTCAATCAGAAATGCATATGGGGGGAAGGGACACAAGAGAGTGGAAGAGGCAAGGAGAGAGAGTAGTGTTTATTCTATTTTCCAAATATTTAACCTGTAACAAACAGAGGGTGAATACCGTAATCTTCAGTTTCACATGAATATCTTCTATTTACATTTCTGTTAATTTCTTTCTTCATTCAACCAGAAATAGAAAACCTAATACCTTGCTAAGTTCATTGTGGAAAACCACATAGCCTTAAAAAACAATCTTAATTTAAGTCCAAGATAAAGTTTTTAAAAGTGGGTTTGGACCCCTGTGCTTCCTTTAAATAGCACCTGAGAATGAAAAACAACTGTGAAGATGTCTCCTGGCCTGTGTTACAAGAAACTTAATCCATTTATTTACTACTATGATGTTCCTGCTAGTAGGAAACAAGCACACACTAATTAAATGCTTCAATTCTTTATTTAAATGGTTTTATTGTATCCCCAAAGAGAAGCGTGTACACTGCAAATTGTTCTTGAGGATATTTTGGATTTTTAAGTTTTGGTTGTAATAGATGTGTAGTGGTCGATAGCAAATTAGTAGTTATGGTTACAGTAAATGGAAAACAGGAGCAATTATGGCAACAAATTATTTAGAAAATATTAGAAAAACAAGATGAGCTGCTATGTTTCTAGTGGCAACTGGACAAAACTAAATTGAAAGATTTAGCATTAAAGGAAGACATTTTATACAAGATTTAGTATTTCCAGGTGCCAGCTGAAACTCATACTCCATGAACTCCAGTTAGGTTTATACTCCACAAAAGCTGTTTGTCATGATTTGTGTTTTACATTTTTGTAATCCTTAAGTTTTAATTGCATTACATAATTGTGACATGGAAGATTACTTTTGTTTCATACCAGCATGCCCTAGTGAGATCAGTAAGCTCCAAGAAGAGCGTAAATGAAGAAAGAATGTGAGTGGGTTTCTTGAGGAAACTGTTTCCCCCCAGCCTTTTAACTAATTGATTTTTTGAAATAATTTATTTACAGAATTTATTTTGATCATACATTGGGGTTTTTTTACTTGCAGTTTCTAAATAGCTCTTAAATTTACTTTGCTATTTGTCTTGTACCAACAGATTCATAAAGCTTGAAACAGGTTCCTTTAGTCAGAGAAAATGACAAACTCCTCTAATGAGGGGTGTCTGACACTGGAGATAAAGAAGAGAAGAATGTACTAATCTTACAGCAGAAAGTGTATCAACTCAAAATATTTACTGTTCCTATTAAAAATGAATTAACAAAAACAGGTGGCCTTTTAATTGAAGGCTTTATCACTCTTTGCTCAATTTCATTTAAATGCAAATTTGAAATCCTTTCTCTAAGCCAATAGAAAGTTGTGACTGAATAAGAACACCATTTTACTAATGATGCAATTACGTGGCAAGCCATTAGGCTTATAATGGGATATGTTGGAAATATTAAGACAGCCAGAGACGATCCTCTGCTTCAAGTATACGTTCGTAAACTGCTAAACTTATCACCAATGCAACATACTTTGCATGGGTGTGGTATGACATTTATTTCAATTCAGCCTTAAACATGGTGCTCTGTGTTTTTCTGAATTGTATATCTCCTTTGTCTCCATGAAAGGGGAACTTTACCCAGAAAAGTAAAATCTTGTCATAGCTGTAAAAATCCAGATTCAATAATACTCAGGTCTGGCATTTCTGACTGTTGAATTCCTAGGTACAAGGAAGTAAAGTGTGGATGTAGACTGAAAATGGAAACCTTCAGATGTTTGCTAAGTGGTGGTTTCACTTCAGGGCAACTCTTCTGAGTGATCTGCAGAAGTGATTTATGGATCCTCTCCTCTCCTCTCCTCTCCTCTC
>VZRZ01000244.1:0-23096 GCA_013398175.1 Climacteris rufus | reverse complement strand
CCCCTCTCCTCTCCCTCCCTTCCCCTCTCCTCTCCCTCTTCTCTCCCTTTTTCATAGAAAGTTGTCCTTTTTTATCTGCTTGTCAAAAAGATTTTGTTGCCACATCCTAGCATGGTAACCTTACTCTGCCTTGATCTATGGAGCAGACTTCATAATCACATTGAATTTTTCTTTAAAATGTTTATAGTCTATACTAGGGTGAAACATTTTCCTAAAAAGACTGTCACAAAATAGCTGAGAGGAAGGTGACCTTATCCTGGCTGATCTACATAGTTCAGGGGAAATATATGGGATAAAGAATGAAAGTGCTCTTCCTCTGAATATAATCTAAGTAGTTTATTTAGAATTTAACTGACAACACACAAACAAACAAAACCAAATACAAAGACCCAAATAAAAGAAAATCCCCAAATTAAATTATAACAAAAAAAGCAAAATACTACTCTGTTTTCACAGAAATCTCTAATAACACTAACTGGCATCTAAGGAAGAATAATTAGCCTCTTAGAGCTGGTAGCACTGCCTAGAGTCTGCATGATGTGCTCAGTGTTTAATTGTGCCACTTTATTTGGTTTTTTTGGGTTTTTTGTTCCATTCCAGTAACATTAATATATATAAATTTAAAAAATACAAAAAACCTCAAACAAACAAACAAACAAACAAGTGAACAAAGCAGCAAACAAAGGAAAAAAAATTCCACAATGACATGGAGACACCAATATAAAAGAATCAAGAAAGCCGTCACAGCTACAATAAAAGAATTTGTATCTTAGAGAGAGTTAGAGACAAGGAAACAGTCAGAGAGAGATAATTTTTTCTCAGTAAGATTTATACCTCCTAGTATATTAAGGAATATTTCTACTGACTTTTCCACTTCTGTGCTGCATCTTCATACTAAAATAAATTAGAATAAACATTTTAGAAAGGGGCAGTATACACCTTCTGTGATTCACTTATCATAGGTTAGTGTGGTAATTTCTGACCATGAACAGGGATATTTTTCATCTATCAAGAAAAGAAAACCAGTAGTAGGCCATATCAAATCTCTCAGGATTGTAAAAAGAATTTTTTTACAGCTTACACGTTCAAAAGTTCACATCAGAGGTGTGGCTGGCTGTCATTTATTTTGCATATGAAAGACACAGTCTCGTGACTTTCCATATTAATGGTTTTCTTTCATTATAATATTAAGTACACTGGGAAGGATGATACATCACCCAGGATAATATAAGTTGACATATACAAAGGAAGCATAAGAAAGCTTAGCTCCTGATACTGCTATTTTGCTTCTGGGTATCTCTGAAATGCTGAATACATTTTCCATTTGATCTTAGCTTAATGCAGGCATCAGCTGTTTGCAGAAGGAAAAGCAGAATTAAAAAACATCCAGCCATCATTTAGTCAAACACTTAACTCAAAGATGTTTTCCAGTAATTGGTGAACTATTGAGATTCCTCTGACGCCTACACAAACTATTGTGCAGAAAATGGGTAAATTGAGGCATACAGCTAACAGCGGTCTCCATAGAAGCCCATTTAATTAATTATTAACCCGTTTTTTTCATAACCAAGTCAAGGGCATGATATTTGGATTTTTACTCCCTGCTTTCCTTGGTAGCAGAAGGGATCCTTTCCAGGCTGCAGAGGCAGATGAGGCAGCAGGCAATCTGCAATGGCTGATTCAGCTTCTTCTCCCTGAATAAGGAACTAATCCAATTGACACACGGTGAAGTAAACGCATAGTGACATATTTGTAGACAAACTGTCATATTCTCAATTATTCCCTCCCAAAAATTATTTCTGAATTGCAGGCATGGAATTTTAAAAGTCTGTCAGCCTCAGAAGCTAGTACATTTCTATGAGACCCAACCATTAGGTGGAAAAGTTAATTTCTCTATCATGTAGTAGATTTCCTTTCACCTCCTAGTAAATCTGTTGCAGAGTACACTGAAGAGATGTGCAAATGTTCTTTTCACACTATACATATTTTAGTATGGCTTATGTTCTACAGATTTCAAATTTCTGGTTTTTTTCTGTTTTTTGCTACATGTTTGATTTATGTTTTGAAAAGCAAAATTACTTTTTCCTGTCTTAAAATTTCATTTCTTAGTGCAAAACATATGCAGAACATATTTCAAAATATTTATCTTGGTTTGACGTGCACTAAGTTGGATTTTCAAAATAAAAATTGTTTTAATATTTTTCCCTCTGAATACTGGACTCATGCAGTAGAATGAAATCAGGACTCTTACCTGTCCTGCAAGGAGCCTCTAAACTACAGTGTTGTTATTGTAGGGTCTGGGTATTGACCCCTTTGAGCCTTTTGCAACAAAGAAAAAATAAACTATTAAACAGAGTGCTGTACTTGTCTATCAAATTGTGCCACGTCCTTCTAGTGTGAATGCTTCCTTTCTGAAGAGAAGCAGAGTGTTATTGTGCCCTGCCGTTACATATTTGTAAGAGATAAAGAATGAGTTCTTCTAGTGCATTTACTGAAGAGTCCCTTAGACTGAAAATACTTTGAACTACAGTGTTAGAAACAGGGCCAAGCAAATAGTTGATGTGCCCAAGTTCATTAGCACAGTTACAGAATTTGAAATAAAGCTGAATTTCCCTGAGCACTGCAGAAATAAAACATCCAGAGATGTTCATATGGTGTGGTGAATACTTCTTAGGCAAGTCCCTTGGGTGTCTTTCTTCTGTTTTCTTGGGGTTAGGTGAGAGTCTTTGTGGAGGGTTTTTGAGCCTGTGATTTGTGAGGTAATCATCAGATATATCTATTTACTGCAATAATTCATGCCTAACCTTCAGTTGACTCTAGATTAGTTGATAAGATTTGTATATCTGAGCAACAGATTTTTAGAAACTAAGTAAGGCACTATTTGAGCCAGTTATCACTGATGTGCAGAAAAAAGGCTAGGAAATACCTGGTAAAAGGAGCCAGAGATGAATAAGCATCTCTGAGATTATGTGTAGCTTCCTTCTCTTGGGTTTTCAAGTTATGAATCATAATCTGAAATTAAATTCCTATTCAAAGTTTCCAGTTAAACCAAGACATGTTTTATTCCCTTTCCTCTGAGAAAAAACAAAAGTACAAAATAAACAAAAATCTCAAGAGAGAGAGCACTTAGTAGCTTGGCAGGATACCCACCAGTGCTGTAGGAAACTTAAATCCCCTATGTGGATACAGAGAAGTGATACGAACTTCAAGAGCATCTCTATTACAAGATTGAGTAAACTAAAGGGTGAATTTTTTGATCCTGAGTATTTATATTTGACTGTCTTCACTGTGGTCTGTTTGCTACTGGGGTACAAATCAAACTTCCTAATCTTCTTTTGGAGCTACTACATAACATATAAATACTTATTGGAGGAAAGAGGGAAATATGCTGTATTGTCTGGTGACCACTTCCATAATGCATATGTCTAGGTCTGTATTGCAATGTAATGTCAGGTTGTTTGTTGTTTTGTAGGGTTGTTTTTTCTGGGAATACTCTGAATACACTAAAGGACCATGCTCTTGTAATAAAAAAGCTTTTTTCCTGGCACAGTTCTGAAACTCTCAGAAAATTTAAATTGAAAAAGACCTTCAAGTAACTAATCAAGTCCTGGCAGGATTCAGCTCCAGCACCTTGTGTATGCAGGGTCTTACAGTTTAGGCAGCAGACAATGGGTTTTAAGGATGTCACTAGTGGCTGAATGGAAACTGAACAGGAGGATAAAGCTGGACATTTTCCAGAGTCAGTATTGAGATGCAGAACGAAAAGGCTGAAGTATTTATTTTTTAAACCCCAAAAATACCTACACAGAATTTAAATGAAAAGTGAATGTATTTAGTTCTGAACACTTAAGAATTCTCTACTAGGAGTTACCAGTTCAAGTTCAGTTAAATGAAGCCATTGAATATCCACAGTGAATCTGTGTGGCAGCAATGCTCTTGTGCTCTGTCAGAATTCTTAATTCTTTCAGTTACCTGAAAAAATTACTCTTTCAAAAGAATATTAGAAGACTGAAGCAAATGTCATCTAGGCTTCTAATTATTGAGAACAATCTTGTGCTTCAAAAATTTTTATTGTTGTTCTTTGAAGGCGTGCTAATGTTTACTGTTCCGTTGTAAAGGGGTTTTGCTTAGCTAAGCAATGTACTTACACTGAGTCTCTGACATAGCTTTTGCCATCTTGTCTTTTTTTTTAGAACTGTCATCAAGAATACTGGCATTTTCTTCATGATTAATTTTCAAAACTATATTTGTATCTCATTTGCTTTACTTGTTCCTTGATTCTTTGCAGCACTTGTAAGAGACAGTTAAAAGTGTGATGTAAAAATCTTGAACCATCTAATTTTTGCTTTAGATTAGTTTTAATAAAACCTACAAAGAAAAAGAACAGTGGAGTTCTCTTGCAGATATCCTAGAATAAATCTTTTTATGGCTTCAGGACAAAAAATGACAGCAGTGTTTTGCAGTCAGTAGGTTTGTAGCAATGCATAGGCTCAAAAAATGTGTTATGAAAGAATAACCACAAGGTTTAGGTGGAGAATGCTATGCACATACAGCAGCTGGCTCCATGAAACACTTCCTAGTATCTATTCTGACTTTGCCTTTGTCTTGCCCTATGTAGGGTTGTTTCCATCTATAGAAAAATATTGCCACAGCCATTTTTTCCCCCTCTACTTTTGTTTTACAGAAAACCAAGTGACTGCACAAGCTGTAAAGAAGCAAGGAATCAAATTGCAGATGTGCATGCCTACATGTGCACACACACACACAGGAGAATTGCCAAGATCCCATCCGGATGCCATGCTCCTGTGAAAGGAACATGATGACAGCTCAGTATCACACTCTGCCCCTGTGCAGGGGTCATAGGAAATAAATTCTTTATCCAGCTGCAAGTAGATTTGGGAGAGCATTAAACAGCGACAGAGCATAGCTAGGACCCAGCTGTTAACACCTCTCGCAAAAAGAGACATGCGCCAGAACTCTGAAGACAGGAGATGAGCTTAATGTCTCACAATAGTGGTGTCTTTATGTGTTCCCACAGTTATAATCACCAGCAGCCAGGAAATCCTTCTTAGGGTGAGATCAACAGCTGAAGTGTTGTAGCTGCAGATTTCTTCTCCAAATATCATTGTCTCTGTTTTGCTGATAGGGAGCATGACAGGCTGGTTGAAGGTTACAGAGAGGCTTGGACAGAGGAGGAACAGCAAGAACTACTGCGGCTCTCAGCCTAGTCCCAGATATTTACATTTTTCAGACATATGTTCATTGTGAGGCATAACATGCTTAGTCATAATTATAAAAAGGAACTCAAAATTTTATTTGACCTTATTTTGTTTTCCTTCGATAATATTTGAATGCCAGTATTTCTGGTATTTCCGGGTTTTTTTTACATATTTAACACCAGTAGAAAAGACACT
This sequence comes from Climacteris rufus, assembly GCA_013398175.1. Lineage (NCBI taxonomy): Eukaryota > Metazoa > Chordata > Aves > Passeriformes > Climacteridae > Climacteris > Climacteris rufus. The sequence continues at coordinate 17,682 of VZRZ01000244.1, read as the reverse complement.
TTATGTCTCAGGTTTTGCCACTTTTAGACCAACCCATCTTATAAAAACAATATTTTTCACCATATAAATTACTTAGAAAAATTCCAACTAAACATTTTTTTCAGCTTTCTTTCTTTCTTTCTGCCTGCCTGCCTGCCTGCCTGCCTCTCTGTTGGGGATAATACCTAAAACAAAGGGGTTGTACAGGAGTGACAGAAACACCCTGGTTTCTCCTGGAAACCAATAGCTTAAATTACTAAAATGCTGAGAATGGTGAAAGGAAGTCCAAGTATCAGGTACCTTCAGGACAAGATTAATATATTTGTTTTGCTTGTTTGTTATTTTTGTGTTTTGTTTTTCCCCAAATTGCTGTTGCTATTTTTTCTATTTTGTTTCAGGAGCAACAATTAACACTTATTTCTGCTTTGGTTTAATATTTCTGGAATATGTTTAGTCTTTGTGAAATTTATCATCTTGAAAATCTTGGAGATAAAAAAGAACACTTCCAAACCACACAAACTAACTCACCAGCACAACTGAAAGACAGTGGATCTTTATTAATCCACTCAGTATGCTTTGATGAATCAGAAAGGAAATAAAGAAAGAAGCAAATAAGATACTCATGGACTTCTGAGAATGGCGATTTCAAGTATTGACTCACCCAGTCTTATTTTCTACAAAGTTCTGGGACATAATTTATGAGACGTTGTATTAGTTAGATGATAAATAACTTCCAAGTAATCCTTTATATCTGTGACCAAGCACCACATCCACCCACCATCAGAATGTAAAACTTAATCTTGAAATGTGAGAATAAAAATAAAAATAAAATCTGATAGTAAATATGGGAAATAATAACAAAAAAAAAAAAAGATCAGGGACAAAAGACAGAGAAATGAGACAGAAGGAGAAGACTGTATAAATAAATAGATTATCAAATTGACAGAAAAAAGTTATCTAATGAAAGTACAACGGAAAAGAAGACATTAGTACACTAAAGAATAGGTTCCAATGATTTAAATTTTGAACTTTCTAAAAGTTTAGTGAAAGAGACCTTTTCAGGCTCTCTCATCTATTACAATATTTTTTTGCAAAACATTTCTTGCTGACTGCAAAATGAAAGAATGTGAGAGTTGATATTTAATAGCCTGGAGCAGCTGCAATCCACAGAGCCACAAAGGTATAAGGCTGACACTGTACAGAATATGTTTCTGATGAACATTCTTGATATGTTCCAGGAAAACAACTGAATATTTATCCAGTCCAACAATTATTTTTATGTCAGACAACAAGTGTAACGCTACACTCCTTGATCAAGTTTGGAGTAAATTCATTACATTTCCAAGTCAAGATTATCTTTTATCACTAACTATGAGTAACGTACCATTCCAGTAAAAACTGTCTTAAATCTATTGCTTAATAGAAACTTATTTTCCTTGCTTGTGACAGCAGGAATCAGGGCAGAACATACTTCTAACCTCCATACTAGCCTGGAGTATGAAGTCCCCATGAAGTATTATATGTGAACATGACTGATACCTAAAAGAAACCTAAAAATTCTGCATTATTGAACTTTGAGGAAGTTTACAATTGAAATCACTGAATCTTTATTTTTTACAATGTAATTTTCTCTTCCTTCCTCCTCAACTTTTCCTGAAGTACTATCTTCTAAACAGGTTCTACATCTTCTCCCTTTGTATTTTTATTCTTTTAGGCACTGTCTTTTCCATAATTAGGAAATTACCATTAAAGGATAAGATATCTAAATGATGTGAAGTCAGACTAAGAGAAGTGATTAGCAACCAGTTTCCACAAATATCTGGAAAGCAAACTGTGTCTGCATATGCCAGCATAAAAATTTACACACGTACACATACTCAAACACCACTCTCACGTACTTAACATATCAAACATATATAGAAGACGCCAAAAAGGAAATAACTACTACAAAAACACTGTTAGTATAGAGTAATTCCTACTGTCTAGTTATAGCTTTGTTAATTTTTTGGAATGCATTTAAAAAAATAAAATCAAACCATCAAGACATAATTCTAGAAACTGAAAGCAATTTCCAAAGCAAATAATATGTACAATAGCACTATACAGTAAATTGGGAGCAGCTGCTGTTACTGACATTACAGATGGTTACAAAGTGTATAATTTATGTTTTCTCTAACCGTAAGTGGAAAAGCCATTTAAACATAGATTTATAATTTCATTTTTTTCCAGGTCTCTTTATTGTGGACATACAGACTCGAGTCTGTATTTGGACCCATTTTTATTACAAATTTGTTAGCAGAGTATTTGCCTCTTGTATTTTTTATGGATTCTCTAGGAAGGGGATTGTTTCAGGAGATTACCTGCTTTTCAATTTAATAGAAACAGGGAAACAGTCAAGCCCTCTGTAGTCTAGATGCAGCCTGTCTGAAGCTGAGGAAATATATGGTGAAATATGAGAAATTACCATATTTAACGCTAGAATCATGGACTCCTCAATGTTAAAAGAGACCCTCAAGAACATCCAATCCAATCGTCCACTTGACACTGCCAGTGTAAACCCTAAACTATTAATTCACACCACTCAGCACCAGACACAGATGTCTCTAAAACACCTCCAGAAATGGTGACTCCACCACCTCACTGGGCAACCTATTCTAATGCTTGAATACACAAACAGTAATTTTTTTTTTCTAATATCTAATCTGAATCTCCCCTGTCTTGACTTAAGGCCATTCCCTCTAGTTCTGTCACTGCAGGCACAGTAGAAGACACGAGTCCTCACAACCTCCTTTCAGGGAGTTGAAGAGAGTGATGAGATCCCCTTACACCTCTTCTTCTTGGGATTAAACAAACCCAGCTGCCTCAGTTGTTCTTCATTAAACATGTTCTGTAGTTCTTTAATGAACCTTCTTGCCCCTCTCTGGCCACCCTCCAAAACTTCAATGTCCTCTTTAGAGTGAGGGGCCCAGAACTGAACACGGTACTCAAAGTGCAGCCTCATTAATGCTGACTACAGCGGGATGATCACTTCCCTAGTCCTGCTGACTACCCTGATCTTGATACAGGCCAAGATATCTTCGGCCTTCTTGAGCACCTATAAGTTGTTGTGGGACACAGTGTCAAGTGCTTTACTGAAGTCTAGTTACACAGTACCCACAGCCTTTTCTTCAACTACTGACTAGATCACTTGGTCATGGAAGAAAATCTTGCCGATCAAGCAGGACCTTCCTCTTGTAAATTCATATTGCCTGGATTTTATCCCCTGGTTGTCTTTCGTGTGTTATGTAATGGCACTCAGGGTGATCTCTTCCATAACCTTTCCTGGAACCAAGGATAGGCTGACAGGTCTGTAATTGCCTGGATCATCCTTCCTACTCTTCTTGTAGATGGGCACTATGGTTGCTAATTTCCAGTCAGCCAGAACTTGTCGAGTTAACCAGGACTGCTGGTAGAAGATACAGTTGGACATTTATCTATTGCCAGTAAATCAAAGTTATTCTTGTGCATAAAACATAGTGAATGGGGGGGAAAAGTTATCAAAGCAGTTATTTACTTACATTGTCTAGGGAAAAAAAGCAAAACACAAATCAAGAAACTACTGTAATCACATTCCCCATCTTCCTCCCAACAAGAAACAAAACATCCTCCCAAGCAACATAAACAAAAAATAGAGTCAATGTCTTTGCAGAGAGACTGCAGGGATGCTGGACAGGCTGAGTGGAATTTATCTCATCTATCCTTAAGCCATTGAAAGGCCTAACCATGTAAGCTCAGCTCATCCTCTGAACTGCTTCTGTGATTTAGTGGAAAGAGATAAGACTCTCCAGAGGGTGATTTATCCAACTAACTTAGACACCTGTCCAGAGATGAAGTAAAAAAATCACTCTCTGCAGGACCACTTCTCTCCATCAAGTACCAAGCATGTCTGTTGAAAAGTTCTGACTAGGCCCTTGATGTTTTTGCACCCCAGTTTGGCAACATAACCCAAAGACTTCACAGCACTGACTGCAGTGTAAAACCTGGAGAAGAATAAAGTGCTTGTTCAGTGACTGTAAGAAATCCTTATTTGGGTTTGTGTTAAGAAATGATACAGCATTTTCACCCTTTGGGAGAGTTCTACATATTGAGCATGAAAGACTAAGGAAAAAAGTTATTATTCAAGTTGTTATCACTGAGCTCAACCCATGGTTGTAGTTTCTGTGCAGTAGAGTCTTTCTTAAGTGCCACAAGTCAAGGTGGTCCTTGAAGCTCTTGGTGTCTATCTGTTTTATCATATACTCCCATTTCAACACTAGATGTGAAAATGCACAACATAATCTTTGTAACCCCTAATTCTCTGAGCAGCATAAATATCTCAAGGATTAAACACTTTTATTGCTGACCTGAACATTCACAGAATGTCCTTGACAGTGCAGTGACAGCTGACATCTGACATCGTCAAAGTACCAACATCATCAGAGCTGGAAAATATTTAATAATTTTGTTATCATGCAGACTTCTAGGGATTACTCTATATGTCCGTAATTAGGGGGAAAAAAAGTACCTTTTACTACTAAATGTAATGGCTAAACCATAATCCTTCTTTCCTGGATTATATTTGTGGGCACTTGCAGGTTTATTATGCTACTTATGCTGGCCTATTATATATTTTGAAGTAAGCCTTTAACACTAGCTGATATACATAATAATTAGAACATGTACTGAGCTGATACTCCAGATTTCTATGACTTAATCAATCGGTAAGGAAATCTTTCCTCTTTTTTTTTTTTTTTTTGTCCCCAAATGTGCCTTTTTTAAAAAATTCAGTGTGAAAAAGGTTTAACCAAGACCCAATCTATCACAATATTTTATCATTAAGGATATCAGTAAGAATCCCTTGGAGAGGGATTCATCTGCCTTACCTCTGGCAAATAAGTTTGTTTATAAGACTAAAGTACTCACCCTAAACTCCTAAACTGACTACATAATCCATAGTAAAATAGACACATTCAGAGATACCTCCCAGAATAGTTGTCTGGGATAATCAGCAGAAGCCCCATCCTCTTACCACTAACTACAAAGGGAAACTAGATAGATTAGTTCAGATTTGAATGTCTTACTTTCAAATATCTAATTAGGCAATGAGGAACACACACTGGGACTCAACCTTAGCCTGTCAGCAGAGGGATTTGGACTTCAGTCCTTTGTAGAATAGAAGTTCTTGAACGAAAGCTTTGTTTGAGAAGAGCCACTCCTTCTCCAGTTTTAACTGCCTGTGCAGCCTAACTCCAGGAGAGAGCTTAGTCCTCTTTACTCCAGATGGAGAGAGGTGCCCCCCATGACCCTAGAGTCAAACACTTTGTCCTTGTTGAATTCTAGCCACATCACACTTTTTAAAATATTTGACTGAAAAAGTAAAGCGGTTCCTTACCAGTTTAGTGGTCGATGAAAGACCCCTCCAGGAATTTAATGCTTGTCAGTGTCTTAAGTAACAGATGAAAAAGTTCCTTGCTTCAGTAGTGGTTAGTCTTAAATTTGTGTTATGGGGGAAAAAAAATGGGAACTAATTCAGCTTATATTAATCCAGGGACCTGGCAGCCAAATACTGTGTTAACTGTGACCTTTATGATACAAGCTCATCTTTTATGCCGAATCAGTGATCCTAAGATGTTGTTTGAAAGGAAACCTTTCATACAGAGTTCATTGCTAAGCATTAATCTTTTTCAAAACACACTAAGAATCTATCAACACTGACCTTCACTGCTCTATATTACAATGGAGTGAGAGTGCTGATGGCTGAAGGGAATATTGCAACACATTTGTTTCAGACTCAGAATAAACAATTAACATAAGAACATCTGAGTTGCATTCATTTTCAGCACTGCTGTCTTGTACTGCTGCCTGGTACATGTATATTTGAATGCATTTATTCACAGATATATATGTACATGTGCACATACACATAAAATGAGGGTTCAGATTGCTATACTCACAAAAACCACTGAGGCGAATAACTAACTTGCTAGGTGAATGGAAGTCAGCAATGTCATTTTTTTTTTCATTTTCCATGGGAGGAAAGGTGTTCGCAGGCCTTTCCATTGAAGGTGATGGAAATTCATATTGACTGTCACAGAAATAGAACCAGAAGCAAAGTTCTCTCTATAGGGGAATTCCTTTCGATACACAAGGCCTTGCATTGACATTCACCTCACTTCATGTCTATAGCTCTACCACACTCACCCTTATTTTGTCTAAAACCTTGCTTATATACTCATTCATAAATGTCTTTAATGCCCTTCCTTTACTCCTTTGCTTGCAAATGACATAAAACCCAGAAACCTCTCATGTTTATCCTGACTTTTCTCAGATTTCACATAGAAAAATGGAATATTATTTACGTATACATTTTTATGTAAAAAAATTATTTTCACAGACATGCTCTCTTAAGTTAGGTCATCAGGAGATGGTACTGCAAACAAGGAGGAGTTGAATTTCAGCAGAAACTCTGGGATAATATCAATTTAATTATGAAAAAGAAGAACAGAGTATTCTCTGTTCTTGAAATAACATATTCGAAATGAAACTGTTGATTTTAAGAGTGAATGAGTGTATGTATGCATGAATGTTACAGGGGGAAAATGACTGCATTTCAATAAGGAAATTTTTTAAAATATCTCCTCAAATATTGGTAAATATCTCACAATACTCTGAAATTTCATATTGCCTATTACTCTTAAAAATTGAAGTATAACAGAGGTTTAATCTTGCCTCTAGTATCCCTCTCACTGTATCCATTAGAAAACACTCACAATTCTCTGGTTCTTCCTCAATGAAATGCACCACACACAGGCAAACTCACATCTACTGTCATTTCTCAATTTAAAATTAATCTTCACTGACTAGGCTTCAGGAAGAAACTCATAAAAAGACTCTCAGAAAGTCAGGTTCACGTTAAACAGAAATCTTCCTATTGCCAAACTGTTGATATTTTCATTTATTTCCTGACATTTAAAATCCCATCATCCATGTACTGGGCATATGAGGATAACTCATTGCATATATCACACAACAGAAAAACCATGTCTGTTTTCACAGCTGAGCAGACGGATTTTTACAAAATTGAGCCAATGGTGTACTATCATTTTAAACAAGAACAAGTTTTTGAGCTTTTTTTTTTTTTTTTTTTTTGCCTGGGAAGCAAGCACACATTATCTCAAGGCTGTTAACAGAATCGTGACAAAAGAGGCACAATGCTCCTTCTGATTCCCTGCTTCCTCCTCCTGAGACTCAGGCTCATTTGGAGCGCTGATTCTTACCAGAATCTACGAAAACCACAGCAGCTGTTTTCAAGAGAGAAATCTCCATTTGCAACAACAACAAAAAATCAATTAAACAAGCACTTTAAAAGAGAACTGAAAAGTGCTCAAACATTTTGCAGTCTACGATATATATATATATATATATATATTTTAGTTTTAAACACACTTAAAAAACCTGACTAACAACAACGCTTTCTAGAGCTACAGCATCTCAGGGGGATTTAGGTCAAAACTTGAAAGCAGATTAGCTACCTTTTGTTGTCTTTGATGGAAATCTTTTGTCTGTCTGTACAGCCATAGCTTTTGCTAATAATACGGGGATGGAAGTAGTTTCTAGCATGCTTAGCTCTTGGGTCCCAAACAAAACTTCTCATAGGACTGTACCTCTGGAAAAGTAAAGGTTGGTGCTTGATGTCTGATTTACTTTCAGCCATTACAAAACCAGCAAAAAGTATTAAGAAGGAAGAGATGCAACATATCTGGCTGAAAGTTTAAATGGGGAAAATGTGGGGCTTATTCTCTATTTTTCTTCTATTGCTGTGTTACCACTAAAAGAAGTAAAATCAGGCCTCAAAATCATGAAAGTAATTTGGATGAATCTTGTGAGTGTTTATTTTGTTGCTGGGCATCCACTTTGAGAACCAAGCTTTTATAGAGATACATGACTTCTTCCTAACATAGCACCTTGACTATTGAACAAATACATATTTAACATTTGTACAGTAATTTCCACTCCACAGAATATTATAGATCATTTTTAAAAATTCTAACCCCCTCAGAGAAGATAGAGACTTCATTTACATTTACATATACTGGACATTTACTTATATCCTTTCAGAAAATTATTTTCTCAGATAAATCATTGAGTTTTTTTCACAGTGCTGCAGTGTATAGAAAGCAGGGCACTACCCTATTATGAACATAAAGGTAATTTTTATACTCCAAATAATAATCTCAGACAACTGTGTTGTAGCATTGGGAGGTTTTTTTGAGTTTGGGTGGATTTTTTTATAAATGCAAAATTGTGGCCCCAGAAAGGCAAATATTTCAAGATTTAAAACTACAATGCTGAAGTAATGCTCTCTGCAGCATTAGAATGAAAGAAAAACAAATGCCACAGCATAAACTAAAGTTGAAATCATGTATGAAGGAAAAATAATCTGGTCCAAGATTTTAAAAAATAAATGAAATAAGTCTTAAAAAATAGTTTCTCTTTAAGTGTTGGTTTTCTCAGAAAATTTCCTTGCATCTGGCAGAGCGCATATATATTATGTACACCTATACATATTTATGTATTTATTCATGCACATACATACATGTATACTCATAATTTAACAAACTAATATTCAGTAAAAATTTCAGTTCTGCATTTCAATGAAAAATTATTGTGTTCTGATGAAAAATTTATCTTGTCATGTCAAGGAAATTTAAGAATGAATAAAGCATTGCTCTTTTTCTGAAGTCAATGAAAAAGTTATTTCTTCACCTATTTCATGGTGGTAAATCCCCATAAAAAGGAAGAAGTTGAAATTTACACAGTCATTTTACACAAGCAAAGGTATTGGATGCCCTTTTTAAAATTTATAATAACTTCTAATTTGACTGTCATTTTGTCTAGGGTGCATGTAGGAAGATTACATTAATTCATTGTATTTTTCTCCAGAAGAAAGAAGCTGACTGCTTTCTCAGTGCACTTGTTCCACTGTGAAGCTGAACTTCTGAAACACTGTATACCAGCCTGTCCAAATGACTGTGCACAAAGTGGTTGACGTTTGACATTTCCATGTAAGACTCAGAAGAATGAACACATCTGTTTGTATCTAGGCCTGAGTGAAGCTCTTTGGTTTTAGCTTGCCAGATTTCAGACAATATCCTGAAGCCTGAGTTTCATCTCACTGTGGTATAAATCAGCTGTGATCTCTTGATTGCAGTGAAGTCAGTGGGAGTTAGGACTTCAGCAGAGATAGGGTTTTCAACACACAAGTAATTGTTCTGAGATTAATGTTGCTACACTTCCAAAGAATGAACATTAAAAAAGAGAAAATCCTCTTTATTTTCAATTTCTATATTACCAAAAATCTATGAGAACTGTTTTCTTTAAATAAATGTTTTTTTCCTAGGGCTAAAGCCTCTCTCTGTACTGCAATCTAATAATTAAGAGAAAAACCATTCATAGCTGAATGAGAATGAAGAGGAAGTCTTCATTTGCTTAAGAAGTGGCTACTTAACTACTGAGCTACATACAAGACATGTTTTTCTAGAATTGTATTTGGTTCTTATTACTCCATCAGTGACATATGAGTTCAAAACATACTCTTAACACATAGCCATTCTCTCTCCTTTCATTTGTTCTGCCTGTGTCCTTTGGCCATCATAGTAATTAAAACACTACTATCATTCCACAAAACAATGTCTTGTTTGAAAATAATAATCTGTTCATGCAGGTAGAAAGCCATGTCAAGGAAGAATACAAAACCATTTAAAACTAAACCAAGATCATCCTTAGAATGACTGTTACAGTATAAACATTAAGGGTAAGATTTATAATTACAGGGAAAATCGTCTTTGTAAATATAAATGACACTAAGCTGAATGGTGTAGTTGACACACTTGAAGGGTAGGCTGCCATCTAGAGGGACCTGAACAAGCTCAAGAAGTGGGCCCATGGGAATCTTGTGAGGTTTAACAAGACCAAGTGCAAGGTGCTGAACCTGGGTTGGGACAACACCTAATAACAATGGAGACTGGGAGATGAACAGATTGAGAGCAGCCCTGCCAGGAAGGACATGGGATGCTGGGGGATGAGAGGCTGGACATGACTCGGCCATATGCACACTCAGCCCCGAAAGCCGATTGTGTTCTGGATACATCAAAAGCAGCATGGCCAGCAGAGAAAGGTAGGGGATTTTGCCCCTCTGCTTTGGTGACATCCCACCAAATGGTGCTGCATCCAGCTCTGGGGTTCCCAGCACAGGAAAGACATTGACCTTCTGGAGTGAGTCCAGAGGAGGGACACCAAGGTGATGAGAGCGATGGAGCAACTCTCCTATGAGGAAAGACTGAGAGAACTGGGATTTTTCAGTCTGAAGATGAGAAGGCTTTGGGGTGACATGATTGCAGTTTTCTGGTACCTGAAGGGAGCCTACAAGAAAGATGGAGAATGACTATTCACAAGGGTATGTAGTGACAATCCCAAGAGGACATGGCTTCAAGCTGAAAGAAGGCAGTTTAGGTTAGATGTTGGGAAGAAATTCTTTACTGTGAGGGTGGTGAGACACAGGAACAGGTTGCACAGAAAAGTTGTGGATGTCCCATCCCTCAAGGTGTTCAAGGGCAGGTTGGATGTGACTTTGAGCAATCTGGTCTCTTGGAAGGTGTCTCTGTCCTAGGCAGGGTGGTTAGAACAACTGATGGTTTTAAGGTCCCTGTCAATCTGAGCTATTCTATGAATCTATTCCTGCTTCCTTTCTTCCTTAAGATGAAAACAGAATAATTCTTAATTAAGACACTTAAATATTTTGCTACAATATACCATAAAGACTATGAAATTGACTCAACCTAGAACAAATGGTATAACTGACTAATTTAAGACTTAAGTTGTTGGTATCTTTTGTAAACAGAAAATGTATATGCATTTTATAAACATTATATTTCTCTAGGTTTTTTTTTTTCAGGAAATTATTGAAAACATGTTTTTGTTATAGACTTCAGACTATTTTACCCTTGGAAACATAGGCACACACAAAAATACTGAGCAATTCATGACACAAATGGTACTGATTTAGAAAAATGGAAGACATATTTAGCATGTTGAGTATCCTACATAAAAATATTTAGTTTTTTACATTTTAAAGTTTTGGGTTTTTTTTTTCCCTAGTGTCCTAATGTGTCTATCATTCTCCATGAGAGCTAATTCAGGAAAGGGTGAGCAGTAAAAAATTAAATTGTGCAACATAGTCTATCACCAAATTTTAGAACATTAAAACAAAATAAAACGAAAACATTTTAGAAATGGCAGCTATAAAACTATAATTTCACAAATGTTCAATAGTTATTTTAAAAAGTGACAATTATTATTCAAGGAGAATCTTAATAATTCTCAACATCTTTTTCACACATCAAGTATTCTGAGATGTAGTAACGCAGCATTTCTGGGTTTGCTACAGAAAATTGCAGTAAAATTTAGACAGTGATTGTTATGGTTATGTGGAAGGTACAGAATATAACCTGTCTTCAGAGTATCAAGTAGTTTCTTATTAATATGTCTGGCTTGCTCCTCTTAAATTGAAATATGTTTTGGTTTTGATAGGATTTTTGTGGCTAAATATAGAATTCTAGATAATCGCTCTCTTTTTCACAAAGTTTGTTTATGCACATGTCATGTTTTCCATTCTTCATACAAGCAGTAGTACATTCATAAGGTATAAATCAGTGGTAAATGAAATCAAACACAAGATTTTAATAGAAATATGGAAATTTAGAAATATAATTGCCAAAGTTTTTTGAAACATGAATTTTGGTGATAGATTCAATGTTTAAATTGTGGGTTTTTTCTCTACATATATTTTCTATATGTAAGACTGGAATACCATTTGAGATGCAGTAAAATCCACATATAGGGTTCAAAACAATTAGAATACATATACAATGTTTTTATATTTGTCTTTGTTCAATCAATGCCTACGTTCAAGACAGAGTGTGCTTTGAAACCATTGTCAACATCTCTATCTGCAAGGCAACTCTTATCTAAAATGCCTGATGTGCTCAGTTACATTGTGCTGCATCATGATAGGATGACTAATCATGTCATAAAAGTTAAATGAAATCATCTATCCAGGATGAAGAATGCATTTTAAGAGTTCCATATTTCAAGTAAATTATCTATTCTTTCATAGTGACTAATGTTTGAGTGAAAGACTTTTTTTTTTCCCTGTGGAACTAGAACAGCTTGATTCTGCTCCACTAAATTCAATGAAAAGACTGTTGTTTATCTTTCTGAGGGCAGGATAGGAGTCTTTTGTTAGAAAGAGGGCAACACATGTGAATGTGTTTTAGAAGAAAGCTCAATCTACTTGTGTATGGTTTTCTTTCTACCTCTGACATACTATGTTACTTACAAAGGTCTCAGTAACAGAAATATACACTTTTCACTGCAACACAGAGAACAAAAAAAAATTGTGACATTGTGCCTTTACATAAATGAAGTAGTTTGATAGTTTGTTTCTTTTATGCAACAAACAGTTTGTATTGATATAAATATTAAGCTTGTCTATAAATAAAACCCTGAAGGTCTAACAAATTTAGAAATGAAAGAATTTTGAGAATGCAATTAATTGTAGTTGTACCCTAAGTGTGAGGCATTTTCACTTTTAATATTTTTTTTAAACTCCTGCAATAACTTTTCACCAGGAATTAACTAAAGGAATGCTCAAGAAATCTTTCTGTCCTATGGAAAAATATCATACGATTAGGCAAGCTGGCTTTGCAGAATGGACAGTGTCCAAAACACCAATCTGTAAAAAACAAAAAACGCCAGGATGCTCCAAATCTTATCTTAGGAGAATTATTGACTCAGAAGCACCATGTGTGATGGCTGTCTACAGCAAACGTGGTCAAGATTATCATTAGGCATGCCACACGCCCAACACTAATTCCAGTGTCTGGAATTCAGCTCTAAAGCAGCTCTGCTGCAGTCGTTTTTTGGCATGACTTCAAAGCTAAAATTCAAAGTCAGAGAGCTTAGAGTCATGCAAGCTTATTTAGATTCTTTAAATGGCCTGGTTTAGTAGATGTGTGGGCATTTGATTCTTTGTAAATCATCGCAGTCTAAAAAAATGAAAAATAAAACGTGAATCTTTTTTAAGTTAGAGTTTTCAATGACATTACATTGGATTAAGTTCAAAGCATTTTCTCCCTACCTATCCCTCCAGTATCCCTTAATCTCAGGAGTGCTGGGGCTGTGTGTATTGTAGCTTTTTTTGATTGTAGAATTCTTTTCTTGGTTTGGTGTGCTATTAAATCTCTCAAGAGCTTTGGAAAACAAAAAGGTTACAGAAACCCTAACCTCTTCATGGAAATCCCACCTACATTAAGAAGTGACTGCTTCTTATCTGTTATGAAAGTTGTTGGACTTGCGTCACCACTTTTTAAAAACACTATCTTGTGACTTGATGACTGTCATGGAAGAATGTGTTGGTGCTTCTGTCAGTTAGATTTAAAGCACCTTTTGCAATGAGAACAGCTGAAAACACCACTTATAAAAATATCAGTTCCGCCCTTAATGCGTGCAGAACTTTATGCACTTCTGTGCACCATCCAGAACATAAGAGCAGCATATGGCACAACACAAACAGAATATCGTCACCTGTCATCACATCCTGATGTAATGTTACAACTTCCTTAGTACTTTAAAAATAGCTGGCAAGCACTCTACCAAAGGAAATTTTCACCTTGGAATAGAGAAATTTTCCTTCAGAATTACCTCAGTCCAGGAATATAAGGGTATGGTGTGGTCTGCGGGCAGAGATTTTCTGCACTGGAACAAATGTTAGCCTGAAAACCCGTTAGCACATTTTTGTGAGTCAGTACTAAGCCTATATATTAGAAGATACCAGAAATTAAATTTTTGTGTTTGGACATCTACTATGATCTTAGAAATAATTTTGATATTAAATGTTATATTTGTGAAATGATACATAAAAATGTTGTTCTTACCTTTGTTTTATATGTACTGATTTCAGATATTTTCTTCTGTATCCTATTATGATTTCAGTTTTAGTGTTTATGGTGAATCCTGAGCTGGCTGAACACTTAAATTAAAATTATTCATCCTTTCTTTAAATTAAGTCAGTGAAAATATGTTGAAATTCTCCATTCTCAAAAAACCAGCAACTTCCAGAATTTAAACAATGAAAGTGAAGATGCTTTGACTGCAACTGTTTACAAAACAAAATTACATTTCAAAGTAAGCCTCTTGGGAGAGACTGGAGTTTTAAGAGTTAATGACTCAAGCAGTTGGCCGTTTGCAAAAGCAACAGGGTGTTTTGCTGGTTTGCACCCCCTAGCAGAAGGGGAGGAGGAGAACTTTTGGGTCTGTAGTGGGAAAAACTCTGTTCTGCATAACAGGAACAGAGGGAATGCACATCCACCATGGGAGTATGACCATGACACATTGACCTTTGTTTAGCAGCAAGCTGTGTTTTGAGGCAGGTGGGGGAGAAGGCTGATAAGAAACAGGTACTGTAGAGATAGGATAATTTTTTCTATCATGACAATGTTCTCCCTTACACAACTGGCTTAGGTGCCAAACTGCACACGATCCACAATGTTGCAACAGACAGTGTTAAACTCCCTCCTCCAGAGGAGTACGTGAGTGTTCCCACGTGAACCTGAGCATATATTAAGCCATTCTCCACCCCTGATAGATCAAGATTTCAACCATCACCTCAACTAAAGGACATCTAAAATGCAACAATCAAGTCTTGTGGCTAGATCTATGGGTGGTGATATCTTTCCACTATCTACTCCTATCCTTTTTATTTCTTTTCCTTATATATATTTTTAAGTGATATCTTTATATTTTTATACTGTTATATTTCTATAGATAATAACTAAAAAGACTACATACCTCCTTTACTTTGCAACTAGATTATTCTAAAATAAGTCTGCCATATATATATACACACACACACACACACATATGTGTATATAAAAACTGGTCACTCAGTGTCATTTTACTCTAATCTACCCCAACCAATCTGTTAACAAGAAACTCAGTTACCTTCACCTTCAGGGACAGGTAGCAACATCTGTACATAAAAGTGTTCAGTGGCATAGATTTAGCTCCATTCACCACCACTCTTTGGGCCTGGCCATTCAGACATGTTTTTACTCAGAGAAGAGGTCTTCCTGCTTGCCACACAAGAACAGAACTGCTCCAGGTTTGCTCCTTCCATATCTGCTAATTGGAACACAGAGAGTTCAGTACTCCACTGCTGAAGGCTGACAGGAGTAAGCAAGATTTAGTTTCTTATTTCCGATATGAGTGACAATGACCCTTGAAGACAATATGTCTGTATTTACTCAAAGGCATTCTTTTTTTCCTGGACCATAAGGTTTCAGTTCTTGATTAAGATTTCCAAGTAATTCTTTGGGTTTTGGGGGGAGGGGGAACATAGAACCTGCTTTCTCAACTGTGTGGCTTGGGTAATCAGAGAAGTTACAATAATCAAATGCTGCCATCAGACAGTGTGAATGAATGGAAAAGCAAGACTGACACATCTTCCTAGATCTTAACATGAGGATTGAAGAAGGGTAGACCCGGACACTCAGGATACTTCCAGACTCATTGAGGCTATATTGCCTTCATGATTTAACTGACTTTTGAATCTAGAGCCTCTAAAACTTTTTAGGCTATCTTAGACTGCTTTACCCAGTCATTTACAAAGATGGTTTTCTGCCCAAACAGACTTCACCAAAGCCTTTCTCATAAGTCCCATGCAGTGAAACTACAGGAAATTCCTGAAGTTCTCCTTTAAATGAGGGTTTTATTAATGGAATATACCTGTCAAGATTCTCTGAATTGTACAATTAGATCTAACTGCAGTTATGTGACTAATTGTTCATCTCCTAACATTCCTGGGAGGCAAATGTTTATTTATTTGAATTATATATCAGTTGTGGTACAAAAGCTTGCAAAATGCCACATCTTGGCTACATTCCAGCTATATTGCTGGACTTTGATGAAATATGTAAGACTATTAACTCTTTTTTTTCTTCTCTCTTTCCTTAACATCTTATATTAATGTCGCAATGTGCTTCAAATAAACCTTCATTGGTCCAAAATTGGATCCACACAAAATATTTTTAAGTAAGAGAATGTTTTATGTTGCAGAATTGCTTAGCATAATTATTCTGTAGGGAGAAAATTTATGTGGCCAAAGCTCAACTGGAGGTTACGTTGGCCAGAAATGTGGGGACAATAAAAAGAGTTTTTCAAATATTTCAATGTCAAGAAGCAGTAAAAATAATGTCAGATGGACAACATGGGTGATGCCTTATCCGTTAAGACCTAAAACAGAAGCCACACAAAATTAGGAGAGTAAAAAAGCAGTTGTATTTACTGAAGGGCCTTCAGGTACATTTAGGGCAGACAGAGCCCCCCAGCCGGGGCTTCACCCAAAATGGACGATGGGTCACAGGATTTAATACTTTTATAAGTTTGGTACATTAGCATATTGGGGTTTAATCTTCCAATTACAGCTTCAGGAAATGAAGTAATTTACCCCCAGTTTCCTCCCCTCTATCCCACATTTTTTGGGGCCTGAGACTGTAAGATATCCTTGGGTCTCAGACCTGGAGAAGAGTTATTTTGTCTAACCAAATGGGAAACCGGTAGCTAACACTTCATATATGGAGTTTAGAGTTACACACTAAAGAATTGCAGGATTACAAATATATGAAAAATAAAAGCTAAAATCCTAAGGCATCATGGGGACGGTCACCATACAGAGACAGTGTCAAGACAGAGGTGTTTAATGCATTCTTTGCCTCTGTCTTCAAAACAGATGATGGACCAAGAGGGTATCAGTGCCCTGAGATGAACCATGACTGCAAGAATGATCAACTCCCAATTGGCCCTGAACTTCTGTGGAATCTTCTGCTCCAGTGGGATCCCTACAAATCTATGGGACTGGATGGGATTCACCCAAGAGTCCTCTAAGAGCTGGATGATGTTGTCTCAAAGCATCTCTCAATGTTTTTTGACTGGTCTGGGGAGTCTGGAGAGAGCCCAGCTGACTGGAAGCTGATGAACATTGTCCTGATTTTGAAGAAAGGCAAGAAGGAGGACCCTCGAAACTACAGGTCTGTCAACCTCACTTCAATGCTGGGTAAAATAATGGAAAATATTATTCTGGAAGTATTGAAAAGTACCTGGAGGACATTGTAGTCATCAATTACAGCCAGCACGGCTTCATGAGGTGAAAGTTCTGCTTGTTGAACTTGATTTCCTTTCACGACAGGGTAGCCCACCAAGTTGACCTAGGAAAGACAGTAGATGTAATCTTTCTGGACTTCAGCAAAACTTTTGATACTGTCTCTCACAGTATCCTTCCAGACAAAATGTCCAGCACACAGCTGGATAATTGTGTTATGTGATGGGGGAGCAACTGGTTCACAGGCCAGGCACAAAGGGTCATAGTGAATGGAGTAACACCAGACTGGTGTCCAGTCACTAGTGAGGTTCTTTAGGGCTCCATCCTTGACCCAGTTGTCTTCAAGATTTTCATTAAAAACCTGGACACAGGACTCGAAGGAATAAGTAAAATAAGTAAATAATTTGCTGATGACTAAGTTGGAAGGAGCTGCCGATTTCCTTGTGGGAAGAGAGACCTTGACAAATTAG
>VZRZ01000243.1:357623-586704 GCA_013398175.1 Climacteris rufus | reverse complement strand
TCTGTGCCTGTCTATATCTCTGTATAACCTATCTCTGTCTGTCTGTACATGTCCGTGTCTGTCTGTGTGGATACCTGTGCATATTTGTCAATACCTGTTTATAGTTCTCTGTACATCTGTCTGTCTCCAGCTGTCTCTATCCATCCATACCTATCTGTCTTCATGTACACATCTCTGCCTCGATTTATGTATACCTGTCTATCCCTGTCTGTCTGTCTATCCCTCTCCTTACCTGTCTGTACAGGTCTGCACCTATCCCTGCCTGTCTTTATCTGTACCTAGCCAGCTGTACCTGTGTATACCTCTGTCAAAAACTTTCTCTACCTCTCTCTACCTGTCAAAATCTGTTAATCTCTGTCATTATCTATCTCTACCTGTGAGACTCTGACAGACAGAATCTGTCAAGATCTAACAGAATCTGTGAAAATCTGTTAAAGTCTCAGAATCTGTCAGAATCTCTTTCTATCTTTCACTGTCTCGATCTGTCTATACCTGTCTCTATCCCTCTAAACCTGTTCCTCTATCTTTGTATATCTCTATACACAGCCCTTGCTTTCCTTATGGCTACCCCTCCCAGTCTCTGGCCACCTCTCCCTCTCTACCTCTGTCTGTAGCTGCCTACCTCTGCCTGTGCCTGGCTTGTGCTGCCTAATGAAATGACAATTGACAGATCCCATTTGAATCTCTGGAACTTACTTGTTTTTACTTGGTATGCACATTAATGACGTTTTTCTTCCTTACCTGTTTCCTTTCACAAGCAGTTCTGTGACCAGTGTGGATTATAATAAAGCCAAATTGTGGAACCAAGTTTGGTTCTTGTTCTTTCTGCCTCCTGCTGTAACAAAGTTCATGTTTTTTGTTTTTTTACCTTTTTGTTTCATTGGTAATCCCAAAAGGTGACTGTAGATCTTAACCCTGCCCTGTGTGCATCCAGAAACTTCAGAAAAGCAACTACTCATTCAAATAAGTGCTCAACTCATTTCTAGTTCAATACAGACAGTTAATGAGGTGCTTAAGTTTGGGAGTCAGTGGAAATTAAGACCATGCTTGGAGTCCTGAATGGCTTTGGGGGTGTGCTGTGAAATCAAGGTGAGATATTGCAAGGTTGCTACTGTCAAAGCAGTCTTAGAAAATGCTCCAACAATGACTGTGGTCACTTTTATTTTTTTTTTTAAATGGATGATACAGTCAGGCTAGGAAAGAGCCAACCTGCCAGCCAGTGCTGCAAGAAGACCTGTGCTCTGACCCCAAGCCTTTTAAAGACAGTGGAGCCACACCTGGTTGCTGTCACTGGTTACAAAAAATTTTAGAAACTTGAAAAAAAAGTCTCTCTGCTCTCTACATTGGGAAGGGGAGGGCATCCAGGACTGACTGTTCTCAACTGCCCCTCTGCAATTAAAATTGTGGTTATGTGAAAATACAGCCCAGCCAACCACTGATGGCCTTTTGTAAGGCCTGTGCTAATTATATTTAAATTAAATATTTGTTTTAATTGCTTCAATTTTAGAAGAATATGGAAATTTATGTTGACCAGATAATTTGCTAAGCAGAGAGGGAGAGAAATTCACTACTGGTACAAAATGGGTGGTTATTGAATTGCTTTCCTTACAAGCCAGCCCAAATTCCAGCTTTCAAAGTCCACATGGGGCCTTTAGAATTTGATCATGGTCAGCTGGCCTTGAAAAAAGTGACAAAACCAAGTTCTGTGTGAGAAAGCAGAGGGGTTCTTCTCCCCCTTCCCACCTCCTCCCTCTCCAGAAGACAGTAAGGAAAAAAACACCATGAGAAAAGACAGGAGTCAGAACTGTAGCTGGAACAGGATTTATATTCTCCCCAGTCCCAATCTCCTTGGAAGAAGAATCAGAAAAGGCGACACCAACATGATTAAGGGGAAAAAAAAAAGCTTGCAGGTACTAAAGGTTTTATTGTGCACTAAGTAAAAACTTGTGGGTCTCCAAGTACCTCAAACTGTATCCATCCTCTTGCTAGTGAAGATCTGCTACAGGAAAAAAACAATCTACCAGAAAGAGCATTAGGAAAAAATCCTACTTACAGCTGACTCCATGTTGTGCTGTCCCTGTTCCCCTGCAGCTGCTCCCTGCTGCACCCATGTCCATGTGTGCCAGGAGTCACTCCCTGGGCCTGGGTCACCCCTCCTCTGGCTGGTGCTGCCTCCTCAGCGTCCCTCCTGTATCTCCCCTCTCCTTCAGAAGCTGTGACAGGCACGTGCTGGCAGAAAAACTGAGGGGGGAAGCTCCTGTCTGCTGAGAAATGACACATTTCCACATCAGATGAGTCCATACCAACTTCCACAGTGCCCAGGCCACTCTGAGGAACAAAGGGCGAATGACTGAGTCCAAGCTGGCACAATCAATGCATAAAAGCACCATTCTAAGATGGCTCTTACATTCACCCCACACCTCCCTTCTCCAACCATAAGACCTGTGCACAAGGATCTTGGATTTAAATCAGCCTCAAGGAATTTGAAAGCTTCTCACCAGAAGAGTAGTAGTTCATTAAAAAACCCAAACCCCCCTCTATTTAAGCCTGAAGACCAATTCAGAGGCAGGACTAGCGGGATGAAGAGCAGAGGATGGATGCTGTATTTGCAGAGCTGCAAAAGAGAACTGTCATCCTGAAATAGAGCTCAGTCAATCCCTGCCTCTCAGGTTCTGGATGATGCTGGAGTGGAGCAAGTCAGGAAGCTCTAAACTGGTGTTACAGGTTGACCCTGGATACTACCATGGAGCAGTGGTGGAAGTGCCATGGCATAAGGGCACCTCTGTGTCTGTCAGCAGCAAAATGTGTTCTCACCTACACCACGACCTGCACTGGAAAAGGGGCTGGCTGCCAGCATAGCTCAGTTTGGGACTTACTCCATGACAACAAAGAGCATTATGCATATGAAAAATTATGTTGAAATCCCTAAACACAGCTCAGTCTTCTCATCTCTGTGCCCCACAGTCCTGTGGTCCCTGTGACCCCGCTCTGCCACCCTCCCTGGAGGGGGTCTTAGTTCATACCTGGGGTGCTGGAGTGCAGTGCCTTGGGGACTTCCCAGCCCATAGTTCTCCTGTCTGTTCTCCTCATTCAGTGGCTTTTGGACTTCAAGCTGTGCAGTCTTGTAGTCTGCCTTCCTCACTGTCCTTCCCCAAGCTCCAGTACTTTGATTCTAGTCACACCTCCATTATGGAGGTTAGAAGGGGTCCTGTACAGAAGAGAGGAAGAGATGAGGATCATTAGCTTCTCATTCTCCAGTCACTGCAGTTTTGTTACTATCATTCATTAAAAATTCCTTTATTAGTATTTAGTCTTCCATACTTCCATGAAATACCTATAGCTTAAAGTACTGCTGCTTGCATTGCCAGTTTCTAAGCTGCACAAGTCAAAATGGTGAGGATTCAGTAAATCTTCATCAGCAGTGATTAAACAGGAAATGGACATTTCCTTCTATTAATTAGAATAAATTGGTCCCTCTTCAGGGACAACATAATGGGGTAACATTTGCAGTATGCAGATTGACAGTAATTGCATTCATCTATGTAGATAAGCTGATAATTCACTTACAAGCACTGCACAGGGATAGCACTGCACCTTACCTCGCCAGTTTGCTTTTTTTTTCCAAACAATGGCTTTAAGTAAAGAGAGTTCCATCACAGGGCAGAGAATAAACACATCTTACATATTAATATTGTGCTCCCTGACTTTTGCCAGGCAGTTCTGTTTTGTGTTATTTATAGTCATTATCTTCTTGTGTTTCATTTTATATTGTATTTGGCAAGGGAGACAAAGCAAAAAAACTTAAAAAAGAAAAGACTTAAAAAGAAAAGGTCTGGAAGAGCAAACTCTGAAGAGTTCCAGTATCCCAGCATTTGCTCACTGGCACAGAAACTCCCTCTCAGGCTCGCCAGCCTTACCTGTGCACTGAGGGCCCTTTCACTCTGGTGTACCTGCAAATATCTCAATTTTCTTCTCAGTATCCCAAGAGCCAGACTTTACCTTGAACAGTGACAGAAGGCTGCTTTTGTGCCAAATGGAGGTGCTTTACTACGTCTAACTTCATGCTCCAAGGCTGGATTGAAATATCTGTTTTCCTTCCTGCCTTCCCAGGCCTGTTAAATAACAAGTTTCCAGCATGACATCGCCATGAAAGTGTTCTGGCTTTGAAGGCTGAAACCACAGGTGAAACCACAGACAAGCTATAAGCCAGCAGGTAGAAAAACACAAGGGAGTGTCCCTGGCACCAGGCCACTGTCCTGCTCCCTGCTGTGCCACTTTTGGTGGAGAAACATCCCTTTTCCCTTGCTTTCCATCCAGAGTGGCTCCTGCCCCGTGCTCAGCCCCTTGGCCTCTCGTGGCTGGCATGTCTCCTTGGGAACTCGTGGTTCAGGTTGGTCCAATGCATGGGGGAGGTTACTTGTAAGGCCTCACACCATGCATGAAATGACTTATTTCAGTATTTGACTTCAAAAATACTGAACTGCTCCATTTCTAACCCTGAAGAGCTGATAAATTGAAATTTTCTTCTACTGAGAGTTGACAGAAACGCTTCACTGTTTGGATTTTTTCATCTAATAACACTATCCTTCTCTCTGCTTTTGCCTGGCAGAAGACACACTGGCAGGTGTGTGTATATAGAAATCCTGGCCTTTGGAAGCAAAGCAGGGATAGATTTTTCAGCCAATCACTTACAGACAGCTCAGTTACTACTGCTTTTCTAAACTGCATCTACAGAGAAGAACTGATTTAAAGCAGTAGGAAGTATTACTAGTAATGTACACTGCAGGACAGTTAACTTTTCCTAATAATAATTACCTTGGTAATTATCAAAATCAGGATGTGTCTTGTAGTTCTTAGCCTTGGTGCATTTAAAAGATCATTGCAACAAACACTCAAGTTCTTCATAAACAGCAAGGAAAGGATTTATATTAAGCCACTGTTCTCTTTTTCTTGAGGGCCTGTTTTTAAAAAAAATAGATTCCTTTTTTTAAAAATCCTCCCTGGAAGTGCAAGCAGCAGTACTGGGGAGGGACTGAGCCATCCGCCTGGTTAAGCATCTGCTGCATTATGATGTTGCACAGGAACAGTTTCACAGCCCTTAATATAAGTTGTTTATCATTTAACTTGGACACAGGCCTGGTCTAATTACAGAACTCAGTTTCAGTTCTTTCAATCCTACGTAGCCTGAAGCAGACTCTGGTCTGCTAGTTTTTAGTCCATTGCATTCAATTGCCTCACCTGAAAAATGGCTAGAACACAGAACAAACCCCAGACACCCCTGAGGTGTTTAAGGCAATCACTGGATGGATAGACAGACATAGATAACCAATGGAATAGCCGTGGTTCTAGGAGAACTCACTTCATTGAAAAGAAACAACCCAAACAGTGAAGTCAACTTCCTGAGGCCACTGCCATGAACAGGGATGAAATCTCTCCAGTATCCCAGAGGGAGAGCATGGCAAAGCAGAGGGGAGCAAAACACTGAGGGAACAGTTTCCAGGGAAAACCAATCACAATGGCAAGTGTCCCTGTGGCTTATTTTCTATATAACCTGTACTGGGATTGAATCCCTAATAGGTTCTGTGTGCCATTTGGCAGCTGTATGAGGAATCATGGTAGGTCAAGTGCTTCCAATTCTAACTTTCCTGTGCTTTCTTGGACACCCATCTTCTGGTGTCACTGTTAGCCCAAGATCTACATTTTCATTAAAAAGAAACTATCACAATTATGAAGGGGAGGAAAAAGTGTGGCTCAGAAAACAAGACAAGTAAGTAGTGTTAAAATCCTGGCCAAGGCCCATGAAAAACTCTGGTGTCTTCAACAGCTGACATTTCACTCTTAATAATGCCCCTGTTTGGATTATTCTGCTACTTCTGTAATCTTAAGCGATTAAATGACTCTTTTATATAGCAACCTTAGTGAAAGAACCAAGAAGCACAAAATAATTCACAACAGCAAATAGCTACACCTAGGAAAAAACAGGGCTAAAATCCAAAGCACAATGTAGTAAGGACTCCTTACCTTAAATGCAGCACTACTCAGACACCCACTGTTCTTCACGTAAATGTAGAACTTGTGTTACTTCCAGATGTAGCTGTCAAAGAAAGAAAAATTCAGTCTTAGTCTCTCAGTATAACAAAGGAAATGTGCATCTAAGGAATGTATTTAATGAACCTTGTGTTTCAATTAACATCAATTTTTAATAACTGATCTTGTTTCCAAAAGAATTTTAAGTTCAGACTTAAAATGCTGATAAAAGAACTGTGTATTTGATATTTGGGTCTCAGCATCCACCTGTATGGAAAACCCAAGTCTGGCTGAACTGTAAATACAACTTGGGAGATTGTAAACAGCCAACTGATAAATCTGTTCTCAAATAGCAAAACCTTACAGTTCCCTGCAAAAAAACCCCAAGAGTGCTCCCAGCAGAGCGTTCTGAGTGTCCCAGTTGGGGCTCCAGGCACTGGCAGGTTACAGACAACATTTTGTGAGTATTGTTCTGCAGCTTTGCTCCAGAAGGCACTTGTCTGTCACTTCCTTATGGCAAAGGGACAGCATCTGCACGTCTGTGCACAGAACAGGAGCAGGAGACCGGCTTCCTTACATGCTCTGGGAAAAAGGAAACTTTGTATTTAACTGCTACAGGAACAGCTCCTGCTGACATGTGACAAGGCAAGCATTTCTTAGTGCACTGAACAGAAAAGACTTTGACAGCAAAATAATTTCTTCCAATTCTAAGTCATGATTCTCTTAGTTATTCAGAATATTAAGCATAACTGACCATATCAGTTATTATATTGTTTAACATTTCATAGCAATGAATTGCCACTACTGCTGAGACATGAAATTATTTTACAAAAATGAGAAAAATAAAATGCATGTAAACAAATTAAATGTAAAGTTTCAAAATTCTTTTTTTTTTTTTCCCCTAACCTTTTTCTTCAGCTTTGTTATTCAATGGAGAGATTGCTTTCTGGCTCTCGGGACCCATTATAGAGGAGGAATAGCAGTGCTGGAGATGGAAGAATAGATTTCAGCATTAACGCTGCCAGCCTGATTTGGGGTGGTGGTGGGATTTGAGTGATTGGTTAGGATTTTATCTTATCTTAAAAAATACTGTCATCTGCTCTGTATCTTGTGTGTGTCAGCCCAGTGTGACATTACAGTGGTCATAGAATAATTCTGAATTCCTTTTGCAATGGAAACCAAGTACTAATGCTCACAGGACAGCTGAGGAACGAAATGGCAAGGGATGCTTTTCCTAAAGCCTTTCATTAATTACTGTCTTAACTCACCCAGTCAGACCTGTAAAATCTGGAGGCTGGAATCTTGCATCTCCATGGAAAATGCTGAAAGAGCAAAAGTAGAGTCAGGCAAAAATAAAACAGCTTTTAGTTTGGGGTTGGTTGGTTTGTTTGTTTTGCTAGAAAATCTTTATGTACCACTTGCTGTGCATTGAAGAGTTTGCAGCTAAATCTCTGAGTGAAATGAACTTAAATGCTCAATGAATATTTTATCAGTCTTTCATTTATGCCAAGTTTCATTTCTTCAGTTTTCCTGGATATGAGACCTTGAAGAGCCTGCTGAATAGCTGAGATAAAAGCATCCAAGTGAAGACAGTTCTTGAGTACATCAGTTTTATAGAACAACAGATTTCCACCAAACGTTGCAGTGTTACTGGCATTGAGGTAGAAAAACAGCTGCTCTCTAGAGCCAAAAAAAGAGATTAAATGTATGGCTTGATTCTTACCATCTGTAGTACACATCCAAGAACATCTAAAAGTTTCTCCAAAATTACGAAAGCAGTTCATATACCCACCCCAACACCACCTTCCTTTTAGAAGACAAAGTGAGACACATCCAGAAAGCTGAGGGGAAAATGTGGACACTAAGACACTGCAAATCCTGTGGGGCAGAGAGCCTACAGGGCAGCATCAACTGAGTGTCCGTGTACCTCACTGCCTGTGCAGAGCTGCCGAGAGAAATGCACCATTGCTGGTGATTGCTGCCTGTCCTGACACAGAGCAGCCCCAGCCCCAGGGAAGTGCAGCAAAGCCCCAGGTCAAACAGCCTTGCTGGTCTGTAGGTCACCTGCCCTTCAGCAGGGGACACAGAGCACAGTCACTGCTCAGTTTCCACAGGACACAAAAGGCCAACTAAGTTCTGTGCTCACCTGAACATTCTCCATGTTCCACAGTACACATTAATGTCACAGCAAAAAAACAGATCAAGTTTTGTGACAACCTTTCTCCTGCCTGGATGCTGTCAATTTCTTCTAGAAGCCTTTTCCCTGCCATGCAAAGGGGTATTTTTTTCTGCCATGCCTGCCACCCCACCTCGTGTACCTGTAGCGCCTGGCTACTTCAAAGAGGGGGAGCAATTCCACAAACTGGGAAACTTCAGGGAACAAACTGCCTCTGAAGCCCAGACACCATCTGCCACAGAACCAAAGCCATCTTTTCCTTTACCCCAGCAGCTTCACAGTGGTGTTATTACGCTGTCAGTGCTGGAAAAGTGACTGTGTACTGACCATTAGGAGGTTATAAAAAAAAAAGGTATTCAGAGCTTTTAAGAAGCTATCAGGATTATGGTGTTGTCAGCTTTCTAGGAAACAACAGATAAGTAAAATTTTGTGAGTGCATACATAGGTGTGTCTGTATAACTAATCCTCCAGTTAGCATGCAAGAAAAAAATTCATAGGAACCTTTGTCTCTCCTCCTCCTCCTCAAGTACATGCAGTGACAGCATTCAGCTTTGTGAGACATGGCCAGGACCGACCTTCCTTCATCTGCCACTGAGCTAATGCTGCACCAGCAGGCAGCCTCCCTGGAAAAAGGGGTGCCCTGCAGAGGGATCAGGTGTGTAGGGACAGGGCCTCTGAACAAAACCTTCCTGATAGTCTGGAACTTTGTACAACAGTTGTTTCAAAAGCAGTGTTCGAAATTAGGCTTGGGGCCAGCATGTGCTTTGAAATTCGTGTGACAGCAGCTGTGCTGCAGGCCCAAGGCTGCTGAGGGGTTGGGCACCCTGACTCTCTAAAATTCAGTTTAAAAATCAGTCACCAAATACACCCACCTACCCTCTAATGGCAGCAGTGCCCTGCAAACACTATGTGGCTGTAAGAGACCGACAGCCCTTTGTAGAAAGCTCACGTGCTGCAGCAGGGAGTGAACTCTAGAGGCCATCTGGTAAATTTGACACCTTTTCTTGAAGACTTGAGATAATTTCAGTTTGCTATCACACATATGTGTGCATTCAACCAGGCCTCTAACTAATTTTTTTTTTTTTGCATTGCCAGAGAGCAGCAATGTGTGTTCTATTAACTGGAAGATTTTTCTGCCAGTTCAGAGGTGTTTCCAAATTGCAACTAAATGCAGCCTCTTGGCTGCATTTTTTATTTCTGCCTTATTGGCATTTGTGTTACACAATCAGAATGAAGACCCAATAATAACACCCTCCTCACACCTGATCCATCTGTTTGACCTGGCAAAGGTTCAAGTGAACCTTGAACCTTCCTGTTAACTCGGTTTGCAAATCTGTACCTTGCTGAAGGCTCTGGGGTTGGGCTGAATGGGAAAGCTCAGGACCACTCTGCCACTAAACCCATGGCCCTTCAGAGAACTGGCCTCAGTGCTTTTACAGAAGGTAAATGTTTCAACAAAGGGGATGTTTAGAAGGTGAAGCATGAAGGCTCTCCAGGTTTACAGAGTAATCCTACTATTGTTCCATCCAAACCATAGTGAGCTTCCTCTCTGTTCCTATTCCAAGTGATGGAAGACAGCCGTGCTGGGACACTTGTGTGGCTGTGCTGAATGCTGTGGGAGGTGGCAGCAGGTGATGAGCAGCACTTTGTTCTGCATTCTGCCTCTAAGGGTGGCACTCCCCAAACAGCTGGGGAGGCCACACAGTCACTGTGATTTCTGTGGGTTATCCCACTTTTGATTACCCTTACAAATGCTGGCTGCTGAGAACAGGTTCAGCAGCTCTGACCCTTCACAGTCTCCCAGTACTGCTCACAACTGTGTGTGGGAGCCTGGAATGTGACAGGAACAGCTGGAGCCTTACCTAGTGCTGATACAAAGGAAGCGACGGGTCACGTTTTCACAGCTCTTTGGGTTGGTTTCATTATCCATCAGTTGCAATGGGACCCTGCAGACAAGCATCATGAGTTCCTGTCAAAGAAAAAAGAAAACTATTAACATTATCTACAAAAGCATTTATATATTCCAACAGCACAAATTTCTGTACATCACTTTAAATCTGAGCAGTGGAACATGAGCACAATGATCAAACACATCAAAGGAAAAAAAGGAAGTTATAGTTTAGACTGTGGTAGCTTTACTTTTTAACTGTTGTTTATTCCTGTGCATACTGCGATTAAAAGCACACCAACTTCCTAGGCTAATGTTTCTGTTTCCTATTACAGCTGGACAGCGTCACTTCACTCATTCAGGCTGCCAAAAATTTAATGAATTCTGTGGTGCAGACAGTGAAGATGTCCTATATTGCATCCACAAAGATCATCAAGATTCAGAGTCCTACTGGCCCACGCCATCCAGTTGTGATGTGGAGAATGAAGGCTCCAGAGAAGAAGCCCCTAATTAAGAGAGAGAAGCCAGAAGAAATCTATGCTGCTGTCAGAAAAGGTTCTGCAAAGAAGAGAATCCATCCTGTGCAAGTCATGAGTGAATTTAGAGGCAGAGAAATAGTCTAGTATTTTGCCACTTTCTGTATTACTATCTTGAATTTCTGATGATTTTTCATTGTCCCCCCACTTATTTAATAATTATATATGTTAATGCTTTGCTTTTCTCTACATCTGTAAGATAACACTTGCTTAAATTATTTGAAAATGCTGTTGGATTCATTAGAAGTACACAGTTTAGAAAAATCCCGATTCTCCTGCAGTGACAAACGGTGGTGTCTGTGCACAGGCTGGGAGCGCGCCGTGGTTGGGAGGCAGGAGCAGTGTGCCATCCTGCCTTCACCAGGCCCTAGGAGCTCCCTCAGCAGGGCTGACAGTGGCCACCATGGCCCTGGCTCTGTTTTGGGACAGCTTTTTAAACGTGGTGGTGCTGCTGGGCCAGGTCCCTGAGGGCATCACTGCCCCGTGCCCAGGTCAGCTGGGCTGCTTAGGTGAGCTCAGAGTGGGCCCTAAACCTGGGTCTACACTGAAACAGTGGGCACTAAACCTGCCCTCGACCAAGGCTCAGCCTTGGAAACCTAAGTTTGACAACGTTCAGTGAAACACACCAAGTGTTGGAACGATATGGTTGTAATAATGTAGTAAAGAAAAGCACTGACTGCAAGCCAGCACTGATGACAGCTCCTTAAAAGGCCTTTGCAAACGTGACAGGAATCTGTGTTCTGCTCCCCCCACTAGATCTGCTGACTGTAACATTTGGGAGTTCAGATAAATCAGACACTAACAATAAAAAACTTTTCTAATTGCTGCACAAAAGAACAGCTTTGAAATGAATCATATTGAGCTCAGTGTGTGAAATACACGTATATTCAATCTTAGGAATGGGGAGACTTTTGCAAAGCAACTGTAGGGATTTAAGCCACTTTTCTTTGGACAAACTAGTCCTAAATGCAGGACTGTGCTGGTGAGTGGCTGCTGAATGGCTGCACACAAGGTGTGTAATGAAGGTAAATGCTGTTAGTCCTGACTTCTGCAATATACTTAAGAAAAACAAATATTTTTTCTAAATCCTTTTGAATCTGAAATCCACTTGGACTAATTTTTTTTTAAGAATCTAACTTGCCTTTTTGCCATGTCATGAAGTTTTCCCAGACTATGCTTTCTACTCAAGATGCCTTTGCTTGGTAGATCCTTTGGTCTGGCCTTTTGCAATTGCTACAGTGAAAGGGCCCCCTCAAAAGCCAGAGCTCTGTGTGTGTCACTGCCTGCCATTGTGGGATGGCTCCAAACTCTGGGCCGCTGCCCCATGTCATTTATTACCGTGTCTGCACAGCAGTGCCTGACCTAGCCCAGTGTGGGCAGCAAAGACAACCATAAACTGTGCCTTTCCTCTTGGGGCTGCTCTGTTTCTAAGCTCTGCACAACGGGGCAGTGTAATTTCTAGGCTGTTGGTTAACAAACCCATGAAAACTTTAGTGCCCATGAATTAAAAATTTTACAGATCACTGTTCCACCTTCCCTAACTGTGCTGTCTGTTAATGGGAATAAGAGAAGTTTGAAAGAAGAATGACCTTTTTCCAACTCCATTTCCCCCAGCACATTTGCATCAAGATCTCAGTAAGGTGTACAGGGGCTTTGCTGGTCCTCCTAGGGCTGCAGAGCCAGCAGGTGAGGGGACACAACCCTGTGACCTGCTGCAGGGTGTTACTGTCCTCAAACCCTCATGTCTCCAGGTTACACCTTTGCTACAGCTCACCTTCATGTTAAGCATTTGTAACTAATGCCTTACCATCACATTATTAATAAAAAAGCATGTACACCACTGAAGATGTCTTTAGTGTCGTGGGATGTTTCTCCAATGTGCCTGCAGTTCAGATCCTGCCACATTTGCACACTGCCTGTGCTCTCTGAGCTGCTCTGAGGGAGAGGTTTTCTAGCATTGGTATCACTAGAGCACAGATTATTGCTTAATTTAATGCTCCTTCCTGCAATGCCTGTCACTGCTTTTACCCTGGCCATGCTCAGTAGCCAGTTTGATCCCAACACAGGAACTTTATTATGCAAAAACAACCCTCTAAATGAACAAGGAAATCAAAACCCACTGCTGGTTGTTGAGAAGAGCCAAAAGAATGGTAATCTAGACTCTCTTTTTTTGGGTCAAATTCAATCCCAAGTGAGAAAGTTCATTCCTGGCAAAGGAGGCAGAGGGATAAAAAGTCCTGGAGCTGTGAAAAGCCCAGCTGGTCACCCCTCAGCCAGCCTGGGCAGCAGGGAACCACCACTTCCCTAACACTGCTGAGAATTCTGAAGGAGGATAAACTGCTCACTAAGTTTTATTCAAAAGTAGCTCCTCAGTTCAGCCTGCAGTCTACTCATTCCCTTGTAGCCCCAGCTTTCAGAGTATACCTTCTCACCCTGTTTTTGTCTGTACCTTAAACTGTCCTAGCTGGTCTTAGCCTGGCAGAGCTGCAGCTTTCTCACCTCAGCAGCTCAGATTATTTCATTAGTTTGCCTTGGCCTCTCCCACACATTACAGAGCAAACTATGATGGATGATTGAAGGCAATTTTATATTGAAAAAAACTCACTAGAGCACTCAAATACAGAACTTTCAGTGTTGAAACACATTAATGCAGGAGGACAGATCTGCATCATTTCCATGAACGCCAATGCCACTGAATTTTTATTTTTGTAACAAACAACTGATGTACTTTTTCCCCCAACTTAACCTGGTACCACATGGGAAGTTCTATAGCTCCAACTCTACCAAAGAACACAACTGATCAGCCCAACATCAGGCCTGGCATGATGTTTTAAAAGGCCTTTAGCTCTTTTTGAAAGGTATTTTGTGTTCTTTATTTTCTGAGAGTCCACAGTTGAAGCACTGGAGAAAACTGTGTTTATACAGCAAGTTCTTTACTGAGCTTTTAGAAGTTTTCTTCTTTTTATAACAAAATAAAAAATTCTAAGTCTTTATCAGTAGCAGATAATAAAATTCTATGTAGAACCTACTTTTGCTTCAAGATACTACTTATCCCTTGTGTACTGCTCTTGGTTGAACTCTGGGGACTTGCCTGTATATTTGGCTTAGGAAGTAAGGAGATAAATAAAACCCTATTGCCTCAGGTTGGATTTAAAAACAAACCAGAACAAATACCCTGCACTGGAAGAGGCAGGGAAGGCCTGGTGTGTGTTCGAGTGCTGGAGCAGGTGGCAGCAGGGGTGGGACATTTGGCCAAGCACACGGGAGCTGTTGAAACTCCAGAGAGAGAAGGGCTCAGTAAAAGTGCTGGGCTCTCACCTGGTAGCTGAGCCCAGTGCTGTGGGTGCAGCAGGGGATGGGGCCTGGTCCTGCCTCACCCCCTGCATCCCCACAGCCTGGAAAGCAGCACTCCCCTCCCTCTCCTCCTGCTCCCTGCCAACAGCTCTTGGACACCCGAGGCACCAGGGACCCTCCCCAGTGCTCTCCTGGGCTCCCCCCTCCATTCCTCCTCCACATCCTCTGCATCCCACTGAGCTGTGCCTGGAACACTGAGGGAGCTCTGCACACAACTGTTCATAAACCCCTAAAGCCTCTGGGAGGCTGGGAGGAGAGAGACAACATAACAAAAGTACTCAGCTGATACTGTCCAATAGAGACAATTTAAGAGCATATCAGTAATTAAATAATAATTAAAGATCAAGTAGATGATACTCCACACTTTTGTTTGCCCTGGGAGATCATTAGCTTAACTCTCTTCTCCCAAGGTGGTCAGTGGCCTTGGTTTTTGCACAACTACTTAGAGAGAAGAAAATGCACTGCCAGTGTTACTAAAAAGTCTCTGGTGTGCACTGAAAAATATCACCTTTCAAATAATAAACCACAACTCTGTGGAAGCTTTCTTGGCATAAAGAAAAACAAAATACATTCAAAGCAGAAATGGCAAGCAAACCATGAAAATACTTTAAAGCCCTTGATGTCTCCCGGCAGCAGGAGAAGAGAGGGGGGAGTACTGCTACGGTCCAAGGAACTGGAAGCTGAGGGACTAATTTTTGGCTCCAGCATACAGCAATAGTTAAGAAGAAAGCCTGCAATGCAAGAGGTGGATCTAACAATTGTATGTTTAAGGAGCTCTTTACAGGACAGGAAATACTGACATTCTACTTCCTGATGGTGAAAATGACTGTGTTAGAGCAGGCTGGAAGCTGCAGAGATGCCTTGTGGAGTCCTCTGGACTCTCAAACCTTTTATCAGCCTGGCCGTGTTAGAGGCACTGACATTTCTGCTACAGTTCTCAGTTATTTCCATAGAATTCAGCCAGTGAGTCAATTGGAACAGCTGAAAACACAGCTCCTGAGCTGTGGGTCAGGCCCTGCTCTTTCAGGGGACAGGGTGTTCAAGGAGCTGGTGCTCCCTGCTCCAGCAAGCCTCTGTGCCTTGGCTGCTGCGTTCCCAGAGCTCCCTCACTGGATGGAAACAGACAGGAAATTGCCCCACACTTTGTACCATGGCTGACAGAATGGGAGAAAGGGAGACAACTAACTTCCTTGGTGCTTTTTTAGCTTCTCTGGTGGAGAAAGTCATTTAAAGCAATGCTTTCTCCAAAAAAAGCAGAATCTCCCCGGAGTCAAGGCTTTCCAAAGAGCAAGGAAATAACAGCAAAAGGTCCTTTTATACTATTCACTCCTCCTACAAACTCAGTCTAGTCCTCTCTTTTCTGTCCTAAACTTGCTCCTAAGAGCAGATGAGCTAAACATAAATTCTGCATTATCCACCCAGATGTTCTC
This sequence comes from Climacteris rufus, assembly GCA_013398175.1. Taxonomy (NCBI): domain Eukaryota; kingdom Metazoa; phylum Chordata; class Aves; order Passeriformes; family Climacteridae; genus Climacteris; species Climacteris rufus. Next base: position 571,293 of record VZRZ01000243.1, on the reverse strand, counting down.
TTTGAGAAACTGATGCATGCACTACAAACCTTCCCGACAGCCAGTTGCACTGATTTAGTTACTTATTTTCATTGGAGGTTCTCAGGACCACATTCCCAGCAAGCTGCAAAGCCCCAAGCCTCAGTGAAGTCTCTCAGAGCTTGGCCAGGCAGCAGCCAGGAGAAGCAGGGAGTTAACCAGTCCTGGGTGGCCAGATCAGCAGTCATGAAATCAGCACAGCTATTCTGAGTGCAGTGAGAAATACACCCTTAACAGCAGCTACTGTAGTCCCTCCTCTGCAGCAGCTCTAAAAATGCTAGCCCTCATTTAGAGTGGCTGAGACTCACCAGTCCCCTTGGGGTTTGCTTTTGAACAGGTAGAAGGGATGTCACCACTAAAGAGATTTGTACCCCACAAAAAATAAAACATGTCTTCCTTGTCCTTTCCTCTTGCTGAATTTTTAAAAATTTGTCTTTATTTAGGGATGTTGGGGCCAACTTTACAATATAAAATATGAAGGTTATTAATAAGCACTAAAAAGGGCCAAGAGCTTGTTGTTAGTGTGAGCTATTGAGCCACAGGGGTGGGTGGGTGATGACACATCCTCAGGCACTGTGATCATAATGCCTGGGCTGAAGACTATTTGTTTATTTTCTGCAGCACCAACAGCTGAGGACTGAAGCTACAGCCAATAATACACGAGTCCAGTGCAAGCAAAATATACACACAAACCTTCCCATCACGTCCTCAAATATTAAAGCAGACCATAAGAGATCAGAAAATACATGGCAAAGGGAATACTAAATAAAATAATATTGTTCCTGACTGTAAGAGTCCTTACAATATTGTTCTTCATTCGCAAGTATTTCAGGTCTCAAGCAGTTGCACATTTCTCTTTTTCACTGCTAAGTGAATTCTGTGAGTCTGACTGTGCTAAAATAAATTAATGTGCTTTGATTTTTCAAGGTATCAAAGGAGAGAAAAGTGAGCAGCTCTTCCTGTGTTTTTGCTTAAGGAATACATCCTCCACCAGTGATAGGGAAATTCAGAGATGTGTGTTATTCTAGGAAGGATTTTCTGTTCATTAATCCTGGTTGGCTATTCATCAGATAAACCACTATGTCCTTTTTGTTAACAAAAGTATGTCCAGCCATATTTTAAATGGAACAATTTTCAAGAGATTTTTTTAAAAAGACCCTTTTTGCTGGCTAAAAATTCTGGGCAATTCTGCATCCAAAAACTTTGTACCCTGCTACTGCAATCTCTTTTTCCTTAAACAAGGCATCATCTAAGCACGACTGGTAACTGGTTACCCAACAACATCTAGCTATGAGACCCACACTTCAGTGCAGAATTTGCCACTAAGTATCTAAAGATTCCAAAGCTTATTTCCAGCACAACAGCACTGAGAAACATAGCAGTAATTCAAAGACTACACTTTTGAAATAATAATTAAATCTTACTATCATTGGTATTTGACTTTTATAGAAAAACACTTCACAAAAATCTTCAAATGAACATACACAGTCAAACCAACTGTTGTGTCAAATTATGGGACAGCACGATAGACTTCTCACTGTTGGTTTGATTTTTTTTGCAGACTGATGCCGTTTGTTGTAATGAAAAAACAAATTACTCATTTCAGATGTAGCATTCCCTACAACATGGAAACATTAGGTAAGGTGCTAGAAGCTGTGTGTAAACCTTGGAAATCCCCGATTTTAGATGGTCATGGAGCCTTTGGTATGGCCACAGAATTGCAGCTGCCAGTACTGGGTCAGACCAACCTTCCTCAGCTTCCAACACACGCTGATGTAACAAAGCAGATTTTATCCCAGTGAGCCTGGGCAGTGATTCCCACTGGGAACAGCCAGCACTGCAAACACTGTCATTAAACCTGGCTGCAAGGATGTGCTCAGCAGGCCTGCTCTGGGGCTCAGAGATCAGAGCTTTGCTCCATCAAGGCCGTGCTGCACGTTTGGGCAATGCCCTGCTCAGGAAGGAGCAAAGTTGCCACGAGAAACACGCAGGACACGCAAGTTACACCCTCAGTGCAGGAATTGCCAGTGGGCAAGGAAAGCAGCAGCTTGGGACAGAGCTTCCACTGCTGGCAAACAGATCCAAGGGCACTTCTCACCTTGCAGGGAAGCTCTGCTACCTTAGATATTGGGAAGAAATTATTTACTGTCAGGGTGGTAAGGCACTGGAACAGCTTGCCCAGGGAGGCTGGAATGCCCCGTCCCTGGACGTGTTCAAGGCCAGGCTGGATAAGGCCCTGAGCAACCTGGTCTTGAGGGAAGTGTTGGACAAGATGGCCCTTCAAAGTCCCTTCCAACCCCTCAACATTCCATATGGATTAGATATGTGCCACAGGTTTCATGTAGAAATAGTAAACACAAAGAGAGGAGGACCACAAGCACAACTGCAAACACACCCTTAATCTGGCTGCCTTAGCACTTGGCTGAACTTTGCCCTTGACTGACAGAAAATAACTCTATTATTTACCTATTTATATAATTATGTAACTTATTTATTACGTAATTTTATCTACTACAATACACAGCAGTGATTACTATAATCATAAAATATGAGCAATGTAAAAAGAAATGTAATTATTTTCATATCATTAAATATACAGATATAATTACATAATATTTAGTTATTGATTAACTAAAGTTAGAATTCACAGCCAGCACTATCAGAAGTACATGAATGTTTAACCTTCTAAAGGTGCAGCATTTCCATACCCAGCCTCAATTTTCTGCTTTTGAATTAACCTGACACAGAAAAAAAAGACTGTAGCTTATGCAGAAGTATAGCAACTGCATCTAGTCACTCAGAAAGCAAACTGGAACTTAAACCTCCAGCAATTAAAAATAAAGCACAGTATAATTATAACTGCAAACCTTTGAAGAGTTTGAATAGGATATTCATACTTATTATACTATAAAAAGAAAGGGAAATGAGACAACTTTTTGGCTCAGGATGAGCTCTATTACCACTGAAATAATTTTTGTCTAGCTGCAAACATTACACAAGGCAATATATTTTCAAGACAAGTAGTTGTTATGTTAACAAGAATGACTAAGATGCTTCACTTCCCCCCAGATCCTATCCTCCAACTATTCTTTCCTATTTTCCTCCCTGGAAGAACCTCTTCTCAGAATATAGCATACACAAATGTACTAACATTTCAGCAACTGTATCCATCCATTAGATTTCTTCTGAAGCAGTTACTGTGAATTAAACCCATAATTTTGGCTAAAAATAAATAGAGTGTAGACAACCCTATCACTGGAATGAAATTCAAGACTCAAAACTGCCAAACCATTCTGTGTTCACTCCTCTTGTCCCAAGCCTTCTCTATTTTATCTTGCCTTTTTAGCTTGTATGTAAGACACTGCCTGTCACTGGATATTCCCAGATACAGATCCCACAATCAAACGGGCTCAGTCTGTGATAAAAACAAGCTTGTTTTTTTGGAAATCCAGTGACAAGCCAGACTCTTGTTATAATACCTTGGAGCTGGGTGTCTAATGGAGGCATTTAAGGTGACAGTCTCCTCTTGCCCTCATTGCCATGCCCCACAACAATTCCAGCTGCTGTGCCAGGGGGGCACACCTCCCCCTGCCCACTGCTCACAGCTGCCTCCTGGGGCTTTCCCTGCTGCCCACCCTCCCTCTTTGGCACCTTCACCCGAGGGTGGAGCCTGGGCCATGGCAGAGCCATCCCTGCTCTCCTCTGGGCTGCTGCTGGGAATGCTTCTGCACGAGAGAAATTGCTCCCCATTTGTGAGCTGAGGGGGAAAAGGAGAAGAGGAAAAGTGACATTTACACAACATGGAAAATTTCTCATTTGTAATTCCATTGTTAAGACAGCATTTCCCAAGAGGGCAGAAATAATTGCTGTTTTTCTCCAGAAATGCCTCTGTGAGGGTCTCTGTATGGAGTTCCTCCTACACATGCACACCTTGTACTCGGCACTTTGTGGCCACCAATTCATTATCAGCATGCAGGATTTTGAAAGTAACCACCAAACACCTTCTGAAGTCAGTTCACTTTTCATTTTCACTGAACTGCTATCTAAAGTTGGGCTTCAAGGAATACATTGCTTGTTCCCTGAGGAAAAAGGCAGTGGTAGGACTGACACATCCCTAAGCACTGGATAACAAACACCCTCATGGACAAACCTGCCAGAAGCAAACGAGCTCGGACAGCACTCAGATCCCTTGGCAATGCTTTTAATACTGCTATTATTTATACATGTCCAACATTTACCTAAATTTAATCCCTACTTCTGGAGTCAAAGATTTTTCTTTGTCCTGTCAAATCAACATGATCCTGCCCTGCTCATGCCCTCCTGCTTGTCTGGCCTGAGAGAAGCAGAGAGATAGAAACTCCAATTGTTCAACACATCATTGTTTCCCTTGTAGACAGATTTTGCCTTATAGTTAGATCTCCATAAATGAATAAAAGATCCATTGACCAGCTTCAGCCTAATTGTCATAATTCCCACACTGCCTCCCTAGCAATAAGACTCCAACCTTTTTTACTGAAGTGCCAAGCTGTTTTGGCAAGCTGTGTTAATTGCCCACTGTAATGCCTAAAGACTCTGATATCTAAAAGGAAGATAAAACAGGGATTAGTAGCAAAGCACTAAAGAATTAAAGCAGCACATAGAGAAGAGTTTACAAACCATTCAAAACCTTAGACTGCAAACAGAGTAGGCTCCACTTACAAAATCAAAAAACTTAACTGCAGTGGCCAAAGGCTTCTCCCTCTGCTCTGTGCCTTGGCAACAGCAATAGTATCACCTTGTTTAGAAAAAGGTTATTTTTTTTAAATTCCCATACTTAAACTTGTGTGCTCTGAGAACAGATGGCAAACCACGTGTCATAAAACAAAACACGACTTTTAGACAGAGATTGGAAAACAAGATTTCTCCTTTAAAACCAGGAATCATTCATTGGACTCCTGAAGCCACTGCACTGCAATCCCTTGTTACATAAGCCAGGCCAGCAGGGCCTCGGAGCAACCAGTTCTCTCCTGAGACTTACAGTAACAAAGGGGATAATAAGAAGTATCTAAAAGACCTCAGCCACCTCTCACTGCTTACTACTTCTGTACTGCTCTCTGAGTTTTGAGACACTGCTTTCAGCACAATGTGACCTCTGAAGTTCAGCTCTTCCCAGAAGCACAGCAATCATCTGATTTTTCCTTTTATTTTAACTCTGCATCTCTGAGGGAGCCATTTGATTTCTCTCGGCCAGGTAGGGAAGGATGTAACAGATATGCAACACTGCAGGGAAATTCCCAGAAACACTGCCTACTGCTCTCCATCAAAATGGCAACAGGGTGGAGGCAATCCCCCTGAGATCTCTTGTGCCACAGAACCCTCTGTGAGCAGAGCCGGGCTGGATGTGCAGCCCCCACAGCCGAGCCAGGGTACTCCCACTGCCAGGAGGGCACTGTGTTCCCACCTTCAGAGCAGCAGGCACACCCAAGAATTATCCATATTATCTCTCAGGAAGAGAATAATTGAATATGGATGGGACAACTGTGGACATTTCATTGCAGGAGAGCAGAGTAACAGAACAAGGATTTGTATGACAGGCATGGCAACACCACAGAGCCAGTATGTGTGCACTCCATTTCAAAATCAAGGTAATTTTACTGGGTGTTCTGCTGGGCCCCAAGCAGCAGCCTGTGCCTTGCTTCCCCAGGTGCGTTATTCCAACAGGAATATTCCTGCAATATTCCAGCAGGAACAGCCACGCCGGGAGTGCATTATACCTCTATGAACTCCTGCTATCACACAAATTGCTGGGGTTTGGTGGTGATGAATTAGTTTAGTATGAATTTATGGAAAGTACAGACAAGAATGATTTACTTGGATAAATCTTTTGCGCACGAGACTGCATCTGGACTGATAATATGAGCTTCCGTAATTTTGTTATATTTTATTGAAAAAAGAAAGGAAACATTTGAAGACTCAGATAAATTAATTATCCAACCCAGTTGAACTTTCTTCTTCCAATTATTTGCTATACCGAGAGAGCAGATTTTTATAATAGAATTGGATGTAATGAAGTTTGTAAAATGAGAAATTGAAATGAATTAAAAACATTGATTTTTTTTCCCTCTACAGATGGATTTTCTCTTGACATCCCTTTCACTTTTTTCACTATCTTTGCAGGATCACTTAGTACCGCATTCAGGAGGCACCTGGCATCTCCAAAGCAAATGAAATTGATTTTTGTACTAACATTGCAGTACAGTAGCAAAACTGCAACTTTTATTCAGCCTGTTCTGTTTAATACTGTTGGAGGAGGCAGACTGGACATCAATGGAGTGAATGAGTCTTTGCTCATATGTTCTGTCCACATCCACTTATTTTCATGTTAATAAGACTGTACAAAGAATAACCAGCTCTATGGTAGCTTTTATGGTTAATATATGGTATGATTTTATGGTATTTAATATGCACACATTTTAGCTATGTTTTATTCTGTATCAAGGTTTTGCATTGAAGCTTCTTAATTTTCATCCAGAATACAAGGTACAATTTGAGACTCTTGTCTCAGCTTTTTTATGTATGATCTTGGGATAGTCACTTGGCCTTTCTGAGACTTAGCATAAAGCAACACAAGTGATGCAATTAAAAATGCATGTAATTCACTTCTGTAAAGCCATTCAAAATAAATGTAAAGGGTAAAGCAAAATAGTGGTTGATTTTGACACCGCAAGCAGTTTCTATTTTACCCCATATGTACCTTATAAGGCAATTTTCAATTTTTTGCCTGTTTACAGGAAACTGTTTTGTACTCCACAGCTCCTCATGACAGTTTGCATTCACCCCACCCTTGCTGGGATGCCTTAACTGTTCACTACTGTAACTAAGCACCAGGAAATTATATTATCACCATGCTCATTTTTCCAACTCTCCCCATAATAAATGAAGTTTATTCAATACACTGTTTCACACACACAAACAACAGAAGAGAGGAAAGCCAGAGAATTTATCTCAGCTGCAGAACAGCAACATATAAAACAAAACCTTTAGATGAAATCCCTCATAAGATGACACAAAATAAGGCACAAAAAATGACTGACAAACTTAATGTGATGTGGAAGGGCTGCACACGTTCACTGATGGCTGGAGAACAAGGGAAATGCTCTTACAGTGAGGAGTAAATTCTGAGCAATACAGTAGAATAGATTGCAATAAAAAAATTAAACTCTGGCCCATTTTGAAGAGAGAGAGAAAACAGAGGGAGATGGCAGGAATTCAAAGTGCTTGGTGTTTAGAATGGCATTCTAATATCCTCAGTATTTAACGGGTAAGCAGTGTATTTGTCAGAGATCCCATATGTTCAACACTACAATTAGTTACTTTTATTTCCTTCAGCTAAGTAAGACACAAGAAAGGCTGTGGGCTGTGCCACCTACTGAAAAGCAAACTGGGACACAGTGCATCTGGGTAAATTTTACAGGTAACTGTGTCTTTCACGTGACACACACTACACCTGGCAAGCCCATATTCCAGGGTTCAAGGCACTATTCTCCACCTGTTATTCCAACCTAAATTACAAGAGAAGTTGAGTAACATTCAGCAGGAGAAATAAATTACATTCTTGGGCAGACTGACAGCACAGCTGTAGAAGTACCCCAGGAAAAACTATCCCTCACAAACATCACTGAGCACTGATCCAGTATTTTACCCAATTTTAATAAATGATCCTGATCTGCCCACACAGATTCAGGAACTAGAGATGCAACAGCACTAAGACAAAATGTTAAGCTGATTGTCCCGAGCAGCATGATCACAAAAACCCATTGTCAGGGCTCTGAAGATGAAGCACTTCCTCTGAGTGGGAATCCTAGAGGCAAGGGGCAGGGTGCTTCTGCCAAAGAGAATAAATTACACCTTCAACCACGGGACAGCTCTTGGCACTCCAAGAGCAGTTTAAAGATATCTTGGTATGAATAAGAATCAGAACCTGTGAGACATTTTTGATATAAATTCTGCTAGAAAATTGTGTTCTGCTCTCCTAGGTGCTTGGACACACTATTTTCACATTTTCTACTGCTGGTATGTCAGGACATGGTATGTCTAGCGTGAATATGAGACACACATTGGTTTCTTCACAGTAAAGAAGAGAAAACTTAATTTTCTGCTTCAGAAAACAGAACTGCTGGTTCAGAAGGTCATCAAGTACCAGTCTTCTCTATGGAGGGAAAACACCGAAACAGAAAGTTGTGAAGCAAAGCTCTCATATGGCAGTATCCCTAACAAGCTGAAGTTGGGTGGTACATATGGGAGAAGAAAGTACTGAAGGCAGATTTATAACTCCACAAAAACACTGATGCTACTTTTTTGCAGAAACATTTATGTATTTATTTATTCCATTCTGCACTGATCTAGTACTTGCAGCTGAGAACTCTTCCTCAAAAGTTTAGGACTTACTATAAGAAATATTTAATAAGGCAATTTATATGTTGAAGCTATGATTAAAAACCCCAGATTATTGCAATGTTTTGAACTATTACAAAACAGAAAAGAGTTTTTTCTTATAGTATTTCACACATTGAAGAGTACAAGACAACTCCAAATGGTCTTTATAAAGCATAGAATTTTAATGAGAAATCTAATATAAACCAATGATCTAAGCAAGTATAGAAATCAACACTGTAAATTCTGTTCATGCTGGCCTTGGGGAAAAACAAATCTGTTCTTTTTATCTCCACGTGAACTAGAAAAGATGGCTCTGAATCACACCAGGCTGATCTACCCCAGAATTTAGCTGGTTTCCTATTTCCAGCCAAGGCTTGCCCATGGGTAACATGTAAAACCAGGTGCCTTACAGCCCCGAGACTCTCCAATTCAAAGACTGCTCCAAAATACAGGACAGCTCTCTTCTGGCTTGATTTGGACTGACAACACACTTACTCTGTTTTCTCAAAGCTGTCCCATATCGAGTTAAAATAAACAAACAAGCTGGAGACCATGACGGGGGCATGACTTTTAATCTTTAGCTCTCTTGGGTATGCTCTTATTTCAATTCTTCTCCTCTGTAAGCCAGTAAATGCTTACATTTTATTGTGGAAAGTGGAACAGCTTCCACAGATAAGCATATTAGATGGAAAGCATAGGTTGCATGGATTATAAAATAGTGATTTTTGCAAGGCTTATAAATGGACTACACTTAGGAGATTTTCAAAAGAAAAAGTATTACTATTCTAGAGCTACCCCAAATACAGGCAGTCTATAACTATGCTCTACTAAAATTCCTGTCCTAGCCCGAGATTTTTAAAGTTATTTATTGAATAAAGACTGAATGTAGAAATAGCAGCACCAGCAGAGTTTGGCAAAATCGAAGGAGATCAATGGAAGACAGTAATTTCAGATTTCAGCAGGTGACTGCAGACAGTAACACCAGTAACAAAAAAGACCCAACACTCAAGCATCCAGTGGAAAACATAACCCTAATCTAACCCTGCATGCTCCCTGTGGAGGAATGTTTGAGTTGTCTTGCTGAGTTGATCAGCATCTCTTCAGAAACAGCCCAGATAAAACCAGATTTTTTGTATCTTCCTGATCAATTACCCTTTAAATTCGTTTTGAAGAACTTCAAGCAGGTCAAACAACAAGTTTCAACCTCACCTCTTTGAGAGACCTTGTTTAAGAACAGAAATGGAATTAATTTGCTTCTGGATACATACTTCCACATCTATAGTTCCTTATATATACACTAATTATTTCCTTAATTAAGCAAGTCTTAGCAGAGGAACTTTCTTCACCAGTACTCCCAGTGGAATACTTCAGCACTACTGATGTTCTACCGTGACCTTATGTAATTACAAATTGGCATGGTCAGCCACTCGAAGACATCAGACTGAGAAACATTTCTGTCTGTTTTAGAAAGTAAAGCAGATATTCACAGTTGTGCTGAATTTTTACTATAGTCTGTAGATAAGAATAAAATTTCATAACCTAAGTGTAACTGAGATTTCTGTTACGGCAGTAAAGCAGTACAGAAATCAGAGCCTCTTATTGTATATTCGGATCAGCTCAATATGGAAAACTAAAAGTTTTTAAATGTTTAAAGAAATCTAAAAGCCAAATTACCTTGGAAGGCCTGTAGTGCTTGTAGGAAAGATTAATATACCTCATAATGAATACATTAGCAATGAAGTCACAGAATGCTTGTATCAGGTTTTCCTGCAACACTTCATGGTATATTAAATAATTGGTAGCACAGAGCAAAGCAGAAACATAGAAGTGTATTTCCAGCAAGCCAGAAATCATGCCCTGAGTCTGTACTACATGAACACTTGAAAAATTCAGTGGATTGTGGAAGCACCACCCACTAAACACAGTACATTCAATGCACCTCAAATACAGGAAATAAAAATGGAAATCAAAGGCATGAGGTGGAAAACATGACTCACAAACCCCCATGAGCAGCCTGCATGTTATGATTCCTCACAAAACTTAAGAGTTATAAAAGGGAAACATTAGGAAAGAAAACAAATAACCCCCAAACAACACTCCCCAAACCACAACAAACTCAAGAGCTGGACTACACATAATAGTGCAGGGAAGGTCTGGAAAGGAGAGCTGGGCAGCTGCCAGGAAGGACAGGCAGAAGTACATTAAGTCATGAAGCTGCAGGGAGAGGACAGTGAAAAGGAACTGGAGGAAAAACGATTAGGCATTAGAAAGCAGACAGACAGACAGACTGACTGACTTCTGGGCCATTGATTAAAGACCTAAATAGGAAAATGAGGAACAGAGGATGAACATCAGCAACATGATTCAAGAAAAGAATTCAATTTTTCTCATTCCATTGGGAAAAGTAGCACTTTCAAAAAAGAAGAATATAAAGAATTAAAAAGGTAAAATACAACACTAGTATCAGGGACAAGAAGCAACAATTACTCAAGTGTTAACCCTGAGCAGATTGCCAATCTAAAATGTCAACTTGTAGGCTCTTAATATACATGCAAAATACTTCTGTAGTGGAACAACATCTCTCTCCAGTACCTGACTGCTTCCTTCTCTTCTCCTGCCCACCCACTCCCGAGAAATAAAATCCAGTGTCAGTTTAGATCCATGTTAGTGCACCGGATCCAAGACTGAGCATCTGTAAGTGGCACCTCTGGATACTGTCCCATCCTTTGCCTCCCTGCTGGAAGCTCTCTCTCCTCTTTCTGCAGCTCCCAGCGAAGGTGCTGGGCATTCCCTGCTGCCTCAGGACACAGAACTGTATCAGCAACAATGCCATGGAGCAGAGGAGCTCAGCTGGATAACAGCATCCCAAACAACACTTGCAGTAAGAGAGGGGCAGATGCCATTTTTGAGAAATGTTCTTTATACCACACTCATCTTTCAGCTGGTAATAAAGTCCTCACCTGTAGCCATCTCTGCTTTAAATGCTTCTATAGTTTTGCCATTTAGTGTCCAGCCTGAGAATTTAATAAAACTACAGAATTCCATCTGAATTTTAAACACACACACACACACAGTTAGCTGCCACCCTGCCTTCCCAACAAAGGGTCCTAATTAATAATTTTGCCAGTATGAAATGTGTTGTGTAATTGCTCAGAAATCAAGTTTCATTAACACTAGCATTAACTACTGAAAACTGGCAGAAATACCATTAGCAGATGAAGCATCATTTAAATTAAATGCTTCATTGTAGTTTTTCGTATCAAAATTAATGCATAGAAAACGGGCATACCAAACTTCAGAAATAATACTTCTTTTTGGTGAGGAAGAAAATGAATTTTCCACTGAATAAATCTCAATTACATTTGTTTTGTTACATGTAATTTTAGAAACGGCAATGAACACTTGACCCACTAATTTTCTACATAAATGTGAGCACTCCTGAAAGAAACTAAAGTTGTTTTCAATATTAATTTAGATCTCTAACTTTGGATACCTCGATTTTAAAAGCTCTACTTGCATTTTTTATTACATGAGACAATATGTATGAAAGTATTTTACTGTAACCTTGTCAAATGATAGGTGCAAAACAAACAAAAGGAAGGGGGGTTTTATTCAGCACAATGTTGGAATTTACTGCCACAAATTGTAGTGGTAACAAAAATTGTAAGTGGGCTAAAAAGGAGAAATATTAATGCAGAATGGACTATCTCATAGATTAACAGAATGGGTGTGCAAATCCCTCACTCAGAAATAGCTTCTTTCAGGGCTTTCTTCTCCCTTTCCAGCAAAGAATCCCATTACATGTGTCCTACTCCTACACAAATTCCCTTTGAATTTGCTCCTGCGAGTTTCCCAAGCTGAGAGCCAGAGAACCCTCTGTTTAGTCAGAGCTAAATGTGCAAGTTTTCATGATTGAATAGCTATGTCCAGCAACTACAGCCAGGCTCAGCTGAAGGAGGTAAAGATACAGGGAATTGCTACCACTAAAGAAGTTCTGACCATCAAGAAGAATGTTTTGTTTTATTAAAGTAACACAGCTGCTCCTATTTGTGTCACCTCAGTGACACCCAGGGTTTCCCTCATGTTGAACCCTCTGCTCAGGGATTTCTGTGGGGCCTAAAGCCAGTGCCAGCAGCTGCAGCAATGACATTATGCTCAATAATAAGTCAAGGAATTGACATTTTTCTTTGCAATTATACAGGCTCCCTTGTTTTGGTTTGGTTTATGTACAGGAGGAGAAAGTGAGGGATTCAATGTAGGAAACTGTACCTACAATATTCTTAGGCAATGCATGTGAAAGCAGTTAGATGCAACATTAGCAAATGCTAATTATAGTGGAGGTTGTTAAAATCTCAAAAAAAACCTCAGTATCAAAATCAAATAATGGTCAAATTAATACACCAATAGGTTAGCCTAAATGTTGTTTGAATTAAATGACATTAATTAGATCAAAGGATTAATACCGTGACTAATCAAGCTTTTAAACACAAAAGCTAGCCTTTTGGCTGGTTATACACTCAGCTAAATAATTTAATTTGTCTTGGTCATAACTCAGCTTAGCAGCTTATTAAATATCCTAAAACTGAAAGCAAAGTCTAAGTCACAATATCAAAAGCAGCTCCTCTCATGTAACTTGGACTCTCCTCTCTGGCCCAACATTCTTTCCCTCCCAGCAAAAGCCAAAAAGGTATTGAAAGTAATCCCTAAAAATCAAAAATGTTATAACCTTTGTGACTTCTAATGGCTGGACACAGCTTAATGGGAACATTTATGACACATCCTCAACAGGAACTGCTCCCTATTTTCCTGCACTGGTTTGAAGGCAGCTTTTAACTCTTGTGACTCCTGCATTTCTCCCACACTCGCATGACCTTGGATTCCCACTATAAGGCTGCCAACTAAAAAAGGGCTGGACTCTCTCTCACTGTTTAGATTTCTAAAGTTAAATACAATAACTGTGAAATAGAAACAGCACAAAATCTCGTCCTGAACCACTGACCTCTCACAGGCTTCTTGCCTGGGAGCACAAACTAAAGTTATAGAACATTCTCCTGGCACAGAGCTTTCTGATCAAAATTTTTTCTGTCCCCCATGAGGGACAGAGGTCAAGTACCCAGGAAGACAATTTCTAAATATCACCTCTACACCACCTAAGGCAGCTGTGTTTTGAGAGATTATGAAGTTCACCACTTTCCCTTCAGATTTGTCACTACTACAGAAGGCAACAAGGGAATTCTTCTGTTGTCAAGATTTAACTGGCTCTCAGTGATACCAGGGACTTGAGGGAAATCTGGTCAAATGCTGCTCTGGAACCACAAAACTCGGTACAAAGTTCACCCAGTGGACAGACTGGCTACCAAGTCTTCAAAGTACATGCATGACAGTCTCTTTCCTCCTTACAGTTGTGTCTAACCAGATGAAGGTGAATAGCTTGAATGAATATGCCCTTGTACAACTATATGTTGAAAAAATTATCCAAATGAAAATAACATGGAAAATACAACCAGTGGGTCAAATTATGGAAATATGCAATTTATGGTCCAAGTTTCACCTTAGAATCTCTAGCCAGTAGAGACATCCATAAAAATTATTCCTGTCCCTGCCATTTTAAAGCTAACTCCAAAACCATAAGCTATCACTTTCAACTAACTTACCAAAAGCTCTGCATATGTATGGTACAAAATGAGCATTTAAGAAACCTTTCAAACACACATTTATGTCATGGGAGCTATTTTGCTTTATGTCACATCAAGCAAAGAAGAAAACAGCAAATAATTAAAGCAGTTTCCACTAGTGCTATGAAGTTGGCTGCTGTGTGAATAGAAAAAAACCACCACTGGTCTCCTTTTTGTAACACTAAAATACTGTTTGCAGTGTCTTTGAAGTTTTGTATCAACAAATCCACTAACAATGCACTAATACTTGAATAATTACCTCCCTTCCTGCCTACAGAGCTTCAGTATTACCATCCTCGACAATAGCTTCATAGAAAGGCAAACTGATCACTGAGGCTCAGCCAAGACAAAAGTAGGACCCTGTCTGCTTTTATGAAAAAACACCATCAGTGGAAATGGAGAAAAAAGGAAAAAAACCAGAAGGCAATACCCAGTATTAAGTATAAGTCATGAAAACACTGTTTCACCTGATCTCTCTCATTGTATTGATTACATGAAGTGTTCACCTTCTAACTCTAACTAATTTTTTGGTGGATTTCAAGAGAGCACTTCAAAGCACTCACAAGACAGGGCTGGATTCTCAAGCTGAGTCACTGAGGTTTCCTGTTCCAGCTCCATGTTCTGCAGACAGATGTGGGACTGCTGTTACCACACTACACATCAACAACACCAGGTTCCAAAAGAGACAAACCAGATGAGAAACATTTACGGGGAAAAAAAAAAGTTACAACATGATGATGCATTTCCATGCCCTTAAAAGACCATAAATGCTAGAACTGAAAACCAGCGTCTAACACACAATCACGTGGGAAGGAGATAAGAGTAAAAATGATAGATACAGGGCAGTGAGGAGTGAAGTGGGAGTGACTGGTCAAGCAGATCTAGGAGGCTGGAATTCTGAAGGGTTTAGGTCAGATTAAAAATGTAAGGGCATAAAAATAATGTAATTACAAACACAGGTCCCCTGCTTTCCAGCAGTTCTATCCAGAAATGTGCCTTGGATCCATCCCTATTTCACCAACTGCTCTGTCAAAGCAATAGTATGTATTTATAAGTAGGAAAGCATTTATTTGAAGTTTATGTTTGATGATGTGATCTGGATATGAACTTTCTATGAAACATGCCAAAGGACATTGGAACCATATGGCAACAAGCTGGTTTTGTACATCTGCTAGCTTGTGCATGTCAAACGTTTCAAATAATTTTACTTTTGTCTCTTCATCACACACAAAATTAATGTAAACAACAATTCAACAGGGGTAACAACACCTGTCATAGATCCAAAGTTGCCCAATGGAGAGCTTCTAATTTTCATTAAGTGTATGTAGTTTAGGTATTATTTTCTAAACAAATATGCAGTGCCTAATTTCATATAATGCTCTTGCAGTCAGTTTTAAATTGACACTGGTCAGCATGAGGTGATAAACCCAGGACTCTCAGATTTATATGCAGCCAAAGGACTGGCTCAGATAGTAAAGGTCACAGGGCAAACCAATTACTTTTTTGAAAAGTGCATAATAAAACAAACCAAGAAGGAATCACCAAAACCCGACAGATTTTTCATCCATGTGGCTATCCAAAACTGAACAAAAATCCTCATTTCACAAGGAATTTCCCCCTTCTTAGAAGGCAGCACACCAGTTACCAGCTGTAACTCACTAATGCCACTTACTCTCTAAACTATGACGTAAGTTGTATGAGCCAATAAGGCTGTACAGCAACCTTGACATGGGAATAAGGAGTTTGGAATTACAGGAATTCTTATGTTATAGAGCTGGCTATGTACATCAGGAAAAGTCTTCAATCCCTATCATCTTCTGCATGTAAGAACTAGAGCTTGTTGAAGAAATGAACTGACAAAAAGGCAGGACCCACAACTAGCAATGTTATTTTTTGATATAAAGACATTCAAAACATGCAGCTGTAAATATCCTACAGGCTGAGAGACACAAACCGATTTCCTCTTTGAAAAAAGGGATTTTGGACAAAAGCTGCTACCATAAACCCCAGTTTTCACATAAAAATGTCTCCAATGTTTTCCCATCTTCTGTTCTTGCTAGAACGCAGAAAAACTCTAAAAGCCTTTTTTGGGTTTTAGAACTTCAATACTTTGGTGCTGAGCCTTAGACTCTCACAAAAGCATTCCCTAAAAAGGGAGAAGGAAAAGACTTGGAGGCAATAGAAAACAGGGCTGGGAGCAGTGTATTTTTAAAAATAGAAAATTTAGAGTGTTATGGGATAAGTGTGCAAAACCCAATGTGCTTTTTTTAAACTGTAGGCTGTCAAATCCAATTAAAAAAATATTGGCATCCCTGAAAAAAATATGTTTGTAAACAGCTTTGCACTTTATCTGACAATTTTGTGTTGGTGCTGGAGTGCCTGGGGTTTGAAGGCTAAAGAGGGAAATGTCACAGCTGCAATGTTTCCCTCTCAGAGCACAGGCACCACATCTGCCCAGGGGGTGCTTCCACAGGCACAGCTCACTGAGCTCCTGGGCAAGGTCAGCACCACACGGATGTGAGAGTGCACAGCCTCCGAGACACAGGGCCTGGCCCTCAGAAAGGAATAAAGCCCCAGACAGCTTCAAATCAATACAACTTGAATGCAAAATTCTGCAATTAAACTCAACTGCAATAAGAAAAAAAAACCCAAACCAAGCCAACTTCCAGTTCAGACATGAAATGAAGGTGTGGGATGTTGTCTGCCCATTTATGATCAAATGTTGCACGTGGGTGGAAGACTGGAAAGCAGTGCTGTTCATCCAAGCGAAGAAAAAAAACCATGGAATCAACAGTTCTGGCATGGATGTTCCCAAAGTGAGATGCACATACAAACAAGAACTTGAAAGAAAATTTCTGAAAACAATTGGAGTGATGGTGGGATGCCTCCAGGTTTAGCCCCAGGCTGACTGAAGGCAAATGCATGCTTCTCCCTCCAGACTGCAATGCTGCCTCAGAACTGCCATTATCATCCCTCTACTGCCGAAATTAAATTTATCTGGACTTCAAAAGCTGGTGTGAATCCTGCCCCTGTTTGATTTCTGTTACAGAAGCAGAACCACGGGGTAGATAAAAAGCACCAGTTAGTGATGCATAATTATTTAAGCACCATTTTTTCAACTTTCTAACTGAATATGGACTCTCTTCTATTGTAGGCAGAGCATATTCTGATGCACAATGAATTCTGCATAATCCACACAGCTTCCTCCTCAGCTAAAAGAAGTATTTCTTGCTGAGTAATACCAATTTTGGCTCTTAGATCCTAGGAACATTAATTATTATACTGGCATCAATGATTCAGTAAACACGTCTGTTGTAAATGGTCTTTAAAATTAAAGCACACTGTTGAAGTAGTGGTTTAGCAACTACAGGCTTTTCAGTTCTATGGAAAGACTGCTGTGTTAAAAGAAGTGTTCAAGGGCCTTTATCCAAACACTTTGCACGTATAGTAAAAAGGCACAACCATTTTTGTCTTATTTGACATTTCAAGGATATTCCCAAGATTTGTAATAACAGTAAACCAGGTGGAACAAATCTCTGAAGAGTATAAAACAGAATATCCAATCTTTTCTAATTACTTTCCAAAATCTTTATGTCTACTTCACATCTGCCTCCTCTGTGCACGCCACGTTTCCCCCAAGTAAGCCCTGAAACAGTTGTTGCATTCTCTGAGTACCAAGGAATGGGACATCTGGATCCCAAGTCAGCCAGATGGCAGCTCCTCACTGAGGACACACAATTTCCCTTTTCCTTTGACCTGCTGCAATTCATGATGCCAGCACTGGGGAGAAGGGATGTTCTGCTCGCCCCTCTCCTTCAGTTCTCCTCACTGCTGGCCCTTATGCCTGAGGAAAACCAAATCCTACACTGGTTCTCTGCTTCACACACTGCTCTCTTACTCAGAATGCTGGATAAATCCTAATGCACAAGAAAGGTAATTCAGAAATAGAAAACCTAGGAAAATAAGACCAGATTTCTGGTACTTACAAAGTTTCATCCCTCACGTTTAGGTGATAAATAAGTACTTTTCAAGAGAAAATATTTATACTCATTAAAGGACATTTTCTTTTACAGAAACAGGACTAAACACAACTGTAAGGCTGCAGAATGATGTCTAGAAAACATTGTAAAGTCAACATTTATATACATCTATTTGTATACACATACTAATTCCAGCAAAGCTCAATATGGTTTTAAAATATTTTCCATCATCTCTTCTGCATGAAGTTGGTCTCAAATTAATTTCTTTTAAACTTAATCTTTCATATACACAGCCCCAAACCAAAATATTTCTTCTCAGAATGCCAAAGATTTAATTCAGCTGGTTTAAAGACATTTGAGATGTTTAGAATGTATTTTTCATTTTCATACACTAAGGGCATAATTTTATTGCCACTGCTGCTAGAAAAGCTACTGTTTAAAATTTCAATTTGTATAACCTACATGTGGAGTATTGTGGTATTAAATGGAGAAAACAAGAGCCAGAAGATAATGAAAGAATTTGTTATGAAAATAAATAAGTTTTGATGAGACCATTAGCCCAGCCACTTGACATATGACATCATGGATAGAATGGAATACTTTTAAGTATTTACAGCACAGCTTACTTCTGAAACCTGAATAAAAACATCAAACCCCCAAACCCGTTCTAGAGTCCAACAGTGCTGGGTACATCCTCCTAATGGAGGAGAAATCCTATAAGCCAAACAGATCTCTGAATAGGGAAAATAATTTCTGATTCCACAACAGAAACAAAAGCAAGTTCTTCACCTTTTCCAATGCAAAGCAAGTTAATTTTCTGCTAGGCCAGGCTGAACTACTCTACCTGACAGACTCAAATGAGCAGAAATCACTGATATTCCCCTCAATCCTCCCCCCCTTTCATTGAAATATGGAATGAGTAGTTTGATGATGAAAGATAATGTTCAGACTTTGAGAAAGCATTTTGGCAAGCAAACTTGGCCAAAATCAGATATAGCAGCTACAGACTGCAAAAATCAAACAACATTTAAGAAAACACATGAATGGGTGGAACTTCTAAACATCTAACCCTGCAGTAACTGCATTAACTGTAAAAGAATTACAGTTAAAGACAGCAGATATGCTGGGAATTGTGGCCATGAGTCACATCAAAATAATTTAAGCACATCAGTAAAGAACACAGTGGTATTTTATAGCACTGCAGGGAATCACAACCTACATGGCTACTTCTGCATTATGAGTGAGTGAATAAGAGAGATATACAGTTATATTTTCAAAAGGAGATGGCCCTATATTTTACCATGATAAATGTCAAAGTTGGGAAAGATGAAGGAAACAAGAAGAGAAGAAAATTAAAACAAAAGGCTAGTAACTAGTGGAATTCTGTACTTCAAGTCTGTCCAAGCAAAACACATATATTCTGACACTGGCAAACACGGTGCAGTTTGTGATTCCTTAGCTCTACTCAAGATTCAGAAGGTAGCAGGAAAAGAAATTATTGGTATGTTGAGTTTTAACTTTGTGTATGTAACAGAATAGAACGGGTATTAAAATCCATTTTCAAGCACTGTTAAAACTGAAAGAAAAACAAGGGCCAAACAGAAAGAAACAGAACCAATTTTAGTAAGACATTACTGAATTGTCTTGAAAAAGGAGACATTAGAACATTAAGAATCGGAGCTCCCTCCAACATAAGCTACTGTTATTTAGGACACAAAAAAATAATATAATTAGAGAATAATGTATACAAATTTGGCAATAACTTGAAAAAAGTGCAATGAGGAGATCAACAAATAATCAGAAGTTGACACAACAGTTGACTCAAGATATTTTTAGCACTGTCACTGCACTGTTGCTGAAAAGCTCCTGTGACAGGCACTCAGGCAAAGGTGACAGAATCTGGAGAGAAGAAAAGAGAGCAATTGCAGACAGAGAACATTGACACAAACTGTGTAAGGACAAGGAACAGATGAATGGTATTGACTGAGCAGGTAACACAGAACCACCACCCTTACAGTGCAAAGCTGCTAAAAGAATGAAGAATGGGCAAGTTTAAGGACAGGATGATGCTCCAATAAAGCTTCCTGAACAGCAACAGTAGCAAAGTTGCTTTCTCTACTCATAAAGCTGTGAGAAATTGGAGGGCAGCCAGGTTCCTGGATAAGATCGATGTACATTCCAGGACCTGAGAAAGAGAACTGAAAGAAACACACAACTACAAATCAATCTCATTGATACTGCATGAAAGCAAGGTCGTTATTCTGAAAAGGATTCAAAGATTAAAAAAAACAACTCAGAATATCAATGTGAATTGGTATGACATACACTTGGACAAGGCACAAGGGACAAACCTCAAGAGCATGATCAGTCATGTTTAAATGTTTCAGTAATCATCTCTTGTTTGTTGACTTCACTAAAGCCTTTGACTTGTGATAGGCTATGGCTGATGATGCTTGAAATGGGTTTTCTATCACTCTTTGACAAGCTATGGTGTAAAACTTAACACAATCGTAATTTGATGCACAGGAAGTGAGAATAACCTAAGAGTGGCTCCAGAGCAATAAAGGTGTACAGGAAAAGCAGAGATGTTATGTCCTATCCCTCATTCCAGTGGAGACAGCACAGAGGAGAGCATCAGAAGATCTGAGAGGAGGTCTGAGACCTTCCACACACAGAGTGTGCAGTGCCAATCCCCACAACACGTCCACATGGAACACACACTGCGGGTGTAACTCCCAGAGAAGCTCTCAGGAGGATGGGAGGGCACAAAGACTTGGCAGGGGACAGCTGACCCCAAGAGATCCATGGGATATCCCAGACCAAAGCAGTCTGTATTTCTTTCATTACAAGTGGCACTTCCAAGGTTGTTTTTCCTTCGTTATGTTCAGCTGTATCAGAATTGTATCAGGTATTCAGAACAGGCACAGTCCCAACTGTACTACAGACAAAATTCCTGTTAATGTTTATGGACAACTTTCTGTTAGAGTACTAATTTGGCTAAGTTTCAGCCATTGGCTTGCCATTTACTTACACTTGGACAAGTAAATTCTAACTTCATTTCCATCAGTACCTGGAATAGCTCCAATGAAGCTAAATTCAACACCCTTTTTCCTATGCCAGTGTAATGATAGAGCCATAAGTGAACATCACATACAGCAAGATTCTCAAGTTAAGCTATCAGGAATTAATAACAGGCTGTCACAATCACAGGTCTCAAGTTCAGAAGAAAAAACAACAGTTTGATTGCTTCATAATGATCTATTTGTACAGTCCTTTATCTGTTAGGTCTGCATTCAGATATGTATTTAAGCAATTACCTACATTCAAGTTGGTTAACAGCCTCATTAAATTCTGTGGGCCTCCTCTCATACTGGTCACTGAAATCTATTCTTGATTTGGGACTGGAGAAAAGCATAGAGGTGAAGACATTAGCAGAGAGAAGGTTATGAAACTGCAACACCTTAGGAATGCTTTTATGATCTACAGAATGCAAGATATTGAGCAATGTGAGCCAGTCGTGGACAGAGTGAAGCTCTGGTGGATCCCCACTACATTGCAGAAAGCGCAGCTGTATCCAAGAAATAACACAAAATATCTAAACCAAGAAGTATTCAGCAAAAACACCTCTGCACTACAAAAAAGTTATGTGTAATATGCACATGCATAACTTCCTTTCTGCCTCACGAGTTGATGCAATCTGCCATCTATTTCAGATGAAATCTCATTCCTTAGGTATCCTGCAGCAACAATCTGAGAAGCTAATCTGATAAGAAAGCAGACAATAAAAAGAGCATCTTCAACCCCTAAAATAAAAACGAGCAAATGTGACAAGGCAAGTGTGAGACAAAAGAGCAAACATTAAGAGAACAAAGAACTTTTATAAGTAAAAAGCAACAAAACTGAATAAAGAGAGAAGGATTATGTAATTACATTTTTAGAAGCAATGAGGGGGAAAAATGTGTGACAGTAATACACTGCATGAATATATTTTTATATGAATACATATATTTTTTACCTTTTCTTCTAAAACTAAATTTGCCTTTCTCTCTCTTATCCAAACATTCCTACTTCTGAGAATGCAGAAATTTTCCATATTATTTTGCAGACAATGCTTTATCTAGTCCTGCAATTCAGTGCAGCAGCCTCTGAGCCTGGTTAGCTTTCTGGCCTTTCTGCCCTGGAAACAAAGAGGCTGAGCCTTTCCCCAGATGGCTTTGTCCTAAGGAGATGGAAATGGAAAAGACCACCAAACATACTGGGATGCTATGATTTTTCTGAAACTTAGGTTGTGTGAGCTTTAGGAACACAGTGAACTGAAGAGGTTTTTTGACTTCCATTGAGTGATAGTTCAAGAAAATATCTGGGGACAGCAGAGAAAGAACAGGCAAAGATGAAGCTTTGTTATGATTTCCTGCAGCATTCCCTATCTACAATATTTGATGAGAGTAAACTAGAAGGGGTAGAGAGCACCTCTGTTTCTTATTCATAGGATTAATTTTAAAATAAAAACAGGCACACAACAAGTTTTTGTTTTGTACTGGATCTTAAGAAATCTTGTCCCTATAGGCTCATTTGGAATATTTAACTGGGAAATCTGCTATTTTTAATCAGAACCGTTTTAGGTAAGTATTAACTGCATTCTCTAACATTTATGTACAAGATGCTCAAGGCTGAAGGTAAAACTTTGTAGTTGCCTTGGGAGCCAAAAGCTCCTAGACCTGCCAGAGAATGGGTGTGTGACTGTGACCTGTTTAACCTACATGTCCTCTGGTTCAGAACTTACAAGCAGGGCTGTGGGGAGGAGGATTTAATTAACCTTTATGGGAAGCACTCCAACACCCTGTAGAGAGAACAAGAGATGTTCCTGAACAACCCCAATGTGAAAGCAGGACATGCTCTGTTAAGGCACCAAAGACAAAGGCCCTGACCTGAATGCTCATCCTCTCAACCAAGTATGCACGGCCACCAAAGCCTTCCAATTTCTAAAGCAAATTCTTCTTAAGACACACACCAAACTCAGATCTGTCAGATACTTGCTGGTCTCATAAATTATTTTGCTGTCTTAAAAAGGAGGAGGAGAATGGTAGAAATAAAGCAATGGAAGCAGTGCTGTACAGATTCTGTACTGTGTTCTTCTGAAGAACATTCATGTCCTGGATGCAGTTTGACCTTTGCAGAAAAGGCTTAATATAGTCCTGCAATTCAGTGCAATTTCTTCAGTACAGAACTGTACAGATTCTAATTTCCACTTAACTGTGTAAAAACACTGTAAATTTTGACAAGATATTCCAAGTTCATACATTTTGATAGAAATTCAGTATGTATTTTAACAGGTCAATTGAGTGGGTAGGGCTGCAAGATGCCAACAAATCATGGTTACAAAATAAGCCAGATCACAACATATCTGTTTCAAAAAAACATCATAGAGAGTTCTGTCCTTCTTCCTGGATGGGTATTTCAAGCCCTCGGGCCCCTAAGTGAATTGCTTTTGTAATAAATCTTACACAAGCTGGGCTACAGAAGTGACCCAAACTCCTCTAACAGCACAAGCTGCAAAACCAGAAGAGAGCTCTGCCATCAGAAAAGCAGTAGTGTATCAGATCAAGGTCCTGAGAGCCAATATCCTGCCTCCAAGGGCAGCAGTGAGCACTGCTAAGGTAAAACTTCTAACTGTCAGCTATTTTTGGCCTAGGATCATGTTTCTCTAAATTTAGCATCCCTTCCATTAGCTCATTTCTGGAGTTTTTCCAAACTTTAGCACTCACAGCTTCTTTGATGGGGTGTTCCACATCTCACTGACTTGTTGCATAGGAGACCCTGGCCACCTTTCTGTACTGAAACTGGCTCTCAGCATCTTCACTCCATCCACCTCATTCTCCTAGTGAAATAAGAGCAGAAACACCTGATCCCAGTTCACTCTTTTCTCTTGGTTTCAGGCATCAGCATCACAGAGTTCTCTTAGTTGATGCCCCCAGACCAGGTAAATCAGGAACCCAAAGAAAGGAAAATGCAATTCAGCTCCAGTACCTCAAGGAAAGGAGGCCCCACTGTGCCAGTGATTTAAATCACCCCCAGCCACGTGCTATAACCCCAGTACAGTTACTGCTTTCATAGCCCTTGGGACTGACCCTTCCTTCATCAGAAGCCCTGATTATTTGATGCATTTATAATTAACTTTTCATCCATTACTCTGTTGATTTTGGTTTTCAAGATTGCTTTCTGACAGATGAAATAGGAATAAACCTGGGCTGCTTATCAGAGAAGTCAACCATTTTTCTAATTATAAGACAGTTGTTAATCATTTATTTGATCAATCTGTGTATTTGCACTCCTTTGTGTATTTGGGAGCTTTGATTTAAAGAGGCATTTAGACAAGACAAAGTAGGCAAGTCCTTCAGTGTTTGATCATCATTTACGAGGAAAGCTTTGAACCCCTCCATGCAAAGTAACAAAATGCACTGAATTTTTGGTGTAGTTTTCTAACACAAATGAGACAAGAGCATACTGCCAGTTCCTCAAGTACTGATCAGAAAACTGTTTTTTAGGCTGTTTAAGGCAAAGCACTCATCTGTGTCAGCCACTATCTGTAACAGCATCGCAAGGGCTGAGCTGAACATGAAAAACTTTCCTGGAAGGGCAACTTCCTTGAATTCATAATGTCAGTGTTATGCCTATGCAATAAGTACTTCTCTACCAATACCCATCAGTAAATGATACTGTTCTCAGACAAGTTTAAAGCATCTGTTTCGATTATAGTAAATTTTCCAATTTTGCAGGGTACCCACATCCCTTAACTGAAAGCAGAGATTTACAAAAAACATTTCAATAAAGATTGGCATTGTATTTCCATTTGAAGTGCTCTCCTAGATAATTCCCCAATACACAACTGACAAATTCAGAACAAGCTGGTCTGAAAGTAAGTTTCAGGTGCTCACTAGTGGTTTTACAAATACATACATAAGCTATTTCTTCTCATACCATTTGAATGGTTACAGATCACTTAACTGCTTATTAAGAAGAAACAACCTCTTAACCATGGCACTTGCAAGCCAAATACATTTAATTATAAAAGAGTGTAATTTTAATAATTTGTGTTACTGGGGAGAAAAAAAAAAATCTGGAAATGGGCTGTGTATCCACAGAAATAACCTAGCCCAGCCCAGTATCTCTATGTATCTCTTGCTGAAGTTCATACTATGATTAAAAACCAGCCTGATACTTTTCAAGAGAAGGCTATTCATTGTCTTTCATTTGCAATTCCAGTGGCTTGTTTGTCAAGCAATAAAATACAAAGGTAAGAGATAACACAACCACAGTAGACACAATTATTGCTATCTATAATCAAGAAACATACTAGTGACTAAAAATGAACACTTGATAAACAATTCACTCCAAGGTTGCCTGCTTTTCTCAACTGTCTCTGCTCCTCCCTGCAGCTACTACAACTCAGCTTGCTCGTGACTTTTTGGCAGGAATCATAGTGATAGGCCAGTATCTAAAAATTTCTGCTTTCAGGAACCACAAGGAAGTCCCAGACTCTTACAGGCTAAAAATAACTGAAAGAACACCAAAAACATTTGCTCACTCAAATGACAACTTGCTTGTCTCTAGTACTATGAACAGAAATGAAAATTACCATGTGGCTAAAGCTATGAAATAAACCAAATGAATGAATGAATACTTGCAAGCTTTCAAAGTTCGGTTTTATACAACCAGATTTTAGGAATACACAAGAAAATGGAAAAGAACAGGAAAGGTTGGGAATAAAACTTCAGTGACAGAGTGGCATGTACAGTAAAGGCTGTTTTGCTACACTGGGTACTTTCTCTGTTAGGTGTAACTTAGAAGGCACCAATAGAATCCTTTTGAATCAGGCCAACAATTTTGTATTAATTATGGGGGCAGGGGGATTTAATTAGTAATTTGGTAGAAGCATGGCAGGTCTTACTTATTCATCAGCTGAAAACTTTTGCCTATTAGGGAGAAAGTTTTTTTACTGTCTTTCATCAAAAGACTGGCCAGGGAAGGGGAGTCACCACTCCAGCTAAATACTTTCTAGTAGTCCTGCCAAGTACAGAAGAAAGAGCTGTGAAATGGCACACTGTGACAACTGGTATCCTGCTATTATTTAATATTAGTATGTTTGACCCAAACTGTTGAAGTAGCTGAAGACAAATTATGTTACACTGAAAAATAAAATAGATCTGAAAATCTAGCATGCCTGTAATGATCAGTGTTTTAGAAATTCCTGCTTAAAACAGAACCAAGCTTTCTCAACACTGTTCTAGAAAACTGGATGGATACAATGTCTATGAAAGCAGACTACTAATGAAACTAATGTTTCTTTTTTTAAAAAATCACAAACCAATACTTTTTTACTCTACAGTAAAACACACCCACATGGCATTATTTACACATTATTAAAAGATGATCTCCTGTTGTCTCTTAAATTTACACAAACCAATAAATCGTTAATATATCTCTTACAGATGGTGAGAAAGAGGGTTTCTCCAAAATAAAATTACACACCACTTTATCTGTTACAAGAAGTCTTGATTTAATCCCATAATAGCAATTGAGGCAATGAAAAAACTTTGTCTAAAACATTAACATCCTGATTCTAAGCTGTTAAGACTTTTAAACACATTCCCCCCTCGGTCCCCCTTCCATCCTAGTTATTCCTGGGACAAGACATTTTCTTGACTCTAATGCTTCAGTTCTCAGCTGTCATCTTCAAGTTTTATTTTTATTGATAAAAACACAAAAGCACTTCCATGCTGGCTGTTTTTTTTAATGTCTCTTCCTCAAGTAGCCTCTCTCCTTACCAATCTTACTTGGTTACAATGCAGGAAAATGTTACCTCTGCTGATCACTGCTCTCCCTCTTTTTCAGTGCCAACATTATTAATTATGAGCCTTGAAATTTTAGTAGTTGTTATATGCCACAAGGCCATTGTAAACTATGATAGATCTGCATCTCCAAAAGCACTTGCTTTCCCTCATCTGGCTGATACACCTAAACACTGACAGAAATAAGGAGTTATTGTGGAATATGAATTTCTTCTTAAAGTGCAAGAGTCATTGTTATTGAGGTAACCTATACAAAAAGTACTTTGGCCTGTATCATGCCCATAATGTAGTCTAAGACAATTCCAGTTAGCCTTTGAGCTCTACATTAACTGGCAATTTTAGAAATACAAAAAATTTGAAACTGCCTACACTCAGAACATCAAAAAGACAAAGAAAGTACTAGAAAACCTGAAGTTTGAAAAGACACGGGGGGGTAGGTATATATAAATACACACAGAGCTCCAGCGTTTAGAGCAGAAATAGCTATTTCAAAGTTAAGACATGCTCCTGATTGTAGTATTACTTGAATACACCTCTTACTATTTCAATGCACACATTCTGCCAAGTCTAACTATTAATCCAGGAATCTGTTTTTATAGTTTTACCCATTCTCCTCTATTTAAATTTCAAATCAGTCCCCATCTTTTTCCAATAGAATGTGGCTTCCAGGGAGGCCAGTTTAAGGGGGACATTTTCTGCAGACTGAGCTGCACAGAGCTGACTGGTGCTGCACTGACGTCAGAAGAACTTGTAGGGCCAAGTCTTTTAAGAAGTGAATAAAATGAACAGACTCAGCTAGTGGGGACAGAAACCCCTCACCCACATGACTATGGCCATATTAATTTTGTTCGAAATACAAGTGTCCTGAGCAGACACACAACATCCCCAACTCCCTGTTGCAGGCTGTATCTGCTCAGTACAGCAGAAATGAGACATTTCCACATCCCGATTCACAACAACCTTACTCTAGGAAACAGCAGGGTTCTTTGTCACCTTGTGCCACGTGGTAACAGTTACCAAAGCTAAAACAGAAGTTTGTGCTAGTCCAATCAGATGGGTAATGAGGCATGGTATGTGCCTGACACAGCACAATCAGCAAAAATTGTCCCTGCAAATAGTTACAGTAACAAAGCTTTTTACTACTATGACTGATTTCATTTTGATCCTGAATATTCATACGCCTGTAAAGAAGCTTCTCCCACACATCTCACTAGAACTTTCCAACAAGTCTTTGCCAAAACTGAAAAAAATGCTGTGCTACTTTATGTCCCTGTACCCCTCTGTTTGCATAACTGTATTTCTGGTTATCTTACCTTGCTGTCCAGAGGCTCCCAGCTGCTCTCCCAGGTCCCAGAACAGAGGTTGCTCCTTCCTCTTCGTTACTTTAAGTGCCACAGGGAGTCCGAGCAGCGTTCGCACAGCTCTCATCCTGCTCTACACCAGCATTCCAAAGGCAGAACCTGCTCCAGAGCTTCACCTCGTCCTGTTGCTGCTCTCTGTGCCCAGTGTTCTTTGTTCCTCCTTCCTTTCCGGCCCAATTTCTCTGAAACACTTCCAGCTGCTGCTGGCTGAGGCTGTGCATGTTCCACAGAGGGATCCAGTTTGCCCCTCAGGCACAGCTGAGGGAGATGAGGAGGCCACAGCAGGCTCTGGGGCCGCTGTCCTTTCTCAGGTGTTTCACATTGGCTGCTCCCCATGGTGGGATCTCAGGAGTTGCAGGTTTTGCAATACGCAGAAAAACACCTGATACCGCAGACACTGCTGCGTGGCCATTTGCCTTCAAAAAGTCAGTGCTACAATAAGTAACAGTGCTGGCTTGTTCTTGTTTAGTTTCAGTGTTCATTTTAACACTCAGACACTCGATACAAAACAACTGAGCAGCACTTCTTTGTGTCTGCAGATAGAGTGGAAGCATTTCTGATGACAGCAGGTGGGTAAGCACCAGGTCTGGAAAGGGCAACTTCCCTTCTTGTACAGCCCAGGGAGAGCCAAGAAACAGTCAGGTTTTGAGGTAAAACACAACAGCTTCAGGAAAGCCACAATATTTTTCCAGGTAGAGGACATGACTCACTGGATTCTCACAAGCCTTTAACTGTTCAGAGTTTGTTTCTTGATGACTCTTTGACAGTCACACTGTTACGTATGATGAGCCCTCATATTGCTGTGGATGAACCCTGAGAAATTTCAACACAGTAATTCCTAGAAAAAGAGAAAGAAAAACACATCAGCTATACTATTACGTGGCACAATCCTCACTTGGGAGAGCACTGCAGAATCCTGGGTTTATTAGTCTGCAAGGCACCACAACGTGGTTTAATCCAACTACAGCAAATGAGTAATAACCATCTCAATTTCACAGCAATTTATATTACGTGTATCTAGTAAAACAGCCTGGCTTTCTATTGTTGTTTCAAGTAACTCAAAATCCCTCAGTATGAGTAAGAAGCTGTATTGCAGGAATCAGGCTCTACAGTTCTCAGTCCTCAGCCACACTTTACCACTGTGGCTTCTCCAACAGTTTATAACCATTCTCTCCTTAGCTACTCACTGGATATCCTTTGGTGAGGAAGTAATCTGGGGGAGTTGAAAGGATTGTTTGAGAGAGTTGTCTTCATCAACAAAGACTAAAGATTCTTACTAATCCTGTCCTGCCCACACATTTCTAGCCTCTGAAATCTCATCTGCCTATATTGATATCTCTCTCAAACTGCTACACTCAGCACTTTTCCCCCAAACTTTTACATAGATCAGGCATTTACACTATTAACAATTTTAATTATTATCTGTACAAATTTCTTATACAATAGATGTTCATGCTCTCTGATTCCAGTTCCTCTAGTTCTCCTGCACACTTGTACAGAGCATTTTAAATGTGAAGTATTTCTGTGATAAGTCTTGATCCAAGACCCCACCAACACTAGACTGAACAGGAGTGTTAAGTCAGCCTCTCCCATCTAACCTTGCCTCTCAGAGTCAGGATTTGTTGGAACTGGGTCAGTGGTAAGGCATCAACTTTATAATCATTACATGTTCCCTAGCATCACCTTTACAATTAATAACTAAAAATTCTTGCTTACATTGAAAATATTTGAAACATATATTCTTTGTCCAAGTTTTTACAATAATTGGTTCTTTTGCTTTGATGTGAGAAATCTAAGTACTATCTGCTAGAATAGAAAGAAAAAAAACCTTAAAGACAAATTTCTTTCCACACATAGATAATAGCTTGGATTGTTAGGAAGAGGAAGAAGAAAACCACAAAACAGAAAGAGGGAGGTTGAGAATATGTGAGGGAAAAACTCTGAACACACCAGGGTCAGTACTGACTTCGGGGAGCCCTGAAAGACTTGCCAACTTTCTTTCTCTGGGGAAGCACACGAGCTTTAGCAATGTTTCTGCCAGCCTCAGCCGTGCTGCAGGGCTCTGCAGGTTTGTGTTATGCCAAAGGGGAGTGCACAGAGCTCTGGCAGAGTGGCAGCTCCACCATTCTCACACAGGGAACACTTCAAACACGCATATCCTGATGCCCTTTCATGCTGATTTTTTTTTCATCCTGCCCAAATAAAACTCCATTAAATATCCTATTAAAATAATAATCTCGAAGTAAAGTAACTGACTTAAACCCCCAAAACTATTCTTTAATATTTAGACTGCTAGATTACCTTTATCTATCTGTTCCAAGCATTTTGTACTCTTCCTACTCTGGAGAAGGCACAGGTAGGAGCCACAGCGATTCTGACATCAAAGAACTACTGACTGTATGTGCAGCATGCCTCACACAGTGATTCCTCACAGGACAAACAAACCACTGAAATTTCATGGAACTGAGATGGAATTGCTCTATTTAGATTGAAAAGCATGCTCAGCATATGGCTACTAAAATTTTCAAGGGTAGTCTCAATTTAAAGAATAAGAACAGTAATTATGACCAGGAAAGAAGGTAAATAGTAGAAAAATATGTGATAATTCTTAGTTAAGAGATCTAGCTGGGACACTCTCAAATTTAAAAGTTTGCTGATTAAGTATATACTTCATGTAAAATCATTGAATTCAAGCAAAAATGCATACTTATTAGCATTAGCAAAACACTGTATCTATAATCCCAAATACAAAGAGCTGTTTGCATATTCAACTACCAAACTAAAAGCTAGGTAACAAGGTACCTAATAAACAGGGAAGTAGTGGCACCTATATAAATAAGAACACAGAACAAAGCACAACAGAGTAAGGCTGGATGAGGCAGTTCCTACACCACACAACATAAGGCAGCCTGACACACAGACAACAAACCTATTTATCACACTGCCTCCTAAGTCTACTTACATTTAAACATCAGTCCTTTGAAATTATTTTTTCCATTTACAGATGCACTTGTAGTAAAATTAAAAGTTCTAAAAACTAGTTTTTAAGAGCATATTTTTAACTCTATTTATTTCCCTTTGGATTTTGATTCTAAGAGGCAAATTACAGACTCCTCTAAGTGAAAACTCCAATAAAAAAAACCAAAAAACTTTAATTTCATGAAACCTTTTAAAAAATCCTTAATGACTGCTCTTCTTATCAGCCAGCTAACTCCTACTGCTGTGCTTTTAGCCAGTCAGAAAAGAAATGGAATAAATTTGGAGGGTTAGTTTTTGCTGTTCTTTTTTTACATCTCCAAGGTTCTGCATATGAAAAATGTATTTCTGGATACAGATGCAAAGTAGAAGAGATATTAAATTCCATAGAGTGGAACTATGGATTAAACAGTTTTGTGTAAAAAAAGGGGGAAAGGAGGCAAGGGAAGAACACAGAGCTAAATATTCTATGAAAAGATATTTGTGTTTTTATATCAGTATAACTGTGTCATAGTGATTTACAGAGAGGCTGGTGCACTGATCAGTCCTGATGGATTGCTGAACTTGCATCAGTTTATGAGGTCTCTGCATTTGCTCGTGCTGAATTCCACAGAGTTTCCAGCAGCCCATTCCTGACTTCAGCACAGCTCAAGCTACAGCTCCTAAACTCCACATAGGCATGAAACACCAAGGAGAAGTTACATGACCTTTTTCTTCATCACAAAACTTTGCTCCGAAAGGTGACTGCAGCAAATGGTGCACAACCACAGCTGGTATGGTGACACGAGACAGTAGAAGAGTACAAAGTTCATAAAAACACCAGAACTAAGCTTAAAAGTTAGAACCAGCTTAGCTGCTGGCTGTGGTAAAACTATGACAGTCCCACAAATAAGTTATAGATCTGGCTTTAAAACTCTAGGGTTTATCACATAAAAGTCTTGCTCTGAACTGATAGACATGCATTACAATATTATCCCTGTTATGCATATATAATTGCATGTATTCATTATTTTCTTTATCACTGCTCTTTTCTACCATACTTCAAAAGCAAACTGTTTTCTTAACTATAAACTATAATAAATTTTGTAGTTTACTGCTACAGTGAACATGCACAGAACATTAATTTAATTTTGAATTTTAGAAGCCAAGTACTGTACTTTAAGTATTAGCTTCCTGAACAAAAAAAAGGCCAAAAAAACCCCATCATCTTTTTTGTTGAGTCTGTTTTCTTCAACAATTCACCTCAAGCCTGTTTTCTGTGTTTTTACTTAACTGTAGGTCATGTCCTTAACATTATTAATCCTATTTCATGTAATGGTATATAAAAAACCCCTGTATTTCTCATGACACCTCATTAAATTCTCATTTCTTGCTGAACTTCTGTATGTAATACACCAAACAGATTTCTCTTTTGAACAGAACACAAAGAATATTGCAGTGGAACAGATCAGAAGATTACTAAGCAAAGTCCTTGCTAATGAACTTAGTGGCTTAACTTACCACTGCTCAAGTACATAATAATAATAAAATTATTATTTCATTGAAAACCATACAACTCTAAGTATATATTAAAGGATTTAAAAAAATATTTGAGAAGCCTGGTAATCTAAATTCCCATTAACTTTCTAATAGGATTTATAATTCTTAAATGTGAAGATGTGTTGGGAAGGCATCTATTATAAACAACACTGTTTTTACTAATTCTGGGAGAAGTTTCTTCATCTTTTACTATGTTGTTTAAAATGTTCTTTCTTTTCTTAAGTGATAACAAGAATCATATGGAAAACAGAGGTATTATGCTATTCACTTTATGAAAACAGAATAAAAGACTGATCCTGATCTGAAGACTATAACAAAGCTTGTAGGGATAAAGTCAATTTTACCCAGGGGAGACAGAGACTAAGTTCTAGTCTGTGGCCTTAGCAGCCCATTTTCTTAACATATCCAGAATTCCTCCTGGAACTGTTAGAAACTGAAAGGACTAATTTCATAAATGTGATGAAATTCACATCTAGAGAAAACATATTTAATAGATTTATTAATCAATACTAATTTGCATAACACATTCAGAAATTATCTTCACAAACAGATTCTTTATGATCATTTGTGAAATTAAATGGTATTCTGTTCCTTACTGAATAGTTTAGATAACAAGAGCAGTGGGAATTTTGATATACACATTTTGTAGTTCAGAGTCAGATCCTGCTCAGGCTACTTTTGAGAAATCACATGAGAGAAACTGATTCCCCAGATACACATGAACATTAAATACAGAATTATTTCAAAGCATTCAACATTAATTAGTTTAAAAATCCAAATGAATACTCCCAGAAATAAACTGAATTATTTGCTCAATGCTTTGTTCCCTGAGACTTTTCTCACAGATAACTCTAACCAATATCTCTGTGTTCTGACAGGAGAAAATCAGAGCTTTTGTGCAAGGGCCGAGGGGAGCATGGCAGGCTGTGTCATGTGTTTCCATCTTACACAATGCCTGCTGAGGTCATCTTGAGGGACTTTTCATTTGTGTTTGGTGGCAAAATTACCTGGAGAACTTGTGAAAGCCTGGAAATGACACTGGGAGGTGAATACTGCTGTAAGTTACAGATGCTGAGGGAAGAATACAGTAGGGTTTTAGAGTATTTCTGCAGAGGTTCAATGATCTTCCTTCACCTAAATCACCCTGAGTTCACTGCTAAGGCAGAATCAATGCTGTTACTGCAGACTGTGCTGCTAAAGAAGGTCCTGTCTCACCTGATCTCCAAGGAGTCTGTTGGTTGGCAGCACAACGGTGGTAGGTGGGCTACAGGAAATACAAGAAGCAAGGCTGGGAAGGGACTGATCCTGGTTCTGACCTGCTGAGAACTAATGCAGTGAGCTGGTGCACATAGAGATGCCTCCATCCTGCAGCCTGAGAAGTGAAAATTGCTTCCTCTTTCAACACAACTACTGCCCACAGAGGCACCATTCCAAATGAGAAGTTTTTGATCAAAAAATTCAAAACATTTTTCTAGCCTTCATTCTTTTAACCAGGGAGAAGTTTCTGAAAAACTCATCTGCATCAAAGCGTATAGTAGAACCATTTTATAGCACCTGGATAAAATAATGATAGGATTTCAAGAGCCTGTGATGGCTTCTTAGAAAGGGGATGAGGAAGGAGGAACAGATTGAAGTATTCTCAAAAATTAGAAAGTATAGCCATAGACTAGGATATTAAAAGCCTGTCTTGCAGAATTTATAGACTGCCATTAGGATTTAAATCTGTCAGTCTATCTTTGAAAAGACACTTGACTGAAATTATGGGTGGTGGATCTGTGTGCAGGATTAACAGCTTTCAGCTCTGTGGCAGCTCTGTCTCACTGCTGAGATATTTGATGCTGAGGACCGATGACAGCAGACCGTTATTTACTCACTGAAAATTTCTGGAGCATATGCTAAGAAGAGGCTTGGGCAGAGAAACAGAATAGTTTGCAAGAAAGCAAAACTGTAGGGAGGATTCTTCCTCAGAAATCTCTTGGAATATTCCTAATTGTCTCAACACAGGTACAGAAAGCTCTGCAGAGAGGAGTACTTCAAGCACTTGGGAAGAAAATGGGGGTTTCCCCTCGAGGGGGACTGTGCTCCACCTGAAATGGGGACAGATTTGGGGACCCTCTGGAAGTAGGAGCTGTGGATCTTTTGTAATTTCAGAGCGATGCCTAATTTGAAGAGCAACCCCAAAGTCTGTATGTTGAGTTGTCTGATGCTGGTGACCTTTCTTATTCCTGCTGCAATTAGGCTTGAAAGGGTCTTTACTAGTTAAAAAAATTGATGATCAACATATGTTCAGATATGACAACAATGTTCAGATATGAACATCAGTGATCAAGTGGGAAATGGTAGGACACAGTAAAGAATTTAGCCATAAAGCGAGAAGAGGTCGATGCTGCTCACACTGCTTGGCTTCTTTCTGTAACAAAATCTGACACTACTAAAGAAGTTAGGATAGCTGGATAAAAAATCTGTATGCCCTCAGATGCAATAATTCCTAACAAAACTTTAATAGACAGAGCCTCAAGATGCCATGTTTAATCAGAACATGCAAGCAGGCACAGGTTGGTAATACACAGTCATAAAAAATGTATTTTTTTCAGAGGACATCCTCTGAGGTTGCTAGTGTTCCTGATCATTATAGGAAGAATGTTCTAACAACACCCTCCTACAGTCAGGACAGCATATGCCGTCAGTGCTAAACAATACAGTCTGGAGGGATGTCCTTTTAAGAAAGGGCAGTCGGGGATTTATGAGGAGAAAGAAGATGTAGGATAAGATGAGAATGTCTGGAGATCACCAGGAAGCACAGATTTGTCTTCTGCACTGATTTGGAACCTACACATTGAGAATGTATTGTACTGCTATTTTCAACAAGCAGATCCAAAGAGAAACTTATGGACTTGGTGGGTGAGTAAAATTCCCTGCTGCTTGTTTCCCCTGAATAAGTAACTCAGACTAACTCCTTGCCCTTCTTTCCTGGGGCGCTGGTTTCAGCTGGAATAGAGCTAATTTTCTTCTGAGCAGCTTGTATAACCCTATGTTTTGGATTTGTGCTGGAGACAGTGTTGGTAACAGGGGGATGTTTTCATCACTGCTGAGCAGAGCTCACACAGAGCCAAGGCCTTTCCTGTCTCTCACCCCACCCCACCAGGGAGGGGCTGGGGGGCACAAGGAGCTGGGAGGGGACACAGGGGGACAGCTGACCCCAAGTGACCCAGGGGATATCCCAGACCATGTGGGGTCATGCTCAGCACACAGAGCTGGGGAAGATACAGGGAGGACATTCAGAGTGATGGAGTTTTGTCTTCCCTCATGATCATTACACACAATGGGGCCCTGCTTTCTTGGGGATGGATGAACACCTGGCTGCCCATGGGCAGAGGGGAATGAATTCCTTGTTCTTCTTTCCTTGTAAGCATGGGTTTTGCTTTGTCTATTAAACTGACTTTATCAACCCAAAAGTGTTCTCCTTTCTACCCTTTCGATTCTTCTGCCATCCCACTGGGGACAAGTGAGTGAGTGGCCGTGTGGGGCTCAGCAGCCTCCTGGATTTTGCCCGTAACACTTGGAAAGCTTCCATCCTTGGTCTGTAACCCTCCTGTCCTCATCCTGGCTTTTGGCCACAATGCATTTGTGCACCTTACATGACTGAATGGAAATCTGTATTCTTGTGCTGCTATCAGTAGTTAAATATTTAGGTCTTAAAAGCTTCAAGTAGCTCAGGACCTCCAAAATGTACTCCCTGTCACTACTTGTGTTACATACAGAGTTACACAGGGCAGTACCCCAGAGGTCTTGCTAGTGCTCCCATTTTTAGTCCTCATATTCTGTAAGTTACTGTCAGCTCTGTATTGACTTGAAAGCAGCTCCAGGGGCCATGACTGAACCTACCACAGCTGATCATGAAGAGAAGATACAGCTGATTTCAAGGAAATACATTATTGATGTAAATGAACAGAAAAAAACTCCAACTAGTTTCCAATATCTGGGGAGATAGATAGCAAAAAGAAGACAGATGTTTTAATTTTCAGATACGCAACTGATAATCCCTCTCCCTCCTTTTCATCGACCCCTGCTCCTGTTGTCCCAATTTCTAAGAAAATGACCTAGTTTTTCAGGAATAATCAGTGATGTCACACTGACTTCTCAGAGTGACAACTCTGTAACACCTAACTTGTGCAAACAGCCTTCCAGCAGACTGACTTTAGATTCTGATAGATAACAGGTCACAATTCAGTTTCAAAGGCAAACAAGGTCTTCCCTACAAATATGAAGATTCACAAGTATCTTGCTATAAGCATAAAACACAGAGCAAAGGCAGATTCAAATAAAAGCAGCCTCATGAAAGGCTTACGCAAAGTAAAACTCAACCAATCTCCTCCTTCCCCAAGACACCATCGATGCATGTGTCCAGACGTAACTTAAACATCACAATAATAAATGAAGTATTGACCAAAAGTGTGAACAATTACAGAGAGCACAGAAAGGGCGTAAGCCTCAAATCCTCAGCTAGATGATTATCTTTGGGTTCAACATGTTAGCTTTACTTCTTTTTCCTCTTCCACTTCAAATATTTTAAGGAGACTTTTTATATATCCATGCTGATGTCACTGCTGAAGGACTTGTAAAGGAAGTTCAAATGGTAACTGCTCAGCTGTGCTAATGGATGACCAAAGAAATTACCTGGCATGGAGGGTAAAAAGGCCCAGCTGCAGAGGGGTTTATCTGCCTGGAAGCTGGAATGCCAGAGACAAAAGAACTCCCTGTAAGAAGTTTCCCTTGCTGGTGAGATAAGAAAAATCCACAGCACTGTCTTGTAGAAAGCCTGGCAAGCCAGTGCCCAGCAGCCATCTCTGGGCAGGAGATGGCTCTGGGGATGGCAGCCTCCCTGGGCTGAGGCACCCCGTGCCACTGCTCCCTGGACTGGTGCTACTCCAAGTGTCCGTAAGGAATCAGAGTGTGATGCATCTTGGCAGACTCCTTGTAGAACCATTACTGGTGGTAGGACTCTGTCCAGTGCACTTTCAAGAATATATTTAAGCACAAAA
Source organism: Climacteris rufus (assembly GCA_013398175.1). NCBI lineage: Eukaryota > Metazoa > Chordata > Aves > Passeriformes > Climacteridae > Climacteris > Climacteris rufus. The sequence continues at coordinate 533,438 of VZRZ01000243.1, read as the reverse complement.
GTGTATTTAATTTGCCTCAAGGAGTACACTGAAAATTCTCTATCGTATTACTGAAATCAGGTTCCTGTTGTGAGAGATTATTTTCAGATTGTAAATCTATTTCAACTTAATTTGCTCTAACATAAGACCTTAAAACTACTAAAAATATTTTTTAAAACTCAAATTACTCTCCCATTCTCCACCCCACAAACTCACCCTCACCCACAGCTGAACTGCTGCATATATAAACTGACAGCAAAATGGGAGCCAGACCTCTGTGATACAAAACATTTATCCTCCATTAAGCTCTGAAATAAATTATGGTGGGCAGTTTTTAGTTAATAATATGTCCTTTTAAATTATGCTGTAATACCACGTGCCATATTTCCTGGATGTGTAACAAATGTTTCTGTGTGATTTGTTTACACCACTGAAAGCCTGGCATCAATAAGCTCCATTCCCTCAGGAACAGTTCAAGTTGAAACATGAGTGCTGTGTAGGGAGCACAGTAAAGCACTGCACTGGCTTTGCAAACCTGCAGGAAAATGAAATTACTATAAAATAAGCATTGGTCCTTATCTATATTATCCTCCTAAAACATCACCTTTTAATCTATTACAATCACTCCTGCTCATATTACCCCACAGGAATGTGCAGAGCCAGAAGCTGGGTGAACAAATCCTCTCTGCTATGGCACAGCCAGGCTTGTTTCTCAAGGACTGGGAGGTGCAGGAGAGGCATTCACCTACATGCTCTTCATTTCCCCAATTCTATTTATATGGACATTGCCAGGATATTGTAAACTTGGGATCCTTTCCCCCCACAATGTCAATGATTTGTTTTTGAACAATCCTTTATTTTCCCTAACGTTCTAGCTCTCTTATGTTTTACTGTTGTGAGAGTCTCACTGATAAAAGTCTGGTCAGAAAGCTCCAAGGAATTTTTGTGCCTTTATTTTACTATGAGTAATAAATTATTGATTCTGATCTTCGAGAGAATAAACAAAAATAAGACCCTTTGTTTTCCCTCCCCCTCACACACCACTTCTAAAGACTATCATTCCTCTTTGGATTACCATGAATTTCAGTGCTCCTCAAAGAGATAGATTCAGACTAGGCAAAAAAAAAAAAAAAAAAAAAGGAAGCTGAAGGGGTTTTTGAACAACTTTTTGGCAACAGCTTTATTTAAACTCAGCACAGGTCAGAGAACCTTGCATAACAATTTCTACACCAGACCTGTAAACTTCTGCACAGCCTGTCTGTGATAAATAGGTACAACCTGCACTCAAACACTGCACGTGGAGGAGGCTGTGCCTCTTCTCTGGCTGGTTATTCTAACTCTGTAACTGTGTTTGGCACTGAGAGACAAGGGGAGCCATTGACTCTGCTGTACAACTGTCTTCTCCCATGGTCAAACTTCCCAAGTCCATGAACATTATTTCTTTCATTTTATATACAGAAATGACAGTTCATATACAGAAAAAGAGCGTGGCAGTGTAAGTCACCTCCAAATGGGAAGTGTTTGCTAACAGCCCTATGTAGTTCTCATTAAGAATGAAAATGCAGGCAGTGAAAGTATACAGAGTGATTTTCTATAAGCCAAACTTGCTAATTAATCCTGTATTGTGTCTATTGACATTATTTTATCAATGTCAGTGCTGATTTTATGTCTGCTGACAGTCATTCAGCAAACAAGGTTCTGAAAAGGTGGAAGGCCAGAAGCATACAAACTGCTTGAATTTAAAAACTAAAATAAAGTTATTCCTGATCATAACTACAATTTGGAAGTCTCAAAATGCAAGAATATTTCATTAATAAGTAGTGGGGGCAAAAAAACCTTCCTGGAATATTACAGTGTGGAAAAAAAAAAAAAGAAAATGCATGTGGAATAAATGCTGAGTATATTCAGCATTTCAGGAATTTCATATTATTATAGCCATGGAAATGTATAGTACAGAATCAATCTGTCCATCAATCATATAAAGTCCATATATACTATACAGCCAGCAAGGCATTTCGACAATTCAAGCCTTATTTACTTTTAAGAAGTGTGTCAAGATACAAAAGAATGATGCACCCAGCAAGTCAGCTTCATCTGTTTCCTTAGATTACACTGCCAAATTAATCAGTGACAGCATCCTGTGTGGCTGCTGTAATGTATGTGGCTCTTGGTATGGATATTTGGGCTACTCTGGGCAGTAGCCAGAGTAAGACAAATTATTCTTACTAAACCAAAATCGGGTTGGCCCACACAGGAGATTTTATGAGCCAGAACTTGTTTTCCAAGGATTCACAATACAGAAATTATTTGGCATATTATTTGTCACAACAGACCTTGAGAATGGCATAGATTCTTTTAAGCCTTTAGCAGATATTTGAATAATTTCCTTTAATAGTCAGACTTTCTGCTTCATATCATTAGACTATGGTCAGAACCAGCCACTATAATTCATCCAACATTCCCTATTTTTTTTAACGTTTCCTCAACACAGAATGAGTAAGCATAAATTTAACAACCAAAATACTACTCCACATGTTAGCAGCTCATGGAGGAATTGTAATGTGTTGTCAATGTGTTAACAGAACAAAGCCCTGCTCCATAAGCACAATTCCTTTTTGGGGGCCAAAGCAAGACGTGTCAATAAGGAGCATGATCTCCCCCAGTTGTCTGACCTTTGTGGCAGTGACAGCAACACTTCCTCCCCAGCTGGCCCAGTGCTCACCATGAACAGACTCAACACTGCTGCTGCCTCTGGGGGAACCTGTTCTGTGACACTGAACCAGGCCACGTTACCTCTTCGTGCCTTATTTTCCTCACCTTCAGAACGACAATCCCCACACACACATTACATTAGGACTCTCTAAAATCTGTAAGTAAAAACAATGTGATTGTATTTCTTTATAAACAGTTCTTAAACTTAGAACATCCAGAAGCTCTATGACAAGCACATAAAATCATCAAAGATAGGTTTACTGCCACAGACTAAGTTTGAACAAGTTTAGTAAGACAACTGTGGGGATTCACATAATATATTTTTCCTCTACATAATGAGATATTTTGATTTACTACTTATTTTTAAACAGCTGTAACTAATTAGCAAAATCTTTATTTAAATTATTTTCTAAATAATATTTATAGCATTTTCCTCCTCTGGAATTATATTTTCTTTGTAGAAATAAAAGATATACAAAAACAAGTCAACCTTGCAAGCCTTTCTTTAACTACATCCTCACCTTTGGAACAAATCACTCAGCTAAAGATCAGTGATATGAATCAAAATGCATTTGGAATAAATTCACTCCAGTTACACATTTGAAAGGCTCCAGAAAATACGATTATATTGATCAAATTGTTGGAGGCAATGACATAGAAACTCTCTTGGCACCCACAGCACCAGCAAAATCTTTAGAAAGTATAGTTCAGTGCTTAATAAAACTTCACAACCCAAGACAAAAAGAGTGAGAAAGAAAGAGAAGAGAAAGAGGCTATTTGTATTAATAACAACATAAGGATATTAAAATTCTTGAGACATTTCCTCCCTCTAAGAAACACTTTCACAAACATAAAGACATCCAGAAAGCATTTGTGCCTTGCAAACATCACAGCTCATTTTCTGGGATATTTGGAAATTCCTAATTTATTATTTTTAACATGGAAATTATCCAGAGGAGCACAACCTGCCTTTCTCCAAATGCATCCAAATCCCACCATGGGAGATGTTTCTTTTTTCACCAAAAGCATTTTGGATGTAGGAAACAGTAACAAGTCAGCACCTTTTGTCTGATCACAGGCAGTTAAATACCAACTAAAACCAAGATGCTGGAAGAGGCACTGATGCCTCACAGTAGGTGCACACAGATAACACTTAGGAAAACCCAATTTTGCACCAATAGCAGCTCTAAGCTGGGTATTTTAACTTTGCAGCTCAGCTAAGTAGGCAGGCAGGTACTTTTTCATTGTTCTTACAAGCTTTTCTAGTCTCATTCCTCAGCACTATAAAAAGAACCCGCCAACCCTCTGCCTTCACACGTGACTTCTGAGATACACACAACGTTACCATCAATGTACAAATATCATCTTAACTTGCATTAAATGCATCTCCATCACTTCTAGGGGGTTTTTGTTTTGTTCTTTTTTACCTCGGTTCACATTTGTTTTATGTTGCCTTTAACATGCCAACTTACATTGCTTAGCGATGCTAATGTCTAGCAGAGGTTTATTGCTAAGTATTTTTAGCAAGTACCTATCATTAAACAGGTGTGAAGGTAGAATTGAACTTGTTGGAATTAACTGCTGGATAAATACTTACACAACATAACTAAATCTATAAGAAACTGCCCTTTAGTACCTAACACAAAAATTACATCAATAAACCACAAGCATCTTCTGTTAACTCAGAAGTCATATACAATCTTGAGTTATTTACATTTCATCAATTCATGTCAACAGACCACACTAAAGGCAAAAAACTTAGAAAAGCATAAAAATGTAGTACAGCATGAAAAACCTGAACTGCTAAAAAACCAACTTGTGCAGACTCTTGAGGTATGAGATAAACCAACATACAAGGCTTGAGGTGGGAATGAAAGGTGAGGGAACATTATTGAGTTATTACAGGTGAACAGCTTGAGCTGTGCAACTTGGAATCCCAACAGGCAGCATCCCCCTGCCTGCAAGAGCCCAGGAAGGTCTGGAAGACACTCCTTTAAAGGGCAGAAATCCATGTATCATTCTGGCTTTGCAAAATGTGACTACTTGAAATAGTCAGCTTTCTTTAACAAAAGAAAGATACCCAGGACAGCCTGAGAAAATTCATCCATCCCGTTTTCTAATGCCCTTTCCACAACCAGTCCTTACCAACTCTACAGATAACAAAACAAGAGAGACCTTTTCAGGTTTCACATGCAGACAGGTTTAGAACATATTCTTAACCTAGTAAAACCAATTAAAAATATTTTTAAAAAGGGCAAGTTGTCTTCTAAACACTTGACTCAACTCCATTCCAGCCTCTGTCTATCTGGACTCATACCCAGAACCTCAGTGACCCCTTCATCCTCCATCTCCCCCCTTTCCTACCAGGAGCAGCCTCTATTCTCCCACATGTCTTTCTCAACTAGAGTGGAATGGCTACAAAGAATAGTAAATCATCTTATCAACAACTGCTCCATGACAATTGTTATTGCTGGGTCTAAGAAGGTGAAGGTTTAAATATCCCAGCAGGTACCAACTGAGCTGACGACAACTGTAATTTAGGCATCTCTGTCCCTGACAGCAAGCAGGCACCAAACCATCCAGCGGCCTCACAGAAAGTTAGGCACTTCCTAGATTATCACCAAAATGTGGTGTTTGGAGGTGTCAGTGATAAGCTTAGGTACTTAATGACTTTCACAGGTCTGACCTTCACTTATTTAAAGTGAAACTAATGACAAAATATCACATAAATTGGTTCAGGCTTAATCTTCAGATATCTGCACAAGGCAATCTTAAAGGGAATATCATCAACAACTGTGAGACTTGTGTCTCATATTGAACATTAGTCTGACAGAACACGCTTTGAAGGACTAGGCATTTTGCTTACTTGTGGCTGTTTGAGTTTTCTACTTGGTTTTTCATCTCTGCTTTAGCTGTGAACAACACAGAAGAAAGGAAAACATTCAGACTTGCCACATGAGTTCACTTCTCAGACCTGTGATCTATACAGGAGATGATGTACAGGAACCCAAAAGCAAATGCAGAATTAAGTAAACATCCACCATGCATATGACATGAAAAGAGGGGATCTCTTCCTTTGCTTGATGCTGCCATTTAATGGAGATTTAAATTAATAGCCTGTTATTTAAGTAATTTAAAGCTACAAGCTGACCCCTCCTACTATTTTTCTCCAAGGATTTAAAATAATGGAAGTAAGCTACTCCACAGTTTCTGAAGTTACAGAGAAAAGATGTTCCTACTATCAGAGTAAAGAAGACAGTGATTTCATAACACCAGGCTATTTCAGTACAATAGCAGCTAATTTCACTTAAAACATCTTTCTTTCTCACTTTTTTTCTTTCCAGTGCACTCCTATCCTTACAGCATCAAAAATTAGAGCAGTGAATGAAATGCAAAGCACCTTCTGCCCTAGCAACACACTGTAGCTGACCTCAAAAGATGAACTATGAGAAGCAGTAAATACTAGGATGCACCCCAGAGAAGATGCCATCATATGTTCTCATGAGTACATACATACATACATACGTAACCTGAGGTAGTTGCTAACAGGGCAAAGAAAACAATTTTATATTCTTAAATAAGCAGGCAGGTTGAACTCAGCAGATGTGGGATGTGCTTTGGTGTTTCAATTCACGACAGTGCTCATCTGCAGGCACCTGATAAAGAGAGGCCAGTCCTGCAGAGCGCTGGGAATGCAGCACAAGGAATGCAGCACTTCTCCTGGCTGTGTTTGCTCTCTGGGACAAGAGGTGACTCCAGCCCAGCAGCACCCACCAGCAGCCCTGCAGTTCAGAGGGAGGCTGTAAAACACGTGTAGAAACTGCAGCAGGAAGAGGGGGGAAATGGAATTGGCTGAACCTGAGCCTGGAGAGAGCAGAGGGAAAGTATTTCCCTAAGGGATAAACTGTTTGGCTTTTTTTTCTCAATATACAGATCACTCATTAAGTTTGTATTAATTGCCAATAAATTAAGCAAAATTCCTGAAGTCAAGCCAGCTTTGCCCTGACAAATATGCTATTTGATGAACTATATATGCTTATCCTTATATTAAATTCAGATTAATTTTACAAGAACAACTTCTGCACAAAAATATTTTCTCCCAATGCCAAGGTGCATTTCCTCCCTAGCCAAAAAAAAAAAAAAAGGGTGTAATAGAAATACACACACACAGCTGAGAGGTCTGAAGGTACTCATGAATTCCCTCATGCCAGTAAAATGACAAGAACTGATTGTTAGAAACTATTAGTTAGCTCACACTTACAAGAAATTAAACAATGTTCTACTCAGCACTGTCAGATGTAAGGTGACAGCTAGAAGAAAAGGTTTCAGTGATTCAGTCCTACACAGTGCCCATTTCAGGTATCAACCAGGACAAGCCTCATGTTTGATTTATTCTGATGGCTTTTGAGAATTCTAGTGTTTAACTTTTAACAACAAAATTTGGGTTTCAGGTAGACCCCAACACATCTAATATGGTATCTCTGATCACTTCTGTCAGCACCCAAACCCTTGGCAGTGCTGTGACTACTGTGACATGATGACCAGAACAGGTCCCAGCTCACCCCTGGTTCCTGATGGTGGCACTTTACCCCTGGGAAGGTTCTCCACAGCGTGGCTGGGAATCTGTCCCAAAGGCTGGCTGACAAAACCACCATGTTTAGCTGTCCTTGCATGAGCATCCTCACCTGGACTGCTATGGCAGAACTCTTCTTCTCTCAGCACCAAATGGCCATACCTGTTCAGGATACATTTATAATGCAGACCTCCCATTTGAGGCACTTCTGAAAAACAGGACACCTTTTAGGTTGACTGAAAAAACCCAGCCAAATAAATCCTTCTGCGTAGCACGTTTAGATACAGTCTGCATATTGTAAAAAATGACCAAACAGTGACATCTAAGTAGATACAGTCTGCATATTGTAAAAAATGACCACTCAGTGACATCTAAGTGCAAAACAATGAGCCTCAGAGTTCAGCCCAAGTGAATGTGGGACTGCTGTGCTGTACAAGGTGCACTGGTGGGCAGGTACAGGCACAGAGATCGGTGCCAGGAGAGGCAAAGGGAGCAACCGCACACACTGCGCTGTGCTGAGCCTCTGCAATCAGGGATTTTAAATTCAAACTATCCATGCAGGTTTATTAGCTATTCTTCAGTTTACAGGTGTTGACACATTCTTCCTCAATAAGTAAACTGCAACTCTTAAGGCTTCTGAATTCAATTTAAAAAAAAACAGACAAAGAAGAAATATTTCCTAGAGAACTATCAGAGATGTTGTATAACAGATATTCTTTAATCATTGCCTTTGTTTAAAAACAGTGCTATAAAATCATTATTAACACAAGGACTGGTGATCTACATTCCATTAGTCCATAAAACTTGATAAACTATCAATAGTTCAACTGCCATCAGCATTTTTTGACTGCTTTATGATACAGATAAATTGAGTAGGCTGAACTTTAATTCCAGTTTTATAATAATGCCCCTGGTAAACTTGATCTGGCTTTCAAATCACTGCAGTAATGCAGCTGAAAAAATTAAAACATATTTTACTGTGAAAGAGCATAAACAAATCATTTTCATTTCAAACTACCAGCATTCATTTTATTTTTTAATGCAGGTAGTCTTTCTGTAACTTTAAATATTTCACTGATGATATGCCAGCTAGAAATCAGGATTGAGTAGGAAGTTAGGTCAGAAATCACTGCCTATGAACTTCCATAACTGACAGTCTGAAGACTGCCTCCATGCTGAGAACAAATTCATATTTGTGTACTCTTTATGGTGGGAGCTCTAAGAATCTTTCCTTTCTCTGGATCTGAAAATTAACACCATTAAATATTCCCCTGAGAAAGCGCCGTGCATTTCCCAGGGCACAAATGCACTACTGAGGAAGGGGAAAGGGGTGGAATAATTCAGTAGCCAACAAACTCAGTTGTATAATGGCAGGTTGATTTACATACAAAATTCCTGAGTCTTGTCAGCTTGAACTCCAACAAAATCCCAATGCAGTAGGTATGGGAAACAATGAGAAGAACAGTCAAGAAAAAACGTCTAAAGGGGTTTATTAAAAACACATTGAAGAGAATAACCTTCCTAATATTGAACAGAAAACCCAACACCTTAGGAAGTCAGAGATATTATTTGTTAATATGGTCAGTACGACAGTGGTACTCAAGGATTTCACACTGCTGATCGAGCAAACACAGTGGAGAGAGGCCCAGATGCCCAAATTTAAGCATTATACCAAAAAGAATACAAAAGGGCAAAAGGAGTTATTAGCCTTATTTTAATGATGGAGAGAACTGAGGGGTGGAACACCAGTGCAGTCCAGGGCTAATGCTTTAACACCACTCTAAGCCATTAGCAATTAACAGTTGAAGATATTCCAGTGAATAACTCTACACGATCATAACAAATGTACTCATAATTTGCGTTTTCAGATGGTTTAAATTGCACCTATATTGGTGCAATACTGTGTTCAATGCTTCCTATTTGTGCAGCTAGATCTTTTACTAAAACATCTAAAAAACTACCAAAACAATAAACGAAAACAAGCACATTCTTCTTTCTTTGATTTTAATTACAAAACTGCAGAGAACATCTCCCTTCAAAAATCCCACTCTAACTGGTAAGTGGGTGGTGACAGAAGGCTAATTTAAGTAAAAACCATAACATGAGACAAGTATGTAAATGTAGTGCCCATAAAATTACTATAATTTAAGTAAAAACTGGATCTTACTAAAAAAACATTTTTCTGTGCAGAAGAAAAAGGTTTATTAGAAGACTAGAGGCACATGCTTTTTATTTCCATCACTACTTTCCAGCACAGTATTATTAAAGACTTCATAAATTCAGATTAGAAATCGAGCAGCTCATTGAAAGTACTTAAGGTCAATTATTAATAATAACCTAAACGATTCAAATATTACTGACATTAAAACTTAAGAAGTAATTTCAAAGCACACCAAGCTGCATTGAAAGAAATCACGATATTACAAATTTTTTCAATTTTTGTAACTTCTGTTGTTTGGCAGAGCAGACTAGAAATACAAATCATCATTCCAGTCCTCCAGGAAGTCTTTTATTCCAAGGATTTAAAATATTAATACATGACTAAATGAAGTGAATAAAAGGCCTGTCTCCTGTATTATTATGAAGGGTAAAATACAAGAGTTAATTCAGATGTCTATTAGTATTCATTTTAAATCATGTAGCTCCATTGAAAACAATGGAATCATGACACTGTAAAAACCAGAGTTATGCAGCAGGCAGCTATTCAGGCTTAGCAACATCAAACTCTGTTAGCACAATGATCAAAGATATGTACCTTAAGAAAACACTCAGCTGGGAGGAATGATGCCAGCTGACTCGAGCTGAAGGATAGTTTTTTGTGTTTGACTGGAGGCAAAGTCCTGTTCCACACCAGATACAACAAACAGAGAACATATAGAAACACCTGCCTTTTACTTTACATTACTCATTGCTTGTAAAACTCACCATATCCCCAGGGATTTTCAGACCCTGGGTATCAAATCCTCAGAGAATCAAAGTGCGAATAAAATATTCTACTACTGTGACAGATTCTGCATCATGTTTTAAACAGCATATCTTACTCCCAGCATGTCTTAAGCTCTGCTGACCTGCATGGCCCACTGCCTCTGTCCTTTTTACCCTCATGCTCCACAGGAACGCAGAGAGTTTCAGAAAGGCAATTGGTTTGAAGGCTGGTTTAAGTCAGCAAAAATTAAGAGAATATTTTTTTAATAGGAAACCCAAACGACTATTTCCTACCAGATCCCAGCATTGTATCAGTGACTCCTTCTGGACTTGCTCCTTGACCAAAGTCCAACTCTTTCGGTCAATTCCTTTTCCCCTGGAAATCTTAGAGCTGTCTAGTCCATTTTGTATCTGCCTTTCTTTGCAAACACTCTGAAAAGACAATTTCCATCACAGTTTCATGAAAGTATCGACTAAAACTCCTTAGTACACAGAATACCAATTTTCTTCAGGATATTTCTCATAGCACGTTTATGGAAAGGAATTTTTAAGAAATCTCTACGTTTTTCCAGGGGCAACCACACAGTTGGCTTCTCTCAGAAAGTACTAAAAATAAAACCTAATAAAAACTGTTTTCGAAGACAGCAGTGTCACATCAAAGCTACAAAACAACTTTCACCATGGTATTATTCCTAGGAGAAAAGGAGATTTCAACACACTTCTGCATGGAGTGTCTTTCTACTACATAACTGCAGACTGTACCTTCCATCTCCTTCTATGACAGTTTTCTACATCCAACAACCACACTACTGTCTGTGAGCGCCAAAACTTTTAATGCCCTGGAAATCTAGAAAATTAATTTAAATAAGCTGTTATTGACATCTGGGGAGAAAAATTATGTGTGTTTAACCCGTGTTTCTCCCTCCTCCTCCCTCCCACTTTTCTCCTGGCAACTCTTAATTTTCAGGGTGCTGAAATGGAACATAGATTAGTTCCAAGTAATTTCTTTTCCCTTTTCTTCATGGAATTATCCAACTGCAATGGCTACTCTTAATAAGCAATTAAAACTTAAATTGTATACTCTAAGGACACAGTCACAATAAAATGGAATAGAAAATAATGTCTGGTTGCAAATCCTTTGTTTACAGTGCAGCTAATCATCCTGCAGAGCTGGGATAAGAAGGGTCTGCATATTCTTCTGCAATGAGAAAATAAGTCCAAGAACAAGGGTGACAGAGCAGTCCCAATTCTTGCTGATACAAAAGAAGTCTCATTCCAACAGAATATTGGCCTGAGAGCAAGAGAATCAACTCTGAAGATTTCTATCTCATCCTGTGCAACACTGTCCAACTGCACACAAACACAAGCCAACCTGCAAAACCCCATGACCCCCAGATAAGGGGAGGTCTGATTCCCAGTCTGACATAACTCTGCCTAGACAGTAGAAGACTTGGTAGTTGTTGTTGCTGTCTGAGCAAGAGATCCATTTCTGGATGATGTTGAGAAAATGATGCCTTGAAGGATGTTTCTAAGATCTCTCATTGCAATCCTAGAAGTCAAATTCCCTGAGACATTCTTTTCATGTGCATTCCGTGGGCCTGGATGCCTAAATGACTGGCAGATGCTCTATGTAAAAATTATCTCTCACGTGGGAGGAAGAATTCCACAAGTGTAGATTAAAAATATATCGTAAGAATGTAAGAAAGTCATTGTACATGAACGAGGGTCTATTTATTCTAATTTGCTTTCTCATAAGACCAGATGCTACAGGTGCAAAAATAATCTTGGTTCTGGCATTTGGTATCTCTTCAAACATATTCCATTCCCTTGTGCTTGAGTTATAATCACCTCTCATTACATAATCACAACCCTTTTTCCCAAAGAATTCCAGCCTCAGTTATGGCTCAGAGTGAATGCCAGTCAATTAAACTCTCAGCAGGTATTATTTTAATCCTTATTGCTCCTTATAACATACACTAACATGTCCAAATATTTATTGCATGCTATTCAACCCTTAGTTTAAAGACAGGTTAATGCTGGACAAACCTTTCCACGTCTCTCATCCTGAGGCCCTGGTTATATCAAGAGGATGAAGTAAAAAACAATAAACTATACATGGGAGATGGTTTTCTTGGAAACCTGAAAGATTTTCTGTTATTCCTTTGGCTAAATTTTAGTTTGCTCCTTCCCAGCTGGAGGAGAGAAAGCCTGATGTCTGGTGCCAGAGCTTCTGGCCTGCTCACAGTGGTGCCATTGTTTTCTCTTGACACACAGTGTTCCAACATGACCTGTCTTGCTCTGAACCTGGTCATGTCTTCATGAACCCGACTGCTCAATGCTGCTCCCCATGCCAGACAGTCACAACAATATCTCAGTGATAAGGAATTTATAGCACTTGGTGTGTGAAAAGACACCTGCATGCAACATGGAGAGCAGGTGGTGATCAACACTAGGCAACAAGGATAGGTGTATCACACACCCCAATTCTGTTCCACTAAAATGTCATCTCTCTCAGTGCACAGGGAAAATATAACTCCCAACCCCCCTCCTCCTCCCAACCACTTCACTGATGGTCATGCTCACAACACACAGCTCAAGCACCACCAAGTTTAGCTCTAAACAAACAAAACCTGTTGCTGGTGAGCACCATGAATTAGAAATTTAAAGGAGAACTTATAATTCAGTAATTTGCCACCAAAACTTGTTTCCTCACATTTGCAGATCCTGAAATAAATGCAAAATTCCCATAAAACATAGCTGACACCATTCCCAGGCCTAGCTCTGGGTCCCTGCAATGATGCACTTGGATCTAGGAAAGGATTGTTTACAAGACAATTCCACAGGAGTGTGTCACAGTGCTGCTTTCTCCCTTGGCAATCTCTGTTACCCCATCAAGCTCTGCAGGCAACTACTTACTGCAGCACCTCTGCACTTCATGTGAAAGCAGCTCCTTCTAGGAAGATAAAATGAGATTCTATAAGCAAACACCAGGATAAACTACACAACAAAGAAACCTATTCATTTAATCTCCACTACCCTTCTCCAACTCACAAGACTAAGATCCACTCAGCACTCCTCCCTGATGTGGTCTCTGCATGCTCAAGGTAAGAAAAATCACAATTCTTCCTCAATCTATGAAATAATAAATGTTTCTTAAGATTTATGACAATATCTTTTATAAAAAAATACAAATTGCATAGTATTGGTAATTACAGAAGGCTTTACCTTACAACAGTTGCAGTATTTTGCTAGTCACCCATGGTATGTAAAGCACAGCAACAGCCCACCAAAAGACTATTTCTGGACATTTGACTTAGAAATAAGTTCTTCTTCAATAAGAAGTATCCTTCATTTACTTCATTATCCTTTTCATTATGTCTTATAATTCCCTTCATTTTGCTTTCCTCCTCTTTTAAAAAATAATTAAGACATCTGCTGTTCACACAGAGATTGAATCCTGCCTAAATTTGGTGTTTGGTTCATGACTGAGATAACTGGGATCTTTATTTTGCAAGTCTTAAGCCTTCTTTGAGATATTTTTTTCAAATCTAAAACAAGCAAAGACACAGGGAACCAATTTCAGAAGGATTCTCGTAGGGCAAGTGACACCAGTTTGCCTTTTTTGAGTACAAACCACAACCATATTTAGAGTTAAGACTCATCCATGAGACCCTGAGTAAGGGAGACAAGAAAGAAAGTATCTAAATACTGATGCCTGTCATTCCACCTTTTTCTCACCTTCTGATGGAAGCTGTGCTGCACATCCCTGAGCTACACTGACTGTCCACTGCTGGGAACTCCTGGAGATGCCTGCTTGCTGGCACACAGGCACAGAGTGCTGGGGTCCCTCTCCAGTCAGAGCCTACAGACCCCTGCAGGGAGAGGCTCAAACCTCCTGCCTGAATTACCTGTGTGCTTTTGAACATGTACTGAGTTATCCAACAGAAATGCCCATTTCCCCTGCTAATAGGAAGGGAATTCTAATCAACAACCTGAAACTTGGACTGTAACTTTCACAGGGTTCATGTAAAGTTATGATGTCACAGGTAAGTTCCCAGTGAGGCCATAAAAGAAAAGGGGCTTTGGTTTTTGTCGTGTTCGCCCCTGCCTGCTATAGGTCTAGAAACAGAGAAATAACATGGCACATAAAGAGCAAGAAGAGACAGCTGAGAAAGCAGCTTTTCTGATGGGCTGAAAGCATGCTATTTTCAAGAATACCATAACACACAGTTTAATTTCAAACACATTAAACCTGTGGCAGAGAAGAAAAATAATTGGTAGGAAAGAAAACAGGGCAACACCTGCAAAAAAGCCAAAAAGAAGGGGGTGTCAAGGCCAGGAAACATGTTGTGCAGCACCAGAAGAAAAAAACTGCCTTTAGTACAGTTTGTTTAGACTAGAGAGAATAAAAACAAACCTAGAAGAGATCAAAGCGAAAAAATTAAGACTTAGTGAGAGAAAACATAAAGATCTAGAAGAGAAAAGGTACAGTAGAGTCAGGCAGGTGTTTGGTGAGATGTTACACCTCACAGGGATCAAAGGGTGAGCTTCAGAAGAGAGAGCTTCTAAGGCAGATTGCAGAGCAGAAGAGCACAAATGTCAGAGAATGGAGAACACAGTTACACCGGGGAGAAAGTGAAAAGGAATAGCTCAAAGTGAGGGCTCAAACAAGCACAGGGAATTCTTCTGGATGCAACAGGATAGTTCAATGAGCTGCAAAGCTCTTGCCAGTGCTAATCTTGATAGATGGTGCCAATGCAATCTTAAGAAAACACAAAACAGTCGTGAGCTCTATGGGTATGACTTTTAATGTGCTTGTTCTCCTTAAGAAGCAAGAGATTTCCTGCACTCAGATTTCACTACACTCATCAAAATGCAAACTGGGGTAGCAATGTCTCAAATATAACAGAGGTTTTCCCCTCGAGTTCCTGAATGTTTCATTTTCCTCAGCTATATTTGTTGGTCTAATATAAGTTACTATCTCCACAGCCAAATTTAACTTCTAAAAATAACTTGCAAATGTAAAACTTTAAAAAACGCAAATCCACACTACAAAACCAAGCTCCAAAATACATTTTCAGATAGAAGAATCAAAGTTCTCAAAGGGCAAGCAGGTAAATTCCATTTCTAAGGTTACTTTCTACTACACTGTAATTGTTGCTAAGAGCTGGACCAAGCCAGTACGATGGTAACTTGCAAAGTCATGTTTCACATGTAATTCCTCATTACCTCTTGCCATGTTTCAGTTTTCAAATTATGGTTGAAATTGTGACTTTTTTACACATCTTCTACTAGCTCATGTTCAAACACAGTAGTATACCATACCAGCCCTCTTCAAATTTGGTTTTCTTACTTTTTAGAGTGATTAATGATTACAAGATTATTTATTATCACAAAGTACTTATTAGAATCACATTCCATCACAACTACCACTGTTACTGGCTCTTTACAGCAATGCTTAAACAAGCATCAGTGCGTCCTCCATCAGGATTCAGTTTTAATGAAGACTTCTGCTTGATGATACTCTTTCAAAATCACAAGCATAGCAATTTATAAGATTACAGAAGACAATTATGTACATTTTTCTTCTCACCAAGACTTTTGCAGCTTTCTGCATTAGAATGGATTAAAGCCCAACAAACTATCAAAAGAAGACTGCAGACTGCAAGATATACATCTATTTTTGCATTATTACTGAGTAAATGATTTTTAAGTACAATCCAGTAAAAGCACATTATAGGTGCTATTTAGGCTGGAAATAACTTATAATCGCCAGCATGATCTTCTTACATTGCTTTTTCTAGACAAAACATCTATTTTGATATGATATGCAAGCACAGAAACATATGTTTAGATAATAATGAACTGTGAAGGAAAATTGCAAATCATTACATCCTGTTAATTTAGGATTTTTTGTCAAATGTCCTTGGATGTGCGGTATTTTTCCGTTCTTCAGCTGCAGACAGGAAGAGGCAATGGGACTGGCTGCAGGAGGGCAGTAATACACAGATTTCTGTGCGGTGTGCCCGCATTCAGTAACTATTTGAGTTGGTACCTTGTGGCCTTTAAGCTGATCAAAGCTCCGTTTTAGAGACCATGTAGACACACACAGTAGGGGACAGCCCTGTTGCAAGCATGGACAGCCTAAACCTCACACACAAAGAAGCAAAGTCTCCAATGTCACACACCAGATCACTATGAAAACCAAGCACAACAAGGCCCTTTTTACTATTTTGTTACCATTTCTATGACTCTATGCAGTGTATGGATTTGACTTTCCCTGAAGTCACTGGCAAATCCACCAATATATATAATGTTCCTCATGCCTAAGTATCTTCATCATTTTGTCAAGTGTGAACTCTATGGTGATAGCCTTTTCCCTGTTGAATCATCATTAAATGAAAAGATAAAAATATCCTTGTTGTTATAAACTAAGCAAACTGATCTATTGTACACGGGATTTTCTTTCCCTTCCAAATTATGTATTTCTTAATCTTGTTATTTTTTTGCAATTCCATGTTAAAACTATGTGATCTCTAGTTTAATGGAAGAAGCAGCTGTATCCATAAATGATATGGCCAAGGCCATAAGGAAGGAGTGCCTTTGTCCATCACAGTCTCTTTACAGCTACATTTCCAGAGGGCAAACCTCACTACACAACACTAATTATTCTTGTTTCACACCTCATCTATACTGATTTGCAAAGAGCAGTGAAATATGACCCTTACAGCTTTGTTACAGAAAAAAAACCCCCTGAATTCTTACATGAGTAGTTGTTACCTCGTCCCCGACCTGCTTTGGCAAACTTATTGATGTCCCTTGTCCATTTTCCTTTGCTCAGCTCAAACATTAAGAACTACATGTCCCACAGCAGAAATACACTTGCACAATTCCTGACAAGACATTTGATCTGGACTGTGCTCTGGCACAAGTGCTGCCATTTTTGTCAGCTTTCAAGAACTATCTGTGGTCTCTGAGAGACTCCTTGATTCTCTTGTCTCCAAATCCAACATTTTGAAAAATCTTTCTTAATTTCCATGACCACAGCTGTTTTCAGTAAGGGCAGTTACTTCTGATGTATCTGTCCTTTTTTTTTTTTTTTTCTCAGCAGTTCTAACATCAGCTGTTATCCCAGAAGCTTACATATGTCTTAGGGATTGGCAGAGAAAAAAACAACCCTACCTATTTTTCATAACTTCAGAAGAACTAAGAACTTCCAAACTCTTTTCCAGGTAACTAAACTAATCTCACCCTACGATACTCTAGACAATGTTAAAGCAAATTTGAATATGGTATTGCATACAGACATAGTTTTAAAAATAATTAAAATGCACTAACAGTAAAAGAATAGTTTTGTTTCTTTTGAACAGCAGCATCAGTCACAGAACTCATGTGCCACCTGCATTAGGAGTTACTAAGAAGAGTGGTCAGTGAAGTACAGGTACTCAGTCTGGGAGCAGAGAAGGCATGCTACATTCAGACAACTTCACAGGAAGAACAACCACTGCTTCAAACAGAGCCATTGTTTATGTGGTAAAGAATTTTATGTGTCTAGTTCGTAACTCTGAAGCTAAAATTGCATATGGCTTTGCATTATTAGACCAAAAGGGAATAATATGAAAGTGCAATCCAGAATATGGAATAGCAGAGCAAATGTACAATGTGAACTAACAGCTATAGCTTGCAGCAAGTTAAAACCAGAAGCATCTGTCAAAAGCCATATAAAGTAAGATTCAGATGGCAACAGAGGAAATAAATCAACAGAATGCTAAAAAGGAAATTAAGCAAAGAAGCCTCTGAAAGATCTCTGCAAGACACCATTTACAAAGCATGAGTCAGATGAAAGTTGTTGGAACGAGAAGTCACTGTAATAGAAGCAAAAGCACCCAGCTTCTTCCTCCTCTGAATTCCAATTTATACAGCTCTCCATAATTGGTTTTATTTTAATTTAGTGGTAACGAAAAAGCTGATGATTCAACTAAGGAGAGAACAAAAACCTTTGTCTTAAAGGAAGTTCTCCTCTCTATTCCTAGTAGCATAATTAGTTTTCAGCTGCAGAGACTACGCACAAAAGGTCAGCTGAACATGGTAGCAGCACAGGGCAAAACAGCAGCCTGAAGGAACACCTGTTCTAGGATGCTCTTTAGGTGGAGGTTGAAAACTCGGTGAAGAGATGCAACAATAAACAGGTTACACAGAACACAAACAGCAGCAATTTTAATTGTTCTTTGCACAAGTAGAGTAGTGCTCTGAAACAAAGGCTGTAAGGGACAATTTCTCAAATACTGTGAGTAGGGAATGATCATAATTTTGGCTACAAATCCTTTTGAAAAGTCAGTTCTGAAAAGAGAAAAATTTAATGGAACAGGTTAGTGTTGGTTTCATACAGTGATCCAGCAGAACAGTTTCCGTAACAATTCTGGTGATACTGCTTCAGTCAGAGAATGTTCTTTAAGAAAACTATAATTCTTCTTAGTCCAAAGAAAGAGAAATTATAAGTCCCCTTTCAGCTATATCCCCATATTTGCATTTTTGTAGCAGCACCATACTGCATGCTTATGTTCAATTTAGCACTCCCAAGATCCTGCTTCTCTAATACTGTTTCCTAGTCAGCATTCCCATGTTTTATGTTTTTCATTGTTGGCTTTTACAGAGTGAGAACCTCTTTGTATTCATCTTGATTACATTTTACTCTGCTAACATCTGCCTCTCTGTTAACTGCTGTACTTCCTACAGCCTTTTTTGTCCAACTTCACAAACGTTAGCAAGCCCTCCTAGATTCAATTTTGTCAACAAATATGATTTCTGCAGTCTTCATCCTTTCCTTCATTTGCTTTATTTTCTCCAGACAATTTTCTTGCTGAATTTTTGAACTAGTGCACACATTGCTTCAGAACCCCATGAAAGTCATGTAAACCCACTGACTTTTTATCTATTAGATAACCTGTTTTCATTCATTTGCTACATGAAAACATTCAGATAAGCAGGGGTCCACAAAAGCAGATGTCATGGAGTGAGCTCTATCACAATCAGTGTAAACTCCAACACTGAGGCAGGTAAATGCTACACAGCACTTCCTCAAATTGATTTTTCCTTTCAGTTTATCAGTAATTTGAGGTCTCCTTTTTTATCCCACCTTGAAAAATGGACAACTTATTTACCACTTATTTTACAAACTGTACACAGTTTTGACTGCAGAGTACCATACTGGTCTGTCGGGCAGTTGCCCTCTCCCATTCTTCAGTATTCCTGATGTTCTTGCTTAACATAAAAGTTGACCGCCAACAACAATTCTGAAACATCTTTTGCTAATTCTTTATGAATTTTGCTATCTGGTACTGCTGCCTTTTTACATTAAAACTACAAAAGGCAGTGAAGCAATGAAGCCATACCTGCCAAAAGCAAGGCACTGGCTAGCCAGGATCACTCCTGGAGTTCAGCCATGTTTTGGAAAAGGTACATGACTAAGGCAAGTCTCTTTTTCAAACTCTCTGCAAATGTGGTCTTCATGCAGGCAATTAAAAAAAAAAAGTTGAAATTACTACAGACAAGAGAAAGAAAAGCTATAGGAAAAGGAAGCTATTAAAAATGGAATTTAAGCTTCAGAAATTTTTATTGCCTTCTATCTCCTTAATGAACTTTATTTTCCTCTTCTATCACAGTGAAGCACAGGAAGTGCCTAAGTGACAGCTGGCTGGCCATGAGTCCATAAAAGCGCAGCCTGGGCTATGTAAAGCACTGGACTGCAAAGCCCCCGAGCCACTGCAGTAAGCAGCACAGCCCAGCAATATTCTCAGAGCCATACCCTGTTGTCTGGGGCATTAATACACACATGGATCAGAAGGGAAGAGGCCGTTCTTACTCCCACTGCAAACTGCCCCCCCAGAATGTATTCCTGGTACTCCAGAATGTTAAGCATTCACACCCAACCTATCACACCAAAAATATGGGCTAGAATGTGAAGATTCATTACCTTCACTTTTACTCCCTCGCTAAGTATATACTTAACACAATTTGCACTATTTCATGACAATGAATCACACCTAGTGTTCTTTTCACAAATCACTTCTTTCAAATGTTAAGAAAACTTTAAAAGTGCAAATTTAGATCTCCCACTTCCAGAAGCTTTTCTTTTCTTTTCTCAACTTCTTTACATTTGTCTAGTAGTTAGCTTTGCAAAGACATGAATCTGAGAGACTCAATTCTATTTTAAAAGCAATTTAAAATTTTAAAATTTCAATGCCTTTTGTACCAAAGCAGCTTTACACCCCTTAACAAAGGGGTTTAACATTGGAAATGTGGAGCCCAAGTGTTGATGTTCACATATGGCTTGAAAATATAATATTTCCACACATTTTGAATGTTGAGTTTGGAAAAAAGCGCATAGAAAACAAAGCTCATACAAAAGAATTATCAAAACTGTTTTGTTCAAATTAGGTTATATGCAATGTTGGGCAATTTTACAGCATTTCTAGCATTTTAAGAATTGATAATCTTGTCATACTAACTGTTCTGCTGACATCAATCTATCTAGATCAGAAGAAAACTGTGCCTTCACTTCCAGAATGTTACATAACCAAAGGGGGTGGGGAGGCCCTGGCACAGGTTGCTCAGAGAGGCTGTGGTTGCCCCATCCCTGGCAGTGTCCAAGGCCAGGTTGGATGGGGCTTGGAGCAACCTGGGATAGTGGGAGGTGTCCCTGCCCATGGCAGTGGGTGGGACAAGGTTATCTTTCCCCCCCCCTCCAACCCAAACTACCCTGGGATTTTGTGTTAATGGGACCACTGCAGGCTCAGGAGGCTCTACAGAGCCCAGTGAGGGGAGCAGGGACAGAGCTGGGATGGGCTGGCAGTGAACCAGGACACAGAATGAGGACCCCCTTTAGTGGCCAAGGCAGTGGCTGCACATTTGTACAAGCTCTCACATCAGCCCAATGGCTTCAGGCAACCCAGCACTGCCAAACTGAACAGCTTTCCTGGAGTCCTACAGGTGTGTCTGGACATTGATCTATCCAAGCTCCCATCCAGTTCATCCCTTCTCCTCCATGAATTACAACAGATAAAATTCTTTATACAACTACCTCCTAACAAAGGCCAATACAAGAGAAACTAAAAAAAGTAGCAACATGCCACAATTGATAGAATCTTGAGAATCCTATTAAGAGAAGTGGCACTTGTGTGTGAATCATTGCATCTAAAATTCTTGTAGTTTACAAACCTCAATATAAATGTTACGACACACTTCCAGTTCTAGGCACTGCCTTTTGGCTATTTTGCTATTAAAGTCTCCTGCTACAGTTAAGAACACCAGAAAGCAGTTGCTCAGTCAGAACCAAAAAGAAAATCTTGAGTCACTCTTACTGTTATTTGAATTCTCATAATTTTCCTTTTTTTTTTCTTCTCAGACAAGAATGCAAAATGAAGAAAAATAACTAGGATCAACCAGACAGTTTGATTACTTAGTAACAAGCACACCAGAAACATATCCTTGAAAGCACACACTTTCATGGTTAGGCTGGGGCATTTACCAAATTGGGAAGTATTCAAAGTACAATGAAATTGCAAAACAGTATCTAGAGGTATACAGCTTTTATGGATTCTCTAACTTAACTTCTAGTTAATTTGCACCATGATTTTCCCCTGTATCTCTTACATGTTTTAACACAAAAATAGAGCTAATGTCTATTGCCTTGACTAGAGCTTTTATCCATTTACTGGTAAATTGAATTTCACATAGGTTTACACAAAACCCACAAAACAGTATCAAGTAAAACAAGTCTTTGGATTTTCTCAAACTATTGTAACGACTTGAAGTGTCACTGCCCTACAAAGAAACATTTACTCCAACAGTTACTGGAAGACTGAAATCAATATTAAGGGTAATTTTTTTCTTTACAAATCAGTGAAAGCCTGCAATATCAATTACTTCTTGCTGGCATAAGCTTTCAGTGGGAACTGCAGCAGGTCTCCCTTGATTTCAATCTTACACAGGTATGTACATTTAAAGCAGAGCAGAAGCAGAAGAGAACCTGTGTTCCCACACGGTAGATGACAGACAAGCAGTACCAGTAGGCAATTTGAAATAAAGTTGATGCCAACAGTCTGCTTTACCAGAATTATCCTAACACCCTGTAATCAAAATCCTTCACTTCCACAGAATTAAGCTGGATATTCCATATCCCATGGATCCCCTTCTTAAAATGCTATGAAACCATACTCCTCACCCAGGAATTGTTTCCTCCTTTGCTTGATATTATTTTCCTTCTCTCTCTGCTCCTATGTAACTCAGTGACAAAAAGACACAACACAGCTATCTTTTTCCAAAAGTGGAATAAAGTAACGGCTACATGAAATGAGAAAGTAAAGATGCAAAAGTTAGCCCAGCATTCAATTGTTTGCAGTTCCTTAAAATTCCATTTTGATCACTGATGTGGAACATTTGAACATTGATGCCATCTGGCTGAGAGCAAGTGGCTATCTCAAAAATACATATATAGATATATATATATATGTAGATATATACATAATGCACTGCATAAGTAAGACAACAATGATAAACTTGTCCCTGACCATGCACAACAAAATTTGGTGAGGCCATGAAGTGGCTAATTGAGTATTTTTCTGCATTATAAGGTTGCCTGAGTTGTACTGTATACCAAGGTCCATTCACTGCTGGCACAAAGTGTTCTCAGACCCTTAAACTCATTGCTGCCAATTCCTAAGCACCGACCAAGGACTGATCAGGCTAAAAAAATACATACTAAATACTTCTTTGACTTCTCTGAGACATGTAACCTGTACAGGTCTCACAGAGTTTTTTCAGGACAATCAGAAATGGCACCACAAAGCAAGAGGAGCAGGAATTCCCCAGAGCAGGCAGGACACCTGGCCTGAGGCAGCTGCAAAATGTTATAGAGACAGTACATGAGAGAGCATAGGAAGATGCCATCCTGTGCTTTTGACTTAGGCTTTTCTAGTGCTTTTTCTCTTCTGACTGTGCAAATTACTTCATACAATCTGTACTACATTTTAATGTAATCCTTAAACTTGGCTCTTGAGAATAGGGGAAAAAAAAAATGCTAACTGCTAAGAAGTACCACATAGAAATTCTGTAGTCGCATCATTTATTGGCAGAATAGGGACTTGAATTTGGCTCTCCCACAATGTTAATAAATGTCACCACACAACGAGCCTATGAATTAGTTTGAGATAGGCTTACTCCCATTTTTCCTGTTGGAGCTGTTCCACTGTGTAAACTGAATAATAAGTAGAGCAGAATTTGAACAATGGTTTGCAATCAGGAAAGCGCCAAAACTGCATCTTCTGAGTCCACCTCTATCCCTAACAGCAGAGAAACCTTTAATCTCTAACAGCTATATTTTTACAAACACTTCATGTTTAATGAATCAGAATTTCTGATAGAGCCACTTAAACCAGAATTCATGACCAGATCCGACACACAACCTTTATTTCTCTAGGGACCTGAAATATCCAGTACAACACTTTTTCTGGTGCCTAATACAGTTTCCAAGAGGCTGATTAAATGAGGCAGAAATTAGACACATGACTGATTTAAAGTTTACAGACTACATTTCAGCAAGACCTTGCACAATTCTATTTTAACAAGCTAATTAATTTCCACTAAATAAATTATTATAAAAATACAGGGTTCTGAGGAGGCAATGTAAGAGCTTATTTACAATAGGCAAACACACAGATTATTCAGTAAAGGAATCAACTTACCGTAACAGACAACTCAGGGAACCCATTGTCAGGTAAGGGAAAACTAAAAATGCCTTGAAACTTGTTCTCTACTGAAGAATAAAGTAACTTTTAGCAGAAACTGCTATATGAAGGTAAAAAACAGACGAAAACCACTGTTGCTAGGGCCAATGCAAATGGACTTTGTTTTCCCTTCACACACATTCAGACTTCCAGTTATTATCTCTCTGGATGTTTGGAGATGCTTATCAGATCTAAACGCTCTAATTATATAATATTATAATAATACCTAATTAATGTATAATATGTTGTTGGGAATTTATATATATATATCATATATGAATTTATGAAATCGAAACACCTCTTGTTTAGATTTCATAATCTAAACACTGTACATCTCTTGTTAAAACACTGTATGTTTAGCGGTGTTAATTAGAGCTAATTAAATACACTGGGCAATGCTCTAAGTATCCACTGAATAAAATAATTCCTGTTTGATGCAAAAGCAATTGTGATAAAATGCCAAGTCTGTATCTGTCCTGAAGACCAAATACAGAAAGTAAAAAGAGTGAAACCAAATCATGCCCACAAAGCCCTCTAGAGGAAAGAACACAAGGCTGAAAAAGCCTCATAGCAGTGATTCAGTCTCTGCTTTCAAGACATCTGGAGAGGAACCCCCTGATACTATTGAATTATTAAGATCTAACACTTCTTAAGGAATGCTCGAGCTGTTGTTCCCTTATCACCTCCTGCACAGAGCCACCACCACCACTCTTTCTGGAAGGACATGTGCATGCTGAGCTCCCTTTTCTGAGTGAGACAAGAGCTGGACCGTTTTACCCATCCCCTGGTGGTTGTGCACAGACACACTGCAGTGCTGCAGCCTGTGAGGTGTCCACATTCCAGCTCTGGAAGGGCACTGGGGCAGGGCTGGCCAATTCCTGGGCAATTGAGCAATCTTGTGATGGCAACACTACAGACAAAGCAGGAGTCCCTAGGTCGGCTCCTGTTTGTCACCAAGGGTACTGAGAGCACACACAGGTAATTGCTGGCCATGGAATACCTGGCTGACCTCAGTTACAGACACTGGAGACCGCTCTGTGCTACCCTGCCATCAGATCTGCAAACAGAGGGTGCACACGGATTCTGTCTGCAATTAGTCATGGTTCAATATATGGTTCAGCATCACATCTGAACCCCACACAACTCCCTTTCTCTGTTCATCTTGCTGACTCTCCTCTACCTTTTGTTTGTTTCTTTGAAGTTCTCGCTGGCATTTTTCTCTGATGGGGAAAAAAATAATTACTACATCTTCCACAGTTTTTATGAGCAATTCTGCTTATTTAATCTTAAAAGACTTGTGGGGCTTCCTAAAGTCTATCAGCTGTGGTCAGGTTCTTCAAAGGTAAAAAAGCCTTTAGAAATTAAAACAACATTTGAATATATGCCCTACCTGGTAATTAAAGATTTTCTGAACTTAGAAGAATAGCAAGGAGTCTGTGATCACAGCTATCTCAGAATGCCTACAGAACACTGCTGGGAGAGTTCTTGCATCTTGCATCTCTGAATGCCTTCCTGCCAAGCTGGATATAAAAACTCTTGAGATGAGTCCACATGTCCATGAACACATCACATCTAATTTTTCTTCTGAACTTCCCTACCTAGTTCGGTGCCCAGACCACTTTCTTCAGTTTGCCCAAAACAGCAAAAATTAACTAATCCAAAAACCTCTATAAATGCCAACGTTTCTTTCTGGATGGGTTCACAAAATTATCTTTCTAATTCAGTCAAATGAAAGACAACATTGTCTGATAAAAAATACCAATCTCGTAGCTTTTTCAGAAAAAAAGACACTCTCAAAGCAAAAATAAGACACTGAATTTTAAGACCATATTTGCTTCATCAAACTATCCATCTTATATGGACTAAGAATAAAGCTGAGTTATGAGCATACCCTAAATCATGTTGTTTTTGAGAACACAATCTGAATACTTAGATTGTTCCTCCTAGAAATTCCACATTTTTCCCCCCCTTGATATTTCTGTGCAGAAAAAATGAGGGAAAATTTATAGATTTTGGGAAGCTAAATAATAGACACAATTATTTTTCATTAAATGTCTTGTTTTAGTCTTCAGTTTTCAGATAAAAACCCCTACACCCATACAGAAACCCCTCCTTGGCATGATTTTGAGATTAGAACCTGACCTATGGCTTAACACCAGACAGACAACAAACATGTTAGTAATACCAGCACAAGTAACAGAGATATTAAGGTAAATATTTTATCTCAGAGTGATTATACTGAAAGCATCTCCTTATATTACCTTTTTTGCAAAAAAAATGGTTTACACTGGTAGTTGTAGTGACTTTCTTTATTCCATATTCATACTGCTGCCTGTTGCATCTGTTGATTTGGTTTTTTGTGTGTGTGCTGAGGTTTCTTCCCCTCATGGTTACCACCTAGTATTTTCCTCCATATATTTTATATAAATTCTAATATATAGTTCTCTCTGTAGAGCATTCCTGAAAATATTTCTTTGTTCTTACATAATGTCTTAGAAGATAAATGTCATTATTATCTTTTGTCTGATAGTTGGCATTTTGTCATTCAGTCTTACATGAAGCCTCAGGGCTAAGTTAGTTCCTCTGCTTCCATACTTCTGACATTGTTAGATTAGATTGTGAAGTGTAGGTACAAAATAATTCACAGAGATGTTCTGCTCACTTGTCCAAGTCAAATGATGTCAGCTGAAAAGCTGCACTGCACATGGCTTGAAAATAGCCCGGTTTTGCTTAACAGTATCAAGCTGTGTCATCTGAGCCACAATAAAGCTCCCAGCAAAAATAAAATCCCTTAGTCTATGTTGTATTGCAAAGACTTTGCTTCTTTTCTGCTTGCTGATCTAAACTGCAACCACAGAAAGTGGCTTTTTTTTGGCATGGCCATCCCTCAGCAGTGATGGAGCAGAAGTCTGAGGTTCTCTCTTTGGGAAAATACTAAGAAGTATATCTCACTGTATATTTCCTCCCTTTTTGTGTTTATTATTCTTCATTTTTTATGTCATTTGGCTGCAGCATAGTTGTGTGACACAAAGTGAGCAAACTGCTGCTGCTATCATTGTAAGCTCACCTTTCTGTATTTAGGTTGTCTTACCACCTGAAGCTGTATTGCAGCTTTTTTTAGATCCTCAGTGGGTTTAGATGTCCTATCTGCTTATTTTGCTTTTTTTTGATGCAATTTTAAGGCTCATTGTCTTAATATCTCCTTTCTCCACAGTACTTTTTTATATTATGTAGCTCTTGATCTAATGTCTGAAAAACTATGAATGAACTCTAGACAACCCTTGTTCTCAGTTTTTACCAGCTGTTCCCTAAAACAGCCTTAGCTGTCAATGCTTACACCAAGCACATCAGCACCTGTCCGGACAGTTGCAGTGAGAGGGAAATTAATGCTTGGTATAGCTGTAGAGAGAACAAAATATTGGCCTAGCCCTTTCATCTTAAAAGGGTTATGACTGGGATTAACAGGCTCATCTCATGGCCTGCATTAATGTTTCACTAAGCAAATGTCTGGTTCCATCACTGGGCTTAGTCCCTTCAAGATCCAAAAACCCCAATGTTTTGACCAGGAAATGGGTTACTGTCTAGCCTGTTTCCAAGAAGCAAATTTATGCTCATTGGTTCTGTTTGTCTGGTGTTTTTACATGTTTATCCATCACAGCAAACATAGCATAGGCACTGAGGAGCTGAACTGTTTCCTCCTCATTGCCAAGAGCTCCAGTGTCTCCAGAGTCAACGGCTGAGTTCCTCACTCACACAGGACACACAGTAGCTGCTGTCCTAAAGCACTTACAAGCTCAACAAAATTGATTTGACCCATTGCTTGAGACCTGAAGGACAATGCAATTTACTGCGCTCAGAGGCAGCTATTTACCGAAAATGTGATAACAACTTATCTTGCTGAACCCGTAAGAATTCCTGTACTTGGGCCAGTGACCCAATGACAACACAACTGTGTCTTTGGCACTCTTGTGCCAAAATAATGTTCCCCTGTAATCCTGACATCATCAATGACACAGTGCAGAGATTTTAAAATAAATAAATATATCAGGGAAACAAAGAAGTAGTGATAAAAAGGAGATACTGTTTTTACTCGTGAAGGCAGGCTATTGACATGGAAACTACATTCCCAACAGGTCTCTGAATCCACATAAGAAGCCCACTCCTTCTACAATTCTCTAACCAAACAAGTTGCTGCATAAGTATTAAGTTCAACATGAATGTCCACATGTGAGTGTCTTTATGTTTTGTTTGCATGTATGTAGATTTATAAACACACACACAATCTGAAATCCACACAAAATTTGGAGAGATTGATAAATCTTCCAAGTGAAACCTTATGAAAACATTCTGATAGATTACATGTAAATTATTGTTATACCATCTTACAGAATACCAATGAAGCACTGCACAGCAACTTACATCCACATGGAAAGCTTCCTTTTTTTGCCATCTCAACTCAGACACCTGATAGTTTCAATATTCAACCTATAGTGGCAAATACCAACAATCCCAAGTGGATCCCTCAGGGCTGGGCTGCTGAATCTCAAAACTATTCTTTCAACAAACTTCCAAACCTCTGCTCTCACTAGATAGTTTCTATGTAAAAGCAACAACTGTCAGCTAAAAACTCTGAAGCACATTAAAATTTTAAGGAAGCATAAACTAAATGAATGCAGCAATGAAACAAATTATGTAAAGATTATATTGTGTTTGTATCTTCATTTTCATAATTTAGGCTAATTTAAAAATCCTTTTGCTTTCATTTTTATATTAATTTACTTCACTATATTTTTTTTTTGCCAGTATCTACACTGTTACAGAAGTCAGCAAGTCTTAAATCTGCTGACCACAAAAAATGTGGGTCCTGCAAAGAAGCAGCTTGTGGTAAGAGTTTTAACCTTTTGATCATATAAACCAATGATTAGGGAGCATTGTTCTGAGCTTTCATTTAAAACAGAAAATACAAAGAAAAAAGAACACTTATGAAAAATAATGAGGTGGATTATACATGGCCAAGGCAAGGAAGAAGAGCTGAATGTCAAGTTAACTATCCCAGAAAAATAATGCGTTAAAAATACCATGTGCTAAAAATTGGGACAGAAGCCCCCCAAAAATTCTGAAATATTCTTTGAGTGAATAAAGTGATCTCAAACAATGTTTCTAAGCAATATGCTTCCTTGAAATTTGACAGAGCTCCCCTAAGCTTAGCACGGGCAGCTGTCACTAACCAGAGGAAGGGAAGGACACCACGTAATCAATGACTCCTCTGCAGAGGCTGACAATTCTTCCAGAGGTTTCACCCCTGGATGCCAGGAAAAGATTCACAGTCAGTCTCTGCCTTGAGCTGGGCCTTACAGAAGCTCTGCTGAGTTCTGTTGGTTTGCACAGATCAAACTTGGGCAGACACTGAGATGGAACTTTGGGCAGAGAGAACAGGCCATACTGATTTAGAAGTACACTACAACCTTAAAGGATGCATGTTTAAATTTTAAAGACAGACCCCCTCAATGTCCTTTGCCACAAAGGCTGATTTATATCGATATGGAAGGGAACGGATCTTTGAGAGTGACTTCATTTGGGCAAGAACAGCTCATATGTTATTTGACAGGCTGGTAGACTCATGTCCTGTTCTGCTATTTCTCTTCCTCTTTTTTCCCAATTACAAAGAAATAAACACAGATTGGGAGCTGGACAACATATGTCATGTTGAGCTTTGAAACCAATAAGCATTACACTTTAAACTGCTTCACACTGCTTAGCACATCCTCTAGCACTGCTTTCATAAAGAAATTGTGGATTTCATCAGTGCAGAAACTGTAACGCTTCCAAAACCCTTCAGAGTCTCAAACTCCCATTTCACTTCAACAACAGGCATAACCCAATCTTCTCTCTGCCTCATATGGTATCCCTAGAGGATATTGTAGCCATATTCCAAACCAAAACAGAAGCAAAAATCATATTCACCAACATGTTGCCCACTTGAAATGCTGAATCAGTCTAATTGTCCACCACTTTCCAGTTACTGTTCCAAGAGCCAGGAAGTGACTGAAGATGAGATTTTCTAGTTTGTGAGGTGATTTAATGTATTAGCAAATAATCTAACACCTACAGCTTGACAAAGCCCCACACTTGAGCCCTGGCAGGCCAAGGCTTGCTATGTGAATTTGGGAAGGGTGGCAAAAGCTGAGAGGGCCTCAGGGAACATTAATCAGTAGGGAAGTGGAAATGCAAGGGAGAGTATGAAAAACGGCAACAGAGGAGAACTGAACTCAAGAGGTAAAAAGGCAAAGATTATAAATGTATAATCCAAAGCCTCTTAAGTCTGCTTCAAACTCACAACGTCAAACACAATGCCTAGTGTGTGGACACAGTTGTTGACTATCATTTCTTGATAACAAATGTTTATATCTCAGAGAATAAGCCCAGATATAGAGGAAAGCTGCTAACAACACTGGGTTTAGTATCAGTAGGTTCTAGAGAGATGAGCTGCAAAGGACACATTCCTCAAAGTATGTATGAAACAAAGTTCTGCAGAATCTTTAGCATGCAAGGTCTC
This sequence comes from Climacteris rufus, assembly GCA_013398175.1. Lineage (NCBI taxonomy): Eukaryota > Metazoa > Chordata > Aves > Passeriformes > Climacteridae > Climacteris > Climacteris rufus. Next base: position 502,909 of record VZRZ01000243.1, on the reverse strand, counting down.
AAAGACTCCATCTGAGAAAGTAAAGATTTTAGTGCTTCCATATTTTTTCCAGCACTGTGCTACATATAATCATTTCTGGAAAAAAACAGTCCTGAAGCATGTGATGAAAGTGATGAAATCCCTCAACAGAAAAGCTGAACATATAAACATATGGAAAACACAATTAGTAAACAATCCACAAGATGAAGATTTTCCTCATTAAGCATTTGCAAAATAACTCAGGATAACAAAACTGTAAAACTCAAAGTCTGTTGTAAAACAGTTTGCAAACAAAATAAGAAGATAAACCAGTGCAGCAAGGAAATGTTTGTTTCTAGAATACATTTTGGGAAACCAACTTGGTGCTTTACCCTTCTTGAAAGTTATTTCTGAACAGTATTTGAAAATAACAATTTTGTTCTCTCTGCTTATCAGGACTTGCTTTGAACACCTTGCTTTCTCTGCTTCTGAAGTGAACACGTGCCCTTCCTCAGTGACATAAGACCTGTGTTTCTGATTTTGTAGAGTTCCCCCAGAAGAAAGCAAACTGCTCAACTAACTCCACTGAAATCAACCTAAGAATTTAAAAGTAAGAATTTGTGCATAAGTATTGACATAATACTGTATATCTATGTTATCAAGAATTGCCATCTAAAATCTTCTCATTACATAAACATGATCTACAAATCCACTAACTTATCTATAAAGACATTTTATGAAAACAAGTAAGCAGACCAATTTTTTCTACACAGGTTAACTTGGGGACGGCTTTTGCTCTTTCAGACATTTCCTATTTAGAAGAAGAGGGTAGATAACATTAGGGGGTTTTGTTTTGTCAGAACTTCAGTTTTCTGAAAAGCATTCCCTTGAGATTTGCTCAACGTGATTCTTACACTGCACTGCTCTCTTGCTGGAAGTGTAATCAGTAGAAGAATTCAGTAAAGCATTTAACATGCACCTCTGTGAACAACTACTCAGTGAAGACAGTTTGTGGTCAGTTATTTGGGAAAAAAGGGTAAGATTCTGAAAGGAAAAGACAGGGATATGAAAGGTGTGGAAGTAAAAAGAAGCATAAAGAGCTGACTAACAGCTGGAGTAGATGACAAGTAACTTGAGGGAGTTACACTTCCAAGGAAGAAGGGGAGGACAGTAAAAATAATGAAATAAGAAGAGGTGGTGCAAGGTTATGACATGGGGAGCGGAAAAGACATAATAAAGGAAAAGTGTGATCATCAGCAAACCCTGAAAAAATCAAATCAAGGCCACAAAACTAATTGTAAATGTTTTTGTTCTCTACTATGTGGAAGGAGTGGTGAACCCATGCAAACTGAGTGCCCCTTCTCTGCTGTAATTTCATAAACAAAATTCCAAAATCGAGACTCTAACAGTTAAAGGCTGACACCTCACTGGCCTCTAACTGGCAGAGGAAAATACAGCTGCTGTTCCCTGCCACGAGTGAAAGCAGTTAACCATTTCCTAGGTGGGTGCAAACCACTATGTATGTGTGCATTCATCCACAACCATTGCTGACCCAAGACTTGTACAACTACCAAAGAAGAATACGACCATCACCTTTGATTTAGATGTGATACAGCCATTAAATGACTTTAAAACTGATGACAGTGAGCTGTTTCAGAGTGAGAACCCGAATCAAGTCATTACAAAAAGAGCTTACCAAAGCATAACTCCATGCAATCACCTCTTCTCTTTTGCCTTACTTTACATGGATATATAGACTATCAGAACAGAAGAACAAAAGGCAATTAGGAAAAAAAGAAAGTATATTTCATAGCAAAACACTTCATTATCACATGAAGCATCAACCTCCAGACAAGCAGAATTTTGAACTCTCCAAAAGATGAAACGCTGTTTGAGAAACAAATAACATTGTTTTCCCTTAAAGTGATATTTAAAGCAATGAAATTAGATTTTTATACAAGAGCTTCTTATTTCCATTGAAAGAGATTGTGTGAAATATGTGTATAGAGACCAGCTCATCCACTTTCTAAAGCCACAATTTCTCATACTTGACAAAACATTCAGGGCTTCAGATGACTCAAACTAAATATTCAAGACTTCATCTCCAGCCTCTTGGGAACACTGACCATGGCACACTATAGATGTGGAACAAAAGAAGATCTGCAAGATGAAATTCTCAGCAAGAACATTCCTTAATCAAATTTTACACATGAACAAGTTAAGTCAAAAACGCTGAAAACATGAACACAAGATACTTCATCCACATTCTTCACTACTTTTCTCATTTTATAAGACTGTGCTGGTTTCTTAAACACACTCCACCACCAACAGGTTCTGTCTCATCAGTGCACTGTTGTAGTTCATTGTTTACCATCTACTTTGTCTTCAGGTGATCCACATAGAGTAGCTGCCTGCTATTTTTACCAGCTGAAGGTATTCAGATGTCTAAATATATATCCAGGTGCCTTATTAGGATTTATAATGCACTTGGTTACAACTTCAGATGAATGACCACCCTTTAAAATTGTGATACGGTACTGTAAAGAACAGTGTTTTCTGCTTTTGTGTATTCATGTCACAAGCTCAGTTCCTGCTAATGGGAACTTGCCCTTTGGTTGTTAAAAGGCAAACAGAAGCAGACAAATTAAAAAAAAAATAGGAAATGCTGGTTTTAAGATTAAGTTTTATCCAGTGAACATCACAGAAGAAAAATTTCTGAACAGTGCTTAAGCACATGCATTATGTAACAGCAAACCTGATTCTTTTTTGTTAGTTCCTCTGTCTTCTCTCCTAACATAAAGAAAGATGTCAGGGAGAGACAATGGGAAGGGTCAGTCTGTGTGAGCTTCAGTACAAACCCCTAACACAGAACTACCACCAGACCTCTGTCTTCAATTCTTTCTCACTATCAACAACTGCTATGACAGAGTTACCACAGCTCCAGTGGTTTTCAGAACAAACTGCACAAACTCTGTACACACCACCCATGATTTCAATCTCAGCTAGCAGAAATGGATAAAGTAATAGAATGGCCTTATGAAGTCATCTGGCTGCAAGTACAGGGCCTGAGTGTTTGAAATCTATATTGCACAAGAGCAGTGAAATGCTGGAGCAGCAGCATGGGAATCTGGCATTCACCTGCACATTCATGAATCATTAAACCCAACTTCTGAAATGTCCTCTATTAGAAATGCCTGTCCCTTGGAGCCATTTATGGATTCAGAGAAAATGACTTATGATTATGAGTAGAACAATGAAGAAAGAAGGGAAGAACACAGTGAGTTGAAACAAAGGAATGAGTCAACACTGGGAAACAAAGACGAATATTGGAATTAACAACTCAAAGAAGAAAGAAATACTAAATGTGAAAAAACTTGTAAGCATGTCAAGAACAGAAGAAAGTAATGCTGGTGTCAATTAACAGAGCTGTCCCAACAATGATTATCACTGAGGCTATGGAAATACTGCTCCAGAATGAGGAATATCCTTCAGGGCACTGAACTGATCAAAGGGCAAAATCGAAAGCACTGTATTAGGCTCAGCCACGCTACACTGAAATCTTTCCCTCAATGACTGATGTTAACACAGCTTTGAAATATAAAATGTATCCTAACAAAAGAAGATACAAGCAAACTAATGTAGCAAATGGCTCGCTCCTCAAGAACTCTTTAATTCCAATTATCTCTTAGTTGTTGATCTTAAGGAGAAGCATTTTCCATTTCAGCTACATTTTCTTACCAGTCTCTTTCTAACAGCAGAAGTCCCTTGCAGTACAGAAGAACATCAGAGAATGGTAGAAAGATTTCTCTGGCAAGTTCTTTTCTCTTACAAACATTACACTATTGCCTGGTTTAATCTCTTGTTAGCATTCTTTCTGTCAGATTTTTGTAATATGCTGCATTTGAGTAGAGGCCTTATCAGATAATGAACATTTTATCAAATCAAAGGAATTCTCACTTTTCTGCTAAAAATTACACTTCTTAATATAGATCATAGTGGAGCATGAAGGAGGGATGTTAGAACTGAAATTCTGAAGTGACTAACCACTGACACTCTGCTTTACTCGCTCATTGTGGCACAACATTTTCTAACCAAATTCAACTAAGAGAAAAATTAGAATTATCACATAAACTCACAGCAGATAAAAAACTCCCTGACTACACTGGATTTAAACTTTTTTCTGTGCCTATCAGTGTACCTATTGTGTACAGGTTATGCTAAGCATGATTACACCATTGCCTTCAAAGTTTGTATTTCTGAGTTATGTCAAGACTGTAAAATAGAGCACCCCTCCTAAAACAGGAGTTCAAAATCAGTACTTTTAAAACTTTGAAGCAAAACTTAATTTTCTACTATTGTATTTGGTCTATTTTTTGTTCCTCTCTGTCAACATCCATTCCCTGCTTCCACTCTAAGAATATTCCTCTTCTAGAATTTTGTCCTTTCTCTGTGCTTATCAGCCTCCCTTGGCCTATGTATTTATTTCTTCACTGTACACTATGTGATTCTTTCAGGATCAGAGCATTTGTTAGGTTTTTCCAGTCCTAATCCATCTTCCTGTCCCTTCACTTTTCTAGCCCTGTCTTTACTATTTGTGTGTGCTTGCTCTTTGCTGATTATAAAACAATGCAATTCTAAATTAACCTATCTTACAAACTAAGTAAAGATCCACTTTCCTCAATATACATTTCATTAACTTTAATATGTAAAAGTGTTACTTTTTGGTAATGAGACTGTAAGGTTTCCAAAACCACCTTCTATTCCTGTGGATTTTACACTGCAATCACAAACTCAGAAACTACCAAATATTCATTTGGTTTTCTACAGCCAGATGGAGTTGTTTCCCATGTACTTATTTAATGAATTTCACTATTAATTAGAATAGTTTGCCAGTGGTGATCAATAAACATTTTGGATATTTAGAGTAAGAATCGTGAAGAACAGCCACAGACTAAAAGGACAGAATGAGGGAAGGATCTACAGGATTTTATTTGTTTAATTAGCAGTGGTGTCATAATCTTCACAGAACATGAATGTTTCTAGTACCTAGTAATTTACTCCCCCTCACCCTCCCAGGAAATACCTCACTCTCATAAGCAAAGATCACTTCAAGTAAAATCACAATTAAAGAAAGGGGTTTTTTAAAATTTTAGACCAAAGATGTGTATGGACTTGTGGTTTGGGAGGAGCTGCGAAACCATATCAAAGCGAAACCAAGTGTAATCCCTACATCTGTGGTACAAAAAACTCTTACATACAAAGGGCTCTAGATATAGCACGCTATCAAAAAATTTGACTGGGATCCAGATTTCACATTTCGTACTATTTCTATTTAATTGAACAATCAAAGCTCATGAGGAACATTGAGGCAGTGAATGTAACAGGTGCCTAGATATGCTGGATGGAAAGTGCAAGGGATACAGGAACCCTGATGTGCTCAGGGCTGAATTTACCAGGCACACACTGATCGAGTGCACAGCACTGGCTGTGAGATTGAGTCTCTCACACAAGACCTTCTGCACTTGAGCCTGTCACTGCTGAGACAGCTGGGTGACCATTTTCACATATCCTTACCCAGATGAAGCACACTGCCCATCACAGCAAACACCATTCTGTCCATCACAGCAAACACTGTTAAACTTGTAAGTGGGATAAGGACAAGAGAAGACCTTACTGTAGATGTCTAAGAACTTTGGGTGGATTTAAAACTACTGGTGTGATTAAGTGGTGTAATACCTAATTACTGTTTGCTTAGTGCATTACATAAATGATAAAGAGTTTTATAAAAATGTTTTAATGGTTGAAGCCACTGGACAAATGGCACGCCCCTGAATGTGACAGAAAAACGCAGAATTTTACAACACAAATAAACATAACACCTACAAACATTCTGAACTGAGAATTTTCTGCACAGGCAGGGCTCAAGGCACAGGGCATATAACAAGTAGGTCTGGTTTTGTCCTTGCAGAAGAAACCTGCAAAAACACTAAAATATCGGAGGAAACTAAATTATACAATAATAAAAATTTTATTCTAGTTGATAATAGGTTAATTCATAGAGGAAAAAAAAATTTTTTTAATCCAGCCACTCAAAATAGTGGATGTTTCTTCTCATAAGCAGCTGAGGGAGAATGAGCTACTCACAACACCAAGACTCAATACTCTTAAAGTTATCACTCACATTTTAGAATCGTGTCGTTATGCTCAATTAGCAATCTGCAATTCTTAAATAAAGATAAGCAATTTAATCCTGTATGACTTCCCAGATTTTCATATCCATTCTGACTGATGCTTCTTGTAAATGCTTTGCCTACAATTTCAGCACTACACCCATTTTAACCTGGTTGCTTATATGCTGTTTCATATTAAAGTAAAACATCTGTGTAATTAGCTATCTACTATCACAATGGGATTAGAATCACAAAAGAAATGAGGGACTTTGGGAAAGCAGGAGAAAAAAGAAAAAAAACCTACACTTCCACGCTTTCTCCCTCTTCTCAACATTAACATGAAACTGCACTTTGAAAATGAACTGCCACTTACTGACATGAAACTTGTGAATTCATTAAGCATAGCATAATTGTTCATTCCCTCAACACAGTTGGTTGCCTGAAGCCTATTTCTTTGCAGAAAATGCAAGAAAAGAATCACATTAATTCCAAGAAATCAGCAGAGAATTAGACACAGTTGTATTTTTGCGCATGAATTTCAGAGTCATCTCCAGTAAGATGAAAGAAAAAGATCTTTATGAAATAGGGATTAAAGGGGTAACTTATAAATAATCAATAATATAATTAAGTCACCATGCAAACTACTTAGAAAAAAAATAATTCCACAGCTGAAGCTTTATCTTCTCAAACCTTTGATGAGGTTCTGTGTTGCTCACATGAAGCTCAGGCTGCACTCCAAGTTTCCCAGTGAGCGTGAAGCACAGAACAGAACAGTGCTGGAGCCTTTCAGTGCCCACAGCTGGGGAAATGGCACATCAGCTGTGTGGGGCACCAGCAAAGAGGGGCAAAAGAAAGTTGAAACCAACTTTAACCTTGTTTCCTCAAGGAACAGAGATTCGATTCCCAAAGCACTGCTTCTATCAAGTAATTTCATTCTTTACAGCACAGAAACCTTCAACTGAGCATTTAACTCTTTTCTTCCAGTAAACTCCAATATATTGAAATTCAATCCATATGGAATGCCATGTAAGCAATTTTTAACCACTTTTGCAACAACAACATTTTCTAGGTTTTTAATAGACATTTTTAATAAAAATAATTTTAATCACCACTGTAACAATCTAAGACTGAAACAACTACATGAGCAGTTCAATCACACCCTTTTCTGAGATAAGCCTAAGTGTCTGTGGCAGCAGCCTGAAGCTGGAAATCTGAGCTACCCCTGTGACAGCTACTGGCCTCTGGACCTCACAGATTTAGTGGCACTTGCTGTGCATTATCCCTTTACAGCTGCAGGTGAGGGACTCAGGGCTGTACAGCATTAGTAACTCCAAATCACTAACCAGCTTTGTTATTTCAACAACTATTGTTTCACTTACCACTGGCACCACAATCATCCTTCATTTCATACAAGTAACTCAATTCAGGTTTTATAAATTAGAACACTAAATGAAACAACAACTTTTTGAAAATGCCATGCCCTCTCAGAAATAAGGAAATGTTAACAGAGGTTGTACAAAGCAGATTTGGTGGAGACTGTTCTTGGTAAATGAGCAGACATGAACAGCATATACTACTGTAGTTATTTGGGCCATATTCCTACCTCTCAGCTAAATTTAAAGAGGCAGCTATGAAGACCTGAGAGTGTCACATTCATTGAAAAGCAACCTGATTCTAATAAGAATTATTAGGTAATAACAAAGAAGGTATGTATTCCAGCCTCAATTACCAAGTATCACTTTGCAAACAAGTAAAAAAGACAGCTGTCCCCTTTCTTTTTTGTATGTTTGAAAGCCATAATTATTTAGACCTTCTAAAATTGCTCCTATAGTCTCTTCAATTTCTCCAACTCAGTTATCTTTAACTTCAGAAACTTGAATGCAATTTAATTACCACTAACAGTATTTTCAAATTAACATAATTCCTTTTCAATCCTAAATCAGCAGGCACAGCTATTTCCTCCTAAGTAATGGCTTCTGAAGTGTTCTTGATATCTATTTTCCCTATTGGTATTAAAGGGACTTTGGTATCTCTATTCCTCAATGCTGGAATATCTTTAAACCCTATTTATAAGTAAACATCTTAAAACTGGGATTTTGCCTTGCCAAATCCCAAAATAAGGTCTGTGATACCAAACAAGCATCAGATATCAAACATTGTAAATTTCTAGGATAATTCCGTAACATAAAATAGAAGTTAAAAACAATAATGTCTTTCCTACTTTCCACATAAAATTTACTTTCTCCAAGCAGATATTGCCAAGTAAATCACTTTTTCATGGTCTAGGACTTTTTTCTTTATCCTGATGTATCACAGAATTCACAGTCTACATGACTGTGGATTTCCCAAGACTTTTCCAGGCAGAACCCAACTCTTAGGACAACGTTCCCTTCTCCCTAACTTATGGACTAAGTACAACATACTCTTCTCCAGGCTATGTTGGGAACATATCCTGAGGTATATTATGGGAAGCACAGCTTCTCAGAATACCACTGGTTTTTACAGTCAACAATTACCACCGGGAAAGCAGTAAATAATATTCTTGAAAACATGACAACTCTCCAGACATCATATTGATCTGATTTGCATGTTTGTATTCCTAACAGTCAGTAGTTCCTCTGTCAGCCACTGCCATGGTGGGGTCTCTGGGTGCCTTTCTGATGTCCTCTTTGACAATGATGGCCTGTGCCTTAACACCTCTTGTTCTTATTCCAAGGAGGCTTTAAAAAGCACATTGACTGATCCCATTTCAGACCTCCCTGTCTCACAGCTCACAAATACTGACTTGACATGCACAGTTGCTGCTTAATGGAAGCATCTTCCAGTAAAGAACACATAACACCTCATGAAAGTCAAATTAATATTCCCAAACTACTACATAATTTGAAAACTACAGTCCTGTTTTGCTTTGCTCTCTAAAGTATTTTTTTCCTTAGACAATTTTTATCTCTATGACCAAAGAAACCTCTAAGTATTTTTTCACAAGAATATTAGTAGCTTCTCAACTAGTGTGTAAAACTATACAGCATTCTTCCTAAATGCATTACAGAAACAGAAGCTGCAAGCCTTGCTGGGCATGTTTAGGCTGTTTTCTGGACTGCACAAATCTTGAGTACTCACAACTGGAGTGATGCTCCCCTGGAGCTCAATGTCTAACTACATCAAGGCACTCCCTAAGCGGGTAACATGACACAAATCTCACCATTCCTAGTACCTACAATGAGATTATCATGACACGATCTATGAGAAAGCTTCCAAATCTTTCCTGTAGAGAGATCTGACAGTGGATAAAGAAAAATCCTCACTCACTTGCTGGGAGTTTTGTTCAGCTGCTTGGTTTTGCTGTTGTTTTTGTGGAGGTTGGTTTGTTTGTTTGTTGTGGTGGGTTGGGTGGGTTTTCTTAGGAGTTTTACGCCTTTTCCTTGAATGATTTTAAACACGCACTGTGACTGACTCACTTAATTTTCTAAACCAGCTCCCAGACTCTGCCCTTTGCAGAGTTTGCACATCCTGTGATCATAGCAGGTCCTCACTTCACATTTGTTCACCTTAGCACATTTGTGCCAGTTTTGCAACAAGGCACTGCCAGAGGACTTTATTTCGTGACATTATTTTACATACTCCCCAAGAAGCGATGGTAACATTTTAGACAAAATTCATTTCTATTTTTGTTAAGAGACAATTCTCTCTCTTCAAAAATCCAGTCAAAAGAATCCAGCTGAGAACTCCACAGTAACAGTGCAAAAGGCAAAATAATGTATTTCTAAATCAAGCATAGGAAATAGTGTAAAAAAATTAAATATGCGATATCTATCATAATTAGCTGTAGTGATTATTAGGAAATTAAACAAATACTAAGTAATAGGAGCTGGACTTGATGATCCTTGTGGGTCCCTTCCAACTCAGCATATTCTAGGACACTGTAAACTAAAAGTTGCAGTTTCTCCTTCACAACACACAGTATCTTACATATTAAAAATAAATGGCAATATTGTAAATTTAAAAGTCTAATCTATATAAACTGATAGGCAAAGACAAGAAACCAGTCCTTACAGGAGGGAATTTCCATAAAACTCACTGGGAAACGTTGAAAATGTTTTTAAAATGGCATCTGGGCCAAAGGGAAAAGAAAACCAGTAATTCTTACTCAGAAGATGAATGCACAAAGAAGAAACTCTTAATCAGGTATCTAAACTCCCCTTTCTGCATTTATGATTTTACACAGCACTGCAGAGAGAGGGAAGAAAGTGTATAGGCCAGAGTAGGTGTGAGTTACAGTTTTCTATTATTGCAGCCCTAAAGAGAACTGGGGATGGATGAGAACTAAGAGCTGACTAACACTCCTCTGATGACTTCTCCCAACGCTCAAAGCTATGCATTTGGAGGTGAATAACCCTTCAGAAGAGTCCACAGTTGGGCTCATCCTGTTCCCATTACCTTGAAGAGCATTATAATTTAGCTAAAGAGCATCAGCATAGCTGAGGTCAAGCACTTTCAAAAATCCAGCTGTACAGGGTACTTTTGGCATATTTTCCAAAGAACGGCTTCTGCTTTGCCATACACGTTCCGAGAAAAAACACTCCAGTTTACACTTCATGATGGCCCTCCACCGGTACAGTGCAGAATCCAGAGAAGTGTTTTCAACAAAGCAGCAGTCTACTTAGACTTTGATAATTCCTCTTCAAAGATTTTCTTTTACAAAGCATGTCATATAAACATAGACAGGCAGCACACATTTCTCAAGCTGAGTAACTGCGAGCTGAGGTAAATCCCCCGGCAGAATGTCATTACAAGTTATTATGTTGTAGGTGCTTTATTTTTTGAGAGCTGTGCTTGACTGAAACAGAGCTGAAAGCAATCACGGATCCATATATTACAGTGCAGGCTGAATGCCTCTGTGGGGCACGTGGGAACTTGAAACAACCTTAGCTTGCTCTGACCTACATTCTGCTCCAAGAGGCTCCAGGCAGTAACCAGGAAGCAGAAAATCTGGAGGGAATACAGCACACCCAAAGTAGTCCTTCCTTCAGCATTCCACTGCAGCACAGGCATTCACACTTTGCACACAGTCAGGACTACTTATGTATGTAATAAATAATTCCCAGCTGACGTGGTACCTGTGCCAAGCAGTCTTGGACCTGTGACACTACTGCTTCCTAAAAGGATTTCCCCTGTAACAGCTAAACTCACTACTCACCCTTCTTTTTTTTTAAAAGGATTTTTCATATTACAGCAAAACAGCTGCTTTTTTTTTTCCTGTTCACTCATTTATTCTGGCATAATACGCTATTTCTTTTGTATTCTACTGACATTAATAAAATTACAGAACATGAACAAAACTCTGCCAGACAGATCCAGCCATGTTTTGTCCTTTTGAAATCCACACTGATCAAGGATGCAGAGCTAGAGCAGCAGCTAGCAAGGGGAATGGACTTGTGTCTACGTGTAAGGTCCTCCACTCTCAGAAGTAGAAGCAAATTTATCTAGACTTAGATTTTTGTCTAAAAGATATTTTTTGCACATAATGATTGGATGAGGTGCATAGGATTCAACACAAAGTTCCTCTAAGACAGGGAATTTCATAACCCCATTGTAACAGTTCCTGACAATATTCTGAGATGACTCTGTCCACGATTGCTGTGATGTCCCCCTGTCCCTGACTGCTATACCATTGTGCTTATTCTAAAATTGTCTATGATATTTGAACTGCAAAATGTAATATATGCTCCAACACTCTAGTAATAAAACATACAACATGCCTATTAAGAAAATTCTATTAAATAAGCATGCATTGGAATAAAATGAAAAACAGAGCTCGATTTGCATTTACCAACTTCTAACATGAAAATTTCAGCACAGCAAGCAAAACAAATTTCTCTCCTGTTGAAAAGATTTGTATATGCATTGTTTTCTGAAAGACCACGCTTTTATAATTAATTTTCAGCATAAACTGCATAACTAGTATAATGTTCATAGAACACAAATGTACACTCTGCCGTGGAGTTCCAAATCACTGTCTTTTTGTAATCTATGTAACCCAGTAGCAAAGGTGGTTGTCAAATGCACACAATTATATCACTACTAGATGCTGATGGATTGATATGCATCACATATAATGCCTCCTTAATTTTTACCACCTCCATAAAATGTTGCAGACTCCTGTGTTCATTTGAGGAACATTATCCAAAGTGATTTATACCTCATCCTTCTGTATGGAAGGTTTATTTCATTCGTTCATTAACAAAGGTGGTAATTGCATCCCGTTTTCACCACTAATGAAACAGTGTTTTTCTTGACTTCCAGGTCAGTGCCTGCATACCAGTATACCAATTTGCTTCCAAATTCCAGTTCTCTCAAATAATTATTTTCTACAATTCTATTAATTCCAGGCTTATTTGGAGAGGTTTAAACACCAGCAAAGGAGTGGTCACTGGCACCTAAGCAGAGTGCACATTATTTGCTTTGAAATAACTTTTGTCAGTGCTATGTAGGTCTTTACATCTGCAATAAACAGAATGAGAAAAAAGTCCCTGCGGCTCTCACAAAGCTAACAGACACTGCATATGCAACATATTTTTTTAAGGTTACTAGACTGTGCACATTCACTTGAATGCCCATATACTTCCATGTACACATAGACACACATTTTCTCTACTAGAGCTCCCTTTTTAGCACTCCTGCTATTTCTGTAAAACGGATTTTGAGCCAGCTCAACAATCTCTACCCCTTTTATGGCAAAGGAAATACTCCATTATTATTTCTGTGCCATAAGTTATGACAAATAAGGAACTCGTTGAATTGAACTGTAGCCATGGCACATAGGTTTATTATTAAGACCAGGTACAGCCCTCCAAATCTGCTAGAAAGAGGACATAGATAGTAGAGCTGGTTAGGTTGCTAAACTATCTCACATGCATGACAGAAATTTTCAGCTGACTACTTACATTCCACTTTCTTGCCTTCAACAGCAGAAAAAAAACATCCTGGTCACAGGACTCAAACAGCAGATTACCATAAACAGGGTTTGACTTCAACATTCAAATAACCTTTTCTATGCTTATGACAAAAAAGGCTCTCTGCTTGCTAGCAACTGGAAAAGAATACAGGTTCTGCTTTTAATGAAAAAAAAAAAACCAAAAAAAAAAAACCAAAAAAACAACCCACCAACCACACCAACCCAACAAGAAGAATGCAAGAATGAACATTAGAGTGAGTATTAAGTTTCTCTAAAAACCCTTTGGAACAAACCTGAAAGGCAACAATGAAGACAAGCCTGTTGGCAAATTATTTTGGGCTACACAGAGAATAAAGATATGTGCAAGTTTCTATTTAATTTTGTACACGCTTTATTCTATATCTATTTAGTCTCAATTTTATTCTATTTCTGTTGAAACCCTGGAAACTGGTGATTCAATGGCACTGGCTCTGATTACCTGCCCTGCCCTTCTGGGTCATGGGCCATCATCTGACAGGGGAGAAAGGTCAGAAGTTGACCTGCCATTCACTACTAAAATGGTACTTTTGTGCAGACAGCCAGGGTGTGTCAGGAATATCACTGCACAGCACTGAAGGCAGGTCTCCTGCAGCACTCAGGGATGTTCTATAAATACACATATACATACAAAAGTTACTCTTGCTTCAAGGCACTTCAGATCCTCAAGACTTCATGCACTGCTCAGTTTTGAATCCCTAACAGTGAGTGCAGTGTAGCTAAAGCAACAGGCCCTTCTGCTGGAGATACCACACACGTAAGAGCTGTTCTGGGGGAGAGCTGGCACAAGGTCATAAATTCCCAGCTACCATCAACTGAGCCAGCAGAGGCACTCGTCATCATAGCTGCTTCTAAAGCAGGAGTCTGCTGATGGCATGCAGTTTGTTCTCAGTTCCTCGGGGATGTTACTATGGGAACTTTTACAGTGGGACTTCCTTATATCTGATGCATATTTCAGAAAGACAAAGTAGGAGCAAAGCGAAGAAGCTGAGGAGAATGATAGGAAGCCACATCAGCACACTGTGTCCCATTTACTGTCCTACTGAAGAATCCCAACAGAGATGAGGCGCTTCTTATAGGCAGCAACTAGGAGAGATTAGCAGCACATCACTGATTTACAACATGCTTCATGTTCTTAACTATTTAACTACTGAAAAGTTTTTTACATTTAAAAAGTTTACTAGAGCTTTACCCAACTGCAGTGACATAAGGCAAACTTCTGCTAGTCAAAACACTTGCAAACACTTCTGAAATGCAACTTAGATCTACATCTTGACACAGTTTAAATTCCCCCAGCTAAAAATTAAACAACAAAAAAGTATATGTTTGGCACAAAAGCACACTGCCCTACTCCAAATACACAAGAGCTGCTGGCTTGCTCCCAGAGAGAACAGAGTAGCAATAGAGACTCAGATTTGATTACCCTACTAAGAGAGCCAGAAAATTAAATGGAGAAATTTGTGTAAAGCTTAATATGTACACTGACTGCTCCTACTTTCACATACACCTTAAAACCCGTGTAGGATGTAACACGATCTCCAAGCTTCCACAAAAATATTTTGGTATAATGGTAGCTAGGAGAATTGATCCAGTTATGGAGTATTCTTTGTCTCAAACAGCAGTATTACTGGAATCACCATTTGTCTCAAGGAAATGAAATGGTACTGGGAGGAACCGACAGAAAATGCTTAGCATATGAGAAGCTGTAGTCAATATTAATTATTTTCCCACTATTAATGCTGGCAAAGAACAGAGCTCAGCCTCTCTTCCTCTCCAGTGTATTTCTGTTTCAGTATACATATCAATATTAATTTCCCCTGCAGAGTTGCTGTCATATCTAATGAGCAAACACATGCTATGTGACATGTCTTTTTATGTCCTTGGTTTTTACATTAGCTCAAATTAAGTCAGATCACTAATAATATATTTTAAAGTCATCACGATTTAAAAAAATGTGCTGTAAGACCAGGCAAAGTTAACATACTGCACAAACTCACATACTGTGTGTATGTTCCTGTTCCCTCTCTCAAAAGAGCTTTTCAATTTTTCCTTTCAAATTTTCATTTAGGAAGCCCATCAAAGACTAAACACCGAAGTTTCACAAGGCACCATTACCAGTACTAGAAAGAATACAAATAGAGCTCAGCTATTTCACTATAAACAGAGTATTTAATTTATGGCAGTAGTGTTGGTTCTGCAGACAGGCATGCTAAAAATATCATCTTCAAGATATGTATGTTTTAGACCAGTAAAGCACAAGCATACTGACAGTACTTCATAACAACAATTTCACATAAGAACCCCCTAAATTATAATCCACAGTATTTTTAAACTCAGAAGATGAATCTCAGTTTCAAATTAATTTAATGTATTTATTTTCTTCTCATAATTTCAATTTCATACTGAATCTCAGTTGAAACATTCCTCATTTCTGTAAGCCATCACATCAGTCAACATATTTTAAGGAAGCTATTAATACACCAAGGAGTATAGTGCTTTTCAAAACAACAAACACAGAGCAATCCTGAATTCACTGCTCATGTCTGTATTTGCAGATACAGTGGCCTAGCAGTATAAGATTTACCAAATGAAACAGCAGCACCCAGAACTTCACGTCCATGTTACCTTCACTTAAGAGCATTTTCACTTCAGATCAGCCCCGTGGTCTGACCGTTCATTTGAGTTGAAGCACATGAGGTGTACTTCTGGAGTACATCCTTAAGTTCAGTCTAATTCAAAAGGAACTCAGTTTGTCTCCACAAACACTCCAGGATGTGAGCCTAAGCACAGTAAGTGCTGATGATGTGCTTCAAAAGCACACTTCTCAATCAAAGGAAAGCACAAAAGGAGTTGTGGCCATTGAAGTCAATGGGACCTCTTGTCATTCCTTCCAGTGAGATAAAACTTACTTGATCCTTCCCTCCCTTTGTGCTTTTTTATCTCTGATCTTTCAATTTAGGTTTAGTAAGAGGTGAAGAGTAAAAGAGAATTGATAAATATAGTGGAAGAACAGTGAGTTAAATAAAGAGAAATTTTGCTGGTGTGGTTATTTAGAATGCTTTAGTTTACTCTGGCTTTTCTCATTCTCACACTCATGCACTTAGAACCAAAGCAATTTGATAAAGCTGGTGATACTTTCATGGCTGTGCTCAGAAATTCACTCCAGGGTCATACTGCTGTGCCCAAGCCGTGGGGTTCTCCAGGGGCTGAACAGCCAGCTCACATACAGTTAATTCTGGGCATTAAAGAAAATGTTTCTGATGGCAAAGGGAACATCTGTCAGCTCTTTGGTCCCAAGTACTTTCTGCAAAAAATGCCTCCCCTCACTCTTGCTGATATGGAGGGGAAAAAAAAGCAAGTGCGTGTGAGGTACCATCACACTACAGTGTCCTGAATCAATATGAAAGTCTAGTTATCATAGAAGGGGCTGTTTAAAAACAACATACCCAGAAAAGAGTGTTTATTTCATATTATGCCTCTCCATAATCTCCTGCAGAAGAAGAACCTCCTTTATATATGATATATTTTCTTTCATGCTGTTAAAGCCATTCATCTTGTGATTTATCATTTACATAGAAATGATGGAGGTGATTATGCATACTTATTGTCTAGCACAGAGATAACACATGAAATCCAAGCATATATTACAAAGATGGTGTGTATGACATCAAAATAAGACACTTAATAAGCCCTTAATATAGTCATAAAGCAAGCAACAAAATGCTGAGCAGACTACAAACACAAACCCAATCTTTTAGCATAGTAGTTCCTTACACATCTTTTCCATGAGTCAGACACCACCTGCCTCATTTTCTTTACTGAAGTCCTAGAACCGCTACCACTTCTTTGTAAGAAGAGGATGAATCCAGCACATGTACCCTTTCAGAAAGCATACTCAGTACAAACTGCACTCCAAACCACCACCAAGTTTGGGAGAAAAAAGTAAAGGGAGCTGCTTTTTTTTTTTGCCTTGGTCTTTAATAAAAGTGTCATGACTTGATGACGTCTACATAGCTTTGTTGTGCATTTTGCTCCCTGGATAATGCATCTGCAGCCTTGAAAATGGGCAAGATTTGTTTCGAAAAAATAACAGATCTGTTTTCCAAGAAAGAGTAACCTGTAACAGTGTAAAGATCATGCCTAACAAAGCTAAAAGTATGAGAACTGTGCAGTAATCAAGAAGCCAAGACTGATTGCTAAGAATAAATTACTGATGTCTACAAGAACACTTGAACAACTCTAATCCAGATTACACACCAGCACTCAGCCAATATGTGTTTCTGACAGCTTCTTCTGGAGTGCCTGTGGCAGCTGGGATTTTTTATGTTTTCAAGAAGTGGGGGAAGAGTCAGCAGCACTCTATCAAGGACTCCCACATCTCAAGACTTTTTAAGACACTCATGATTTCAAGAGCCCCTTGGAAGCAGCATTTAACAGCCACAAGGTCTTTGGTTCTTTGCCATTTCCGGCAGTGCAGATGTAGAAATGCTGACAGGACCCAGCACTTGCAGGACACCCCAATGCTACCAGAACTGCCTGGGCAGCAGCTAAGGGCTCCCCACAGAACATCTGACATGGGCCAGCTTACACAGCACTGCCCAACACTGACAATTTAATCCAAGTGCCACCCTCCTAGGGCAGGCAGCTGATGTACAAGGCATCTGGAGTCACTATTGATCTAGCAGGCACAAAGCAGGACCTTCCTTCTGCTTGCTGCAGAGCTTGTAGTGCACAAGCCAAAGCAGTCTTGTGGGCAGAGTACACATGTTGCCCTGAGTTTTGCAGTTCGATGTTTTCATTTTTCTGCAACATACACACAACCAGCCTGCCTGAGGGTAAAGACCAGCAGGAAGTACACAAGTCCTGTAAAGCCAACGTGCATTCCTACTCAGTTTTGTTGGTCATGGCAGTGGATAGCAGGAATATTAAAGCTGTACAGATCTGCAAAACTGCAGCATATAATCAACAAACTGACTCTCTGAAAAACAAGAAGGAAAGTATGGTAAACAAAAGATTTCTGTTTTGAGACAAACGAAATGTCATCCTACAATGAACAGCCTTCAAAACAAAAGAAAAAAAGGCACTACTTATGAACTTCTAACACATGAAAATTTCCAGCTGAAAACATAATGCTCCTAAGCTGTGTTGTATGCACTACAGGATTTTATCAAGTCTTCTTCTCTTTCAGAAAATTGAGCAACATATACATTCAACAGAACCTGAATCCAATTTTCAATAACGCAACAGAGGGCACACCTGCAGGATGGGGCAGCTGCTGGGGCAGCCACACAGAGGCTGTGGAACACTGGCAGGATCTGGGATTCCCATCTCCTTGGGAGCTGCAAAGCCTGGATGGCACCAGGCCAGCAGAGAAACCATAGTCCCTGGTCAGATTTTTTTAATACACGATGGCAATGAGACAACTTATAGCTGCTGGCTTGTGCTTCTCACTGCATCTAACACAGCATTGCCTACACACTGAGTGCCAAAAGGTAACTAAAATGTACTCTAAATGCTGTTCTATCATTCTTTTTAGAACACTGTATGGATTAAATACATTAACTGACCTTCCAGATTCAAAATATGTGGAGCTAGGAAGACTCAGAATACAATTTTAAAAGCATATACCTGTAGTTATTTATGCTCTTTAAGTGTTGGTATAAAACTGACCAGCTATTCCAATGCTATCTGTTGCAGCTGCAGGCTTTTTCTAACATAACCCGTTCCTATTTGAAATTCTAACCTATCCCATTTGAAATTTTAACCTAAAAAGTCCCAAAGATTTTAGGATTTAAATAGCTTATGAGGTCTTTAGGTGCCTCCCACCCTTTCTGTATCTACCCCACCCTCAGGCTCCCGCCAGAGATAGAGGGTATTACATGTTGCTGTATATAACGTACAGAACACATGACTGCTGAGCTATAGAACTACAAAAAAGGCTCCCTCTGCACCTCAGAAGAACCAAGCAGAAAAATTCCAGCATCTATCTTACTGTGTAAAGCATCTAATTACACTGAAATGGTATACTAAGAGAATGCTTGGCCAAATAGAGGATGATATCATCACAAAGAAATATGGACTTTTTAGGTGCCCATTAACTTTTGAGTACAAATATCTGTAGAACAGTGAAAGGAAAAGACTGAAAAAGACTACTAAAATTTAATTCTTCCAGCTGGATAAAAAGAAAATCCCTAAGTCCCCGAATGAATAGATAGTCAAAGAATACAAGACCTAAACTACCTTTCCAACCTAGATCTACAAATCCCGAAAGAGCTGGGATTCTGGCCTCACTGGAACTTTATGGTGAAGTATCTGCTGACCTGCAACAGGACACAGTGTCCCCTGTGAAGCACTGGGAGCACTTTCACCCTGTTTGCAATTAGGAATACAAGTGCACCACTCCTGCACTTTCATGGGATGGGCTTTAGGAAATGTACCTGTAAATATCTGTGGTGATGATGACTGGATGCCCCATACACTTGTTATACATCACATGGCAGCTCAGTAGGCACTGATTGTGTTGTCCCTGTGCCTGAATTCCTCTCCCACAAGCTCATCCCTCTCACTCATGCTATGCTCAACATGGAGCACAGGTAATTACAGCAAAACTGGAGTCAGAAGAAAGACAGTAATGCCCCATATGGACTCTTCATACAAGTCTCACATCCAGTTTCCTTCCAATATTCATGGCCATCAAGCACGTAATAAAACTAAAGGAGAATGGGCCAGATCCCCACAAGGATTTAGAAAGGATTTAAGGGCTACAAAGGTTTCTCTGATCAAAAGCAGAAATCACTGTCTCTTCCCCCTGCTCTCAGAGCCAAAGCAGCAGCCTCATGCTTTCGGAATGGCCAAATTCAAACGCTGCCGACTCACTCTAAAAGGCTTTGCACGTGCATTTAAAGCTCCCCACACAGCTCTGCTCTCACCCATGCTCAGAAGTTTCAACACCTGAGCACTGAGTAGTTCCCATTGATTTTATGGATGACCAATAGAGGTCTGAGTTTATGCATTAGGAGATGCTGTAGCAAGAAACTGACCACCCCATTGTTTTTCTTTTCTATCAGGCTGAGAGGAATCCCACACAGTCTCAGGCTTTTAGCCCAGCCAAACACAACTTAAACAAACAGATGCTTTCTCTGGCTTCAGTAAAGTATGTAGAAACTTCTTATTCCAAGGCAGTTTTCAGCTTAATGGTTCAGGCTTTCCCTAGCGGGTATCTTGACATAATGTCCCAATGAGAAAGGAAATGTAAACCTCAGCTTTCAGCCTTGCCAACTGATTCATGACTTTCAAAGCTAAATAAAATGGAGTTTAATGAGTTTAACTAATTATACATCATTTGCATTGTTCTATTCTTTAAAAAGTGTGGGGGAAAGAGCATTTTGTTTACACATCTTTGTGCTACAACATTCTCAGGCACATAGCCACACTTATCTTTGTGGCCTGAGCTACTGCACTAAACAGGGAGGGCTAAAACCATCCCCGAGCCGCAGCCACTCCCTGAAGCTCAGCTCCTGCCATCTGGCCTATGCCCAAGCAGCTCTGTACTGAGCCTGCTGGCCCTGTACAGCTCTGGATGCAGTTCCTTGGAGACTGTACCCCTCCACAGGGAATCCAGATGTGTGCTACACATCCTGTGCTTTATACTCCAAGGAGTAGGAGCCTAAAATGTAGACACTACAGTACCCCAGACTTTTTCCAGGGCTATATCACTTCAGGAAAAAATGCTGTCTGCCCCACACATCACAAAATTTCCCTGCTAACCACAAGACAAAAAAATTCCTTAAGAACAGAAGTTACTTTGTAAGACAGACTAAATGATCTTGTGTATGTTCAATTCTGAACACACACACAGTGCTCTTTAGGACAAATGCAACCACATAAACCAAATAATATCATCTTATACCTGTAGGAAAATCAATCCAAAACACAAGTAAATCTTATTTCAATTGTAATTTCTTGCATGCTGTTTATATTACAGAGCCACTGTAATCTTTCTTCAAATTTTATATCAAATAAACTGTTAGAAATCATTAAAAAATTATGAAATAGCCAATGGCTGATGATCACTTTGGAACGCTTTAACACGTGCCAAATACTGTTCTCTTTCTGTCATTAGAGAAACAACCTCTGCTGTTGTCAAAGTTCAGATGTTTGGGTGGATTACAGAGAGATGGAAGAGGGTTATCACTTCCAGGTATCCTCTGTAGAATGAAAAATAATTTTGTAATACTAAGTAAACAACCAAGCCACACATTAATAACGTGCCTAAGTGTCAAAAACTGTCAGTGTGCAAACAGTACAGTAGAACTGAACAATGACAGCTTTGTGAATTCTTGGGATACTTCCTAAAGGATGTGAGAATGAATATTTTAAAAGTGCTCAGTGAATCATCACCTCTGATTACATGAGATGAATCACAAGACACATCTAAACAGACTGTATTACAATTTATAACCAATGCAGACTTTTTGTGATTTAAATTTTCAACACACTGCAAAGAAAACCTTGAAAACAAGCAGTTCTGCAAAATCCCCAAATACAGGGAGTCTGTTTTGCTGCTGTACCAAGTAACTTGCTTGTCCTTCAGTACCAGAACCTGGAACAGCATCCAGCAGAGAGACCAGAGAGGAGAAAGGCAGGTTTTTTATCTAGTTCTGACTACATGCTCATATGGTCTTCTTCTGGTTAACAATGGGAAGGAGGCAGAAACAGAACCTAAAACATATTGAAGCATTTGCACAAGTACAACTTGTACAAACACAACTCAGAAACCCCTTGATATCTATGAATTATTATTAGACATTTTTTTACTCATCCTTTACTATTGCTTTATAGCTCTGAGTCTCTCCTAGACATCTAAACCAGAAATGAAGCCCTTGAAATGAAACAGACACTGATGACAGGAAACAGCCCCAGAGACAGGGGTAGATCCTTAGCTGGAATAAACTAACACATCACTTATCTTTAACAAAACCACATATGTATTTACATCTCTTGAGATGCTATTGTAGAACTCTTTTCTCATCCCTCTCTGTTTTGAAAATGTACAGTGCCTTCCTCGTGGCCAGACTGGCAGTTCACACCTTTTCCTTGGCATCCAGAAACCAGACCCTCACCAGTATTTTTGAAACCAACTCCTTCTGTTTGATCCAGGCTATCCAGCAGCAGAAACAGCAGCTGGATTAACAACGGGCAAGCTGGCAGTAAAGGGTGTGAGATTCAGGTCTTAAGAAAGAGTGAGGTGAATACAGGGGGAAGACGGGATGTACAAAAGTTCTGACACTAACTCTACAGGAACCTTTAGCCCATGTTCTTTCCTCTTCTGTTTTGGACTTTGCATAAAGAAATGTAAATGTTCACTCTGAACAGGAAGTGTACTAACCACCAGGCTGAAAAACCAAGTGATGTGCCCGAGTAAGTGGATGCAAGTTGCTCTCCCCCCTCACGAGTCAATAAATTTAAATAAATAATAAATTTCAATAAATTTCTTACTGTTACTTATACCTCCTCAAATCACCTTCCGTAATTTCTTCTATCAGCTTAATGATGACACTTTTAATATATCTGTAGACATTGCACTGGTGTGCCATATAACAGACTCTCAAACACAGATATGGATATGTTTGCCAAGCTTCATCACCTCTGCCTACATGCTGACATGCTGCTGCTCAGGCACTGTTCCCTCTGAAGCCCAACAGGAACTTTTCGCATGTAAGAAGCTCTCAACCAGTCCATTTGTGAATTAAAATGGCCAGTAGTAAGCCTTTTAAGTTCCCACTTATTATAATTGCTTCTTGCTACTAGCCCAATTGAAATCAATATAATAATAACTAATTTAATTAGTATTGAAGTAGAAGCTGCCTTTCATTCATCTGTAATGAAAATATAGGGGGAGGGTAGACATGGGGAAAAGAGTCCTTTGAATAGACCACATTTTTTTCCATTAAAATATTCCACATGTTCTGACCACAAACTCCCTGACCACGTAATGAAAGCCACTGTGTATCACAGGCTCATCTGGCAGTCAGTACTGCAGCCTTTGCACAAAGAAAATGGGGTCCTGAAAATAATGTGAACTTACAGACCAGAACTGCCACAGAACCACACTCTGCAGTAGGTGACATTACCTCTGGAGGTCCTTCAAGGACATGCTGCAAAAGGGAGGTACAGAGCAGGAAGGGAAAGTTCCTTCCCTGGTAGCAAAGGCCCCTCAAGTTCTCATGAGCACAATGGTCCTGACATACATTTTCATGAGAAAACAACCCTTTCATTCATGTCATAAAGGCCTTTGCCTAACTTACATTGTATCATCAAAGGATTTGTGTTCAAAGAGCTGAAATGCTGATGATAATCTCAGCAAAACATCAAAATAGCAACGCCTGAGGTTGCTGCAGCCAGTGGAAATGCAATTAGCAGTCTCCAAACACCATATAGTTAGTACAGCAGTTTCTTTACCACAGTACTTGGTATGGAAAACGTTTCAGTTCTGAGAGGGGAAAAATGAACCACCAGAGCCCTTCCAGCTGGTAGCACCTTGATTTCAAGAAACCCATACCAGAAACCCTGGTTTGAGGCATGAGCATCAATAACTGGTAATACTGCTATTTCAAATATTATGCAATACATAATCCACTTTTCTTAGGTTGGCACCAGCAACAATTTGTCTTTCAGACTGAGAAAAACATTCTTAAGAGTTACTTAAAGCAGACATGTTGGGGACAACGACAAACAGTTGCTAGGGAAACAGCAAGGTAAGAAAATGGATTGCTATCATGAGGCCAGTATGTCACATTCACATTTATTTCCCTCCCTTTCTATGCCCAAGGGAAAATTGTGTTCCCATATAGAGTTATGAACATGTGCTTTTAATAAACTTAAGTCTCTCAGAACTGTTGAGATTGATCTTTACGTTTTAAGGCGTTATGAGGCGTAGTCAGAGAGAAGGTGGTGAGGAGAAGGTTTGACTGAGGGCAGGCTGTGAATCTGAACTGTGCTGTGACCCTGCACAGCAAAGAAAATTACAGTTTAACTTGGTTTTGGAGTATTTAAATTTGCACCAACTGTACAAGAATATGAAACAGTGCCAGAAATGGGAATTTTCTACAAAGTTAGAGTTAAGTGACAAGGTGGATTTTGATTTTTTAAAAGGGCCACATTTCATTAACATTTTTGCCATTTATCACTATTCCTGTTCATTACTGAGCACCCCAAATTAATCTGTAAACTTGTAGTGTTACTGAGGAATGGAATCAGCTCACTAAAAATCTTGGAACTGCACAGAAATGCCCAAACACCTGTTGTGTTAATATTTGCCTGTATTGCTGTACATAAAGCTAAAAATATTACATATTATATAATTTTACTTCTTCAGTGTCTTCATAGTTTTCAGTAACAAAACCCAAGGGTTATGTATCTTACCACTTACCTTGTCTAAATCTATATAAGTAATTTCAAAGCATCCAGGTCTAACATCTTAAATATTTCCAACACCAGGGATGGTACAGCTTTCCCATGCAACCTATTTAATGATTTCTGCTACAAACAGTTAACAATAATAAATCACTCTTTTATTTTTTTTGTGAAATTCAAGCTGATTTCTACTTAGCAGTTAATGATGGACAAAGAAAGCAGATTAAATTATATGAAATTATTTCATAGGTTATTTATCCCAGACCTTCTCTGGTGCATATCTCTTTGTCATGACTTTTTGTCCTGTAATTTTCAATGCTAAACACATTTATATTTTTACATTGCAGATTTTAACATGACAATGTACAGCTTCAGATTTGGAAATTCTGCCTAAGCACTGAGGAAAAACAGTATCTTTTTGCACTGTATAAGGGTAGATGTTTTAAAGTAAGTTAACATTGCACTAAAGCCAAAAGTAATTAGTAAATGAAACTCTGTATGTAAGAGCTGAAAACACATCTAAAGAAGCTTGTAAGACATTCTTTCAAAATAACTGTGCTAAAATGTAATGGTGTGCCCTCCTCAACCCTCACACCTCCCAGCACAGAATGAACCACGAGTGTCCCTCACTGGGAAGGAACACACACCCAGGCACTGCTGTCCTGGGCAGCAGCTACTGACAGCACTGCAGAGCACAACACCTTGTGAAACCTCACAGAAACAAATTTTACACTAACACTACTGTATAATTAATGCTCATCTTAGCATTAAAAACATTTATGCTTTATATTATTTTGAATTCATTTATAACTATTCAACATTTCTGAAAAATCTAAGGATTTTGCATAAAGCCCAAGTCACAAATCTGTCCCAGGTTGACTTTTTCAAAACTCAGGCAGTATTACTCAGGCATTTTATAAGAGAGCTGAGGAAAGTAATTGCTGCCTCCACCCACGCATCCCAAATATAAAAAAATTGCTGACTGTATATAAAAGTCTTTCTTATTCTTACCTTGTTGAACAAAGATCTGCAAGAAGCTTGTCCTTTCTGTCACAGACGTCTTCAATAGGAAAGTGTCAATATATACCTGTTAGGACAGAAGAAGAGCAAATATACAGACTGGACAAAGACATCAGAAAACTATCTGCAGGGTACAGTTTAAAGGGCAGGAAGAGTAGAAGTGTCATTGAAATCCTCAGCAGGGCTGGCTTGCACCCTTCTCAGGAGGAAGAAAGGGCTAGTATGAGGAGTCTGTCAAAAAGGATTCATTGTGAGGCAGGACGGAAGGATGGTGCAAAAGGAATATAAAACTTGAAAGACACAAGCAGAGCATTTTTTATCCAGTGTACTAGTTCTCTTCAGAGCTTGTAATTTAACCCAAATTCCACAAGCAATTATCTGTGAAATGATCATGCCAGCAATTATCTGTGAGACCCAAGAGTAAAGTTTCCTCCAGCCTCCTGGAATTGCTGCAGGTAGAGAGCAAACCCCAACAACACCATCTCAGCAACACAGAGAGCACAGGCCTTACAATGGAGAGTCAAGCTTTGTCCTTGGGCACTGCTGGGACCCCATGAGTCTGAAAAATTCAACCCTGGTGTGTTGTTTTTTCAGTTTTTCTTGAAAAAGTTGAAAGAAACCCATCAAATATTTTAATAAAAGTTATTACAGTCACAACATTAAATTCTAAACCAGTAGGAACTGTGAAGATTAAGGCTGCCTGTAAAATTTCCATCTCATCTATCCAATGTAAGACTGCACAGTTACTGAGGACTGGACATCTGCAGGTTCTGTCACACACAGCCACTCACACTGATCCCCCAAGCAATAAAATCATGTGCCATTAGGGGGTTGAGTGGAGTGTCAGACTGCAAATGGAGAAGGGGATACATTTTTATCCTAATTATGGAAGTTTCTAGCTTTTCAGTATTTAGTTTGCAGCCTAAGTAACACTGGCTTTCGGTACTGGTGTGTAAAGCAGTAATCAAACTTAGCTAGTGAGTGTGTTTTGTTCAGCCACATCGGCCAGTCTTACTAACCAGGTATAAACAACTGCAAAAGAGTTTTTGTATCATTATAAGAAACTGGGCAAGTCATAGGAAAACTTTTGCAACGTCTTGCATTACTTCAGTGATTTCTCACAAACAAGCCATAAGTGCATATTAGACAGTGTACTCAATCTCAGTTTTGGTTGTGCAAACTCCCTGTCGAATATTTGTTAACAGCAGATACTTTACAGCATTCAGAATCTGTTTACAAATGACTGACTTCCAGAAAAAAGGACTACCTGTGGACAGTCACTCCCAAAGAGTATTCTGGGAGGATGGGGCCAGTACAGGCACAGCTATAACAGTCATATAACAAGTGCCACAAATTAACAGACCTGACACAAACAGTGTATGGAGCAGAGAAAGGTACCTGGGAGAGAAAGAAAAAAATATGCAAGTCAGCAAAGCCCCAGGTGTTCCAAGCAGTTTTTTCATGGCTGTCAGTTCTGGTATCAGTCACCAAGCAGCTGCCACAGGTTTGACCAATGGTTACTTCGATGTAGTTATATTTCACATCAAAATGTTTTGCATTCATTTCTGTGAAAATGTTAAAGATTTAAAGGATTCTTGGTGGTGTCTTCATGCTAAAAGCTTCTCTCTTTTAATTCTCAGAGTATTAATTAGCAGCTGCATACACTGCTAAAGCCAGTTTGGAACTACTAGACAGAAGGAGCAACTGTTTTGAATTATTTGCTTAGGCCTTACAGATAAGCTTTTATCCACTGCAATCAATTGTCCACTCAATGTGATCCATGTCCATTGTACAGCAGGAATTGTTTTTATTGCAATTCATTTTATTGCTCCTATGTTTGAATTTTATGGGAGGCTCACCAGGAAGATTT
The DNA here is from genome assembly GCA_013398175.1 of Climacteris rufus. Classification (NCBI taxonomy): domain Eukaryota; kingdom Metazoa; phylum Chordata; class Aves; order Passeriformes; family Climacteridae; genus Climacteris; species Climacteris rufus. Next base: position 475,485 of record VZRZ01000243.1, on the reverse strand, counting down.
GGAAGAAGAGTATTCTGCAGTCAAAACACATTTCTCTAAATACTGGTGATCCTTTAAACCATACATGACCAATTTTCCAAATCCCTTAATCTCCTCCGTACTAGGTTAGTACATGCTGCCTGACACAGTCCTGCTGTTTGCAGAAATGAGCAGGGATGAATGTGAACACTAACTCTATCCATTACCGCTCTTGGGTTGTAAAGATTTATATACAAGCAACACCAGTGAGAAATTCTATTATTCCACAAAGTTGAAAAGGAAATAAATCATAAGCTTCAACACAAGGAAGAAGACATAATTCAGACCACTAGCTATACTGCAGGAATAAGATCTTGGAGTTAGGATTATAATCCACGAAAGATTTGTTCTCCCTAATTCACAGGAGAATGCTATACAATGTATTTATGCTTTATTTTAAGATAATTGGATCAAGGCAGTAAGCCTCTCTTCCATTTTGGTTTTAACATTACCAAAAATAAAGGCTTTGAAATCAGACTTTAGAAGACAGTAGGTTTTCAAAACTTAGGGGGGTTTTGTGCTGTTTTGTTTTTTCTTTTTTTTATTATTATTATTTTTTTAATTTAAAGAAATTAAAGCCTAAATCTAAACCATTCCAACAAATACTTGTCCAACAGCTGCACCTACATGGGTGGCCATTCATTTGAGAATAGGTGATGACTATGCTTGAAGAACTGGCATTAACTTCTTGATTATTATAAATCAGAGGCTACTGGGAAATTGATACTCAGGTCCTTTACAGAATACACAAGTACTTGAACGCAAAGAAAATAAAATAGAAATAAATACAACTCAAGCCTTGCAAGTCTGAGAAAAATTTCAAAGTACACAGAAGTTCGCCTAAGAAAATCTAAAACTGCATTATCAAGAAAATGCTGAAAATCAGCTCTGTGGAAAATAAGAAATAAAGGAAAGGTATTTTAGGGGGAAGGAGTAGTAAAAAGCTCTGTGAGGAGGAACTGTGGCAAACCTGTAGTAGATCCCCCTTAGATCCCTGTGACTCGCTGAACACTGTGTTCCAGGAGATGCTGACCTCCCTTACTGAGCGCACACTGCCTCCCATCTGCAGGGTCAGTGTCCCCTCACTGTGGGGCTGCTGCAGCCCAGGCTTTGCCACCGGCCTTTGCCAGCTCCAGCACTGCTTTTCACTGCAATAATGGCTTTCTGGGCTTATATTCTTATTACTGCACTACATGGATGTTTAAGAAAGCTTTGAGTGGTATTTTAGAGTAATAGGCACTTATTGTTATTTAAGACTTGTGATTTAATGTCAATTTTTATGCTTGATCCACTGTCATTTTCCCAAGTTAATAATGTTTTTATACTACATTGCCTCTGTGTCTGTGACCTCTGTATGCCTCTGGGCCTTGTTACATTAGGCTGCAGAAGCATACAGTGGAAATTTAGTCTTTACTACACAGATTGTATCAAATCAGATGCTATGAAGTATCACATAAATACCATTCACCGACTTCAGGTGTTTAAAAAAAACCAAAACCAAACACAACTCTGCAACAAAACACAAAAAACTCTGAAAATCCAACACCACCCCAAACCCAAAAATAACTGAAGTGACAAATTAAACACTGGATGGAAACATTTCAAGGAAAATGAATTCACATGTAGGGAGTTTTGTTAGCTATTTTAAGAATTAGAAAGACATAAGTTTCTCAGCTTACAAGCAGATAACATGAAAAACAATGAATTATTTATATCTCACAGCAAAGGTATTTCTAAACTTATTAGCAATGGAAATACCTTTTTGGAGATCATAACTTATTTACAAGTACAGCAGTGGGCAAATAGTAAAGATGTATATATGCAAAAATATTTCTTTTTCTAGAAAAAGGTGAGAAAAAAACCCACTAGAAAACCTGTTCTGTGTGGCAGCTAGAAATGTTAGAATTTATCTGTAGTGCAAATAAAAGAAAAACTAAGCAAAAGGAAATCACAATATGATATCGGTATTTTAAAAAAAGGGAAAGTAATCTATTCATCTTTCAGATATCAAATACGGAAAATAAATTCTTATTGATCTGCCTCAACTTTAAGCCTTGTTAGGGTTTATTTGACAATGTTCTGTCTGTCATGTATGTTAAAAAACTGTCTATGTCCCAGTACCCACTGTTCAGTCCCATGGGACTGAGGAGCCATCACACAACAAGCTTTCACATGGCATTTATGAAAGAAGACTTCAGTCAGATGTAGCCAGTTTTACATCTTGATCCACACCTCTTGTCCTTTTATCAATGGCAAAACCCCAAGGTTGTAAGTACTGAGGAACAAGGGAAAAATGAGAACTTCCTAATTTCCCTGCAGGTCAGTGAGCCCCACATACCAGCAAAGGGACTGCAGATTGCTCAGTGCTCCAGAGCTCTCTTCAAATAGCTATTGCCACTCACTCATGTTATGGAAAACAGCAGCATCAGACTCCAAGCATCTTAAATTATTTCACACCCAGTTAACAGTCTGGTGATTTCCATAATGTTTTAAAGACCACTAAAGGTTCCTAGTTTTTCTCTTCAGTGCTTCAGTGTTACAGATGCAGAGTGGGATGAGAATATTTAAGCACTTAGGACTGTCTTAGGGATGTCAAGAAAGAAATACTAATTAAGATACAGCTAACAAAGCTATCTCAGGTTTGGCTTTTAAGCAGGTCCACTTCTTAAAGTGTCATAAATCTGGCCTAAAAGCATGTTGGACACACAAAGCTTTGACTGCTCAGAATTTAATCAGAGAATGGACTTCTTATGGAGATACTGCTAAGTGCATCTGACATTTTAATTTCCAATTTTTCTCCCTGCATTAACTTTAGACTGGTTTTGCGTTTGTAAAGCCCTTGCAAAGCTTCAAAAAATAAGGACAAATGTCCTGTAAATTTTCTAGACAACTGGTCAAGTGTCCTCAAAATGTTAATTAACTGTGGTTTTTATTTTTCAATTTTTAGCCTGTAATGGACTTGTCTACCTTCTTTATAGCAGAATAACTTCGATTCAGAATTGTGCTTTAACTGGGGAACATGGGAGGAAACTTCACCATAAGATGTAAATACAGAAGGACCCAAATCAAACACGTAAACAAATTTCCAGGACACCCTAATCTGAGTTGATTACATGCCATGAAAGGCTCCAGCATAAAAGTAATGTGAGAAAGGATTTTTTTTTGCCAAAGTATGTGCCACTTTTAATGTATACCAGGACGCGCAGAGAAGACGGATGGGCTGTGAAAAACATTCCTACTGTTTCTTTTCTTTCCTTGTCCAAAATGCCATTAAAAGTACCAAGAGTTTCCCCTCTGTTTGTATGTATCTGTTAGCAGATATAGCTAGGAACTGGGGAAAAAATAAAGCAGCACTACCATTCTGGATTTCTACATCGTATTCACACACAGAGGTCAAAATTATCTCATTAAGAATAGAATGAAGCATCCCATAAAAATGTATAACTCAATAATAATGTGCCTGGAACTTCTTTCATGGAGTAGCACTCGCTCAAAGCAATGAAGATGTGGAACCTAAAACTGGATGCATGTGTATGGGAAAAAACTTTACCAGTGCATGTGTTTTTTTAAATATATATATTTTCAACTCGATTTAATACCTAGACATAAGAAATAACAGCATCCTTTGTGTGTTTAAATGCACCTTGCTGCTTAGTTAAGGATAGGAAACAGCATAATAATCCCTCCTGCCTATCATAAAAAACTTCTTAGATGCAAATGCTTTTCCAGAAAACCAAATTACTACAGAATATTGCATTTTGCAAATTATCACATATTATCTATTTATTTTCTCATCTTTTTACATGATATTAATACTAGTTTTTAAAAAAAAATTTTTTTTCTTAGTTTATAATAATAACTTATTCGGATGCAATTTCATTTCAACTGAAAAAAATTGAAAACAGAGATAGAAATTGGGTTTTCCTACTTAAAACACTGTCCAGCTAATCTTGGGAAAAAAAATTAGCTGCTTTACTTGTATCTATAAAACCGTTTAAAAATATATTCCCCCAGAAGCAAGTAGCTAACAAGTGTAAGAGAAACACACTTTGTTATAAATAATTCTATTTCAAAACGAAAATATTCTGCTGTTTCCACTTACAATTTTTCTCTTGTAATTTCACCTAATACACCTCATTACTATGTTTTTCACTTGTAGTACTGAAGTAATTTTCCCTACTAATTCTATTATTATAATTATATTTTATCCCAAGATAATGCTAGCATAAGAAATGCAACCTCCTTTAATAACCATTTCCAATAATTACAACTGTAGGCTTAAAGAATACTGAAACATACATTTTATTCTCACTGAAATGAATGGGATTTAAAGCTCATAAAGAAGGGCTGCTTTAAAACATACTTTAAAAAACCTGGAGCATGCTCCAAATCCAAGTGTGTGCTGAACCTACCGGGTAAGCAGGTTAAATAACACAGGAGCACAGCTTAATGTCAGCCCTGCAACTCAGCCACAGCATTGCAGCGTCCCTGGAGCGGTGCTAATTCCACAATGGACCCGTGCTCCCTGCACACCTCAGCCCAGCGGGGGCTCTCCCAACCTGCTGCCATTCCTGTCATTAACTCCAGGATGAGAACACTGGAGAGAAACAGTTCAATATTGCCTAAATCAGCCACAAGTAGTTGTTTCTGACTATTTTGTAGAAAAAGAGTGAAAACACAGATTTCTGAAGGACTTGGTATTTTACCTAAGAGGTCAATTTTTTCAATCCCATGTCAAGTATTTAAAACCAAGCAGAGAGAACAGGCTTAGTAAGCACTCCCACAGAAAGTACAGGTCTTCAAAACAGAAATAGTTTCTGAACCTTCCACTCTAGCAGCAGAAACAAAAAGAAGCTACACCATCTGCTCCTATAACATGCTTTTTCTCTTTAAACAGAGTCAACATTGAACCTTTTTAGAGGAAATCTGTATTTAGTAGAATTGCCATCACCCCAAATATGTTCACCATGAAATGTGAGCTGTTATGATCATAAATATATCACTCCTACATTTTCACTTAAAGCAACAAAGAGCACTGGAGATCATGTTCTGACTTTTCCTGTGGTCCCTTTCATTCCTGCAGTAAGAGGAGGCTGAGATCACACTGAAAACCCCGTGTGAACTGCAGCACAGTGATTTTCTCCATGGCCTCAATTCCTCTGCAGGGCACATAGATGGATGCATGTTAAAATGAGAAAAAAGAAAAAAAGACCAAAAAAAAAATTACTGTTCTGGTGAACTGCTAAAATTCAGGAGAAATTCCTGTAAGATGTAGGATATACAAAGAAGCTCAGTTCTTCTGATTCATAACTGATAAAAGTAGGACTCTATAGCATTGTGGTTTGTTACCTACTCTGAAAACACAGGTCCATTGATGTATTACTTTTCATGAAAGGTACTGAGGTGTCAAATAGAAGGAAAAATATCTCTGGATCACACGAAAATGAATATGGATAGGCATAAGTCAGGAAGAGCTGGCATCTCCCTTCTAGATGCTGTCTGCAAATTTGGTTACTAAATATAGCTCAGGAAATGGGATTTTAGTAGCATCTCCCCTCTTAGGGTAGCACCAACCAGTCTCTTTCTAAGGGCACCCTTCTTGGGGGTCAGTAAGGAAATTAAAAGTCTCCAGTCACATCTATGGACTCTCTGTGGTTCCTGAGGTGGTTTCTTCTCAGGCCTCTGCTGCTTCTTCTAAAGCTTCCCATATTTCTCTGCAGGCAAACCTTCAAATTGTGTCCCCTCTTGCTGCCACAGTCTTCCTCTGTTAGGCAGCATTTACAGGCAGCACCTCCTGCAGCACATGGTGTGTTCTGGGAGAGTATCCCATCTCTGTGTCCTCCCACCTCCGTGGACCCCAGCTACATAGCTCAGAGTCACAGAATAGCCCAGGCTGGAAAGAACCTTGACAAATCACCTGGCAAAAGGCAGCATAGATGAGGTTATCGAGCACCCAGACAACCTCTCTGCCTTCAGTCCATCAATCAGCGCATGCAGGACTGGCCCTACATGGATGCTTCATTTCCATGTTTAAGGTTAAACTCCATGCAAGCTGTCTCTGCCCAACAGTCAAGGCTCCTGTCCCTATGATACACCTTAATGTCCTTCAGAACTACTGGGCCTGTTCTGATTCAGTCAGCATTTTTAAAGTTTTTTAGTCAGATTAACATGTTCTCTGAACATTTCATTAACCCACAAATCAAGCTCTCTTTACTGCCTGATGACAGCTGCTACTTCTGTTCTGTTTCCACTGAATTCCTTTGGTACAGCACTCTGGCCCACACTCCCTGGCTCTCAATAGGCTTTGGATCAGGGCAGCTCCAGCTCATCGTACCATGACCACTGTTCCTTACACCTTATATTTTTTATCTTTCCTGAGACAGCTGCTGATCCAGCCTTGTTGTTAGCAGCAGTTTTCTATCTTAGGGCTTTAAATTCATTCACCTCTTGTTTGGCTCCTCATAGTAGGAGAGTAATAAATCAACTTCTCTGTCCTTCTCAGCAGCTCACTGTGTTTGTGAATCCTCCAGACACCTTCCAGTTTGAACATGTGGGATGACAAGTTCTGGAATGATGGCATCCCAGACTGTGTATTTCTTTTTCCTTTGTAGCAAGAACGGAGTGCTCCAGTATGCACTATGTTTCCAGTTCAGTTCTGAATATTGGATAATTTACCACTGAATGCAATGGGAATTGCTCTGGAGGTGTCAGTGTTCCAGTGATAGACACACAAGGGTTGAGTGTCTGCCTACAGATAAAGCTGAAGAGGCCTCACAAGTAAGAGTTTGTCTTTTTTTGTAGAATGTCTGAAGACTTTACAGTTATGACATTCCACTAGTCTTTCATCTCTGAAGGCTCTTCCTTATTAGATCATAAATTAATAATTAGGTTTCTCAAACTGCCTTTTCTGGAGCTCCAGTTCTATATTAGCATGAAAATAGATCCTCCTACTTAGGGTCCCTGAGAACTCACATTCCCTGTTATTATTCTTCAACCTGGCCCTGAAATATTTAGGCAGCCTTTCTGCAGATGATTACTCTTGGACACTCTTCTGTTCTATACATGAATTGATATAAATGATGGCATTTCTATCTGGACACAGATTTCTGGGACAATGGGCAGATACTAATTCACAGATGTGAACTCACCACAAATAACACTTTTTTTTTTTACCCTTTGAGAAGGCAGCCTTATGTATTTGCATTTTGTCCAGTTCATAAACCATAATGTGTGTACTCACAAAGATAACATTATTTACTTATTAGGATATTAAGCTAACTTGCATGTAGGTATATCTTCACCTACTCTTCAATGCTAAGTAAAAGGAATATATACTTTGTTGAATACATACAGAGTTTTGTTTCAGCTTAAACGCTCTTGAAATGACTCTGCAGTGAATGGATAATCCTTCTGTAAAATGTGAAAGCTACATGAAATAAACTACATTAAATTACTGGAGTGCTTTAATTTGATACCTTGTCATATTGTGGCTGCAAAATCCATTTTAAGAAGCTGTTGATTACACTCAGAAACATTACCTCCTGCACATCAGGAAACATCACTTATGGCCCACTGACATCTCCCCACACCAATCTGCTAATTACAAGAAAAACAGCAAAACAGAAGTACTTCTCTACTATCTGCAAAAATCCCTCATTGTAATCAACATGAGGGCAAGACGGTGAAAGGCATCTGACAACATTTAATACACCTCCCAGGCCACTGATAAGCTTTCACCCTAATAACCACTTAAACATTTGGAAACTGCTTCTGAAGACTCCCACTGCTTTTCATCAATCAGTTACCACTAAGCAGTGACCACTGTAGCTATACGTAGCTAATTATCTTCCATTTTCATCTAATATGAAACTTTTAAAAACATAATTTATTAGACTGATTATATGATAGTGACCTTATTAATATTGCCAAAATGAACATTTGTCCCCATTAATTCTAGCACAGAAAACAAATAAGCAAGCAAACCTCAAGCCTCTTCCAAGCAGACAGGCACGCTCATTAACTCTCACCCATTACTGTGATTGCAGCAATTTCCTGCAGTGATTAGCAGTTCCAGCCAGCCCTACCTTGTCACTGGTCAGGCTGGCAGCATGTCACGCCTTCACACTCGCTGTCAGCTACACGCAGCAGTTACCACAAGAAATGCAAATGAGTACGAAATGCTACTATAGCAGGAATGAGCTATCACAGCTTTTCCTTCTGGACGAAAGGCAGATTCTCCTGACTTTGTTCAAAGTGAAAAATAAAGGTGGATCCCAAAGCACAAAATATTAATGTGACTGTTATTTACAAGGGGAAAAATGATCTACTCCCAAGAGAACAGATCCAAAACAGCTTTACAAACACCAAATCCAAAACCTTTTTTATATAGTGGAAATATATCTAAATAAAAGGTTCTGAGAAAAATAAATACCTGAATCAGAGAAATCTGGGTTTGAGGTACTGGGAAAAGTAAGCACAAAACCATGTTGTGAAAGGATTTGTAACCATCTAGTGCTATGCTTGGTTATGACAGTGATGGTTTTACATAAATGCTGAAACCCATCAGCTGCAAACAAACATATAAACCATGACTGGCAGAACTGTATTGCAGGATGAAGTCTGCAAAACAAAGAAGGGATTTCTAACAGCAATTTTCTGGTCTTTTTTTCCCAACAGTTCATAGTAAGCATTGAGGTCCAGTTCAGTTTTCATTTAGCTATAGTAAAAAAAGGCTTTTAAGATGTTACCAGGGGCATGGGGGATAAAGAGAGAAAAGATCCCCTACAGTTAACATGGAAAGATTCACTTTAAATGCCTGTAAGAATGTACCTATACCAAACTTCAGTTCTCAGGTCACTGACACTGACAGGATACTCCTGCTGAACAACAAATTATGATGGTTAAATTAATTTTTGCCAGGCATGCTGCAGCAACAAGTGCCATGGCCCCTGTGGGGCCTGGAGAGCAGAGCACAGGCTGCCTGCAGAACACCTGGGTTCACATGCAGGAACAGAGTTCTCACCATTTCTGATCTACCACTTGGAGTTAAAACAGGACTGAAATATAGAAGTTCTCAATGGCAAAAGAACAGTGATTCTTGATCCATAATAGTTGTAAGAAAGCAAAAATGCCATGTCATTTTCCGATATGTGCAAACCACAGAGTTACAAAGTCTGTATTGATGCAATCTGTGGCTGAAGGAATTAAGGATTTGCAACAGCATATATGGATAGAGAATGGTAAAGGGAGAAAGCAACAGGATTTAGAGTTTCAAAAGATGCCTGAGTCTGTGAACATTCACCATGGTTCCACACAGTAACTTCACCCAGATCTCTCCCTACATACTGGGGACTCTCCTCCAGAAGAGTCTGCATTTATGAATATTTAAACCACATTTCCTCTGCTTCCAGAGGGAGGGAGATTTTGACTGAAATGAAAACAGTCTGAGCAAGCTGACTGTTACTATACAACTGCAGTTTACAAGACAGATTTACAAGTTAGGATGTCTATACAAGGCACTTCCAAAACCAGCGGAGTACTGCCAGAAGGCTACTCAATAGATCAACTACATGTATTTGAAACTGTGTTATAACAATTTGTGGAAAAAAATTTGTTGTTAAGAATTGACTGGAATGGAACTGTGATAAGTGCATTAAATCTCTGTTTTTACCATGTATTACAACTTGACAGAGTAAGACTTTGTGCCGGTAAGCAGGTGCCACTTTGATATTGCCCTTACTACAAAATAAATTTTCTTTTAAAAAGCAGAGGTTTATTGTGTTGTCTTCAGAGGCTACTATGACAATACACAAACACCCCCCTGTGACATACCTACAGACCTCCCTCTGAATCCTCTGATTCTGAACAAGCACAGCCTTGTAAAGCAACACCGAGGAACAGAGAAGCAACTGCTCCAAGTGATGCGAGTGCTGTGTACCAAGGTAAGAATTGCATCAATTCAGCCCGGTTAAAACAATCCAACTTTTCAGGCTCCTCATAGTAAACTTATTTCATCTAACTTCTCCTATGCATTGCAGATTTCCAAGGCAAAGGTGGCATTATTTTTCTGTCATTTGGACCTACAGCTCTAACAAAAAGACCCTTGTGACCTTTATGATTTGGTACTACTACCACAGCAGCTTTATTTCCAGCAGAAATTCTAGACTGAGATTGTCCTTTTCATGATGAATTTTCTAATCTATTTATTTTGTTTTTCTTTTCTAGAGTATTTAAGGATATGATGACAGTGCCTATACATTTCCCTAAAGGTTTGGCTTGAAATTTTTTGCGTTCCATCTCTATTGAAATGATTTACTGTCAAAATCAAAGCAACCACAGCCCCAATCTGGTGCTACAGCCTAATAATTCTTTCACACAGAAAATGTAATGTCTTCTTGCTTATATCCAATGTGACACTCCCAATACTTTCAAGATGATTTATGTACATAATATACATCAATATGTGGAATGTCTCTTTAAATTAATTTCTTGTGAAACGATATTCTGTTGTAAGTATTTTAATTCGGGGAACATTTTAGTTGGTTCAATAGAAGTCAAGACACAATTTAACATTGGTCTGCATGTTTATCATGCAAACACCACTGCACTGATCTGTCTTGAAACTCTGAATGCCTGTTATAACTTGGGTGATTGCAGTGCTTTTTCTATGGCACTTGGTATCAAGCAGTTGTTGACGGACTACATTTGGACAGCTCTTACTGTATTACTTTAAGATGATCCAACTGTCAATTTTTAGACTGTCACTGTGTTAAACTTTATTGCATATTGTTAAAGAGAGTCTCTTTAGCAGAGGGTTTGGGGTTTTTTTAACTGTCTTGCCATTTTACACATTTTTACATTTATTTCCTAGTGGGACAATAATCCATGCTATTTTTCATGTTGTTGTGATTAAAAATACTTTAAAACAATGTTGGCTTAAAATGCTGCCAAATTACCGAGTCCATAGCTGTTCAGAATACAGACTGGCTTTTCTAACATGTTGTAGCTGATACTCCCTTATTTGATGAAATGCAAATAGAACCAGGAAAACAGGCAGCCAAGGCTTATTATTCCATGCTGAAATTTTTCTCAGCTCTGCAAAAGTCAACAGAGGTGCTCATATTGACATTGATTTCACTGGGGCTAATATTTTTCTCCTAGGAAGCAACTGTGATGAATACTTGGGTCTCTTGTACCCGTATTTTTCTCACTGCATAAAACTTCATTAAAGAAATCTCCATCCTTCCAGCAGTAATGAACTGGGAAGGATATTGGTTGAAGTCCATTCCTTCTATCAGAGTCCCTGTGATCATGGAGGAGGTTGGGGACTACCCAACAAGGCAGGACTGCAGGATGTGCCCCTCAGCCCAAGCAGAAGCACAACTGGATTCAGTGTGCACAGGAAGGGCAGACAGGATTTGCAGCAGCACCGGGATAAAGTCACTGCTCTTTGCCTCCCGAGGGAAATAACCGTCCCAGGGAATAACATAACTAAGCAGAAGAAAGTGAGATGGTGTCAGAGGCAATGGGACAAAAAGGCAAGGTTGTTTAGCATAAAGGAATTGTGGCAGAAGGATTTTTGGATAAATAGGAAGCACAGTAAGGAAGAAGCTTTACTTAACACCAACATACTCCTAAAACTGAAAGATGCTGGGAAGGAAAACACTCTAGCAGTGCCACTGGTTTACATCAAAAAGCAGAAAGAAGCCTGCAGGTTTCTGTGGCTTGTACTCTGTTCTCAGAGTCCCCTTGCTAGGCAAGGTTCACAGAGACACACAAGGAATAACTTCTTTTGAATGCTGTGCTGGATTAAAGACATGATACAACTTGTCAAACCCTTTGGAATGCTGGCATGATCAGGGCTAGTAATGCCTTTTTATTTAATATTTCCCAACATAAGGACAGTCACAGTGCATGGAAAAGTAAGTCATTGTTAGAAGTCAATTCTAAGTACATTATGAAACTGTATTATTTTAAAATAAATAATTACATTTGAGATAGGTCTCAGAGTCTGTCAAAAGATAATGTTGGCCAAAACATTACAACACAGACCTCTAAAGACACAAACCATTTTCTTTTCTTTCCCTCCCATGTAATTTTTCTGTACTCTGGAAATCTCTCTCTAATCAGAACATTTGTAACTAATACATGATTCTCCAGATCAAATAGTTTCAAAATGAAAGCATCATGTACTTAAACCTGTATTACTAAATCCACACAAAAATGCCTAAGCTTCAAAAGGAGCTGAAAACACACACCTGCAATTCCCTTTGTTTCCAGAAATGGGTCTGCCTTTCTGTCTTACCTGTGATTCAGAAGCTCAGATTCAGGTACTGACAAGGCATAATTTGACACACCAGAGATCTCTTCTGTGAATTTGAAACCAAAAGTCCCAAATAAAACTGCTGCCTCGATTCACAAGAAAATAGGCTAATTTGCCAAGAAATACACTACAGCTATTCTTCTGTTCTGGTAAAATTAGAACTATGTAACTTTTAGCTAAGTTGGAAAATACACTGGCACAAAAACAGTTCTTGCTACAGGCAAAAATAATTTTACTTTTGGCAGGTTTACAGCAAAGCAACTCAGTTACATTTTCACCTCAGGTGGTTTGTGGTATCAAAAAGGCAGTTCTTGCAGATGGAAAACTGTCATTACATGAGGACAAGCTGTTTGCTGGGGGAAATGGAAATATTTTGCTCTCTGTCAAACCTGTGAATATTGGAGAGAAAATCTGTTTTCATATAGGAATACTCAAACCAGAAGCTGATAGTTTAATGGAGTTCTACTTGACTGACAGAGTGGCTCACCAGACTGGAGACTGGCCAACTTGTGCTTTAGTTATTACGCAAAGTTACCCTACAATTTCAGCAAGGAGTGGCATACACACGAAAACAGTCCTGTGGACTGAGAAATTCTTCCAGATCGCCTCAAACACGTGTGGTGAGCAGAGCATGGGCACGTGCCTGTGGAAACGGTGAATCACCAAGTCAGACCTCACGCTGCATCTCCTGCAGCAAACACCAGTTGTCCACTCAGGATACATGGAAGTACTTTGTTCCTCCTGCAAACTGTCCATCATTAATGACCAGTGATGTAAAAAGAGCTACAAAGAGGGCACATGAACAGGTGGAGAGCTGCACAGAATATGGTGCAGCTCATTAGCTTTCCCCAGGCTTTCTATGTGGATGCAAAGCCAAGGTGTGGCAGTTCTGTCTGCTGCCTCTGCATGCTCCCTATGTGCCTGTTCAGTTGGAATTCATCCCTAGGTGGAAAGCACCAGAAGCAGAAAGTCTTCAGAGGTGGATCTGCGAGCATCTTTGAAAGTGCTTAATAGGGCAGAGACATCAGATCCAAGATTTACACAGATGAAGGTTGCAAAGCCCTGAGTTGTAGCACTGTTATATAAATCAGACTATTTGTCATGGGAAATTGATCCAACAAGGAAATCTTTATCTTCTTAGCAGAAATTCAGTCTTGAAGCTAAATAAAATGCAAGATAAGTGCCCCAGGAGTACATTCAAGTAAAAAGGATTTATTTACATTTAGCTGATTCAATATTTATGAATTCTTTCAAATTTAGCATGTGCCTACCATATCACTTAATTCAGTCTTACTTTTTGCTCCCAGATTCTGGTCTTCTCATCCACACTCCCCACAGTCCCTTTGGTGACAAAACTCACAGGGCACTCAGTTCATGCAGGGATGGTAGGGATAAGCCTCTGTGCCTGCTATGCCAAACAACTCTCCAATGCCATCCAAATAATTCCTACATTTCTGTATGTCCACACACATCTTCCTGCACCAGCAAGTGAGACATATGTTGACAAAGCTATCAGATCACTGCTGCTGATGCACAGCAGTGTGCTCATTATTGCACATGATGGTCTAGAGCATCAAAGAGCAAATTAAATTGACCTTCCACAATGCACTAGTGCAGGCCCACAGGATCTCACAGCAAGCCTGGACAAGACCACTGCAGTCCCGTCTCTACCTGTCTGGAGCAAGGCCAGCAGCGTTGTGGGCTCTCTGGGCCAGCACAGTCTGCCTGGCTATTCCAGCTGGGATTTATAAATCTCAGAGTGTTCCTTCAGGCCCTCACTGCACACAGAAAATGCGCTTCCACAATGCCTTGCTGCACCAGATGGCTGTAGTACCCTTTAGGGGAGAGGTGGCTAAAGCAGTCTGGCATCTACCACAGCTTCTTCATCTGCCTCTACCTGGGATGGGAAGAGGCAAGTATAGGAAACAGTTGCCTCTGATGAGGTCTCCAAAAACCACTCACCATTGGAAACAAGACAAAATTCAGGCTTTCTAGTCACATTTTTGTTATCCTTGCTGCAAAGGAAATGTGTATGGAAACACATTTGTGCAACTCAGACCGCTGCACTGCACACACAGAGCCACCTCCATTACCATCAGTGTCCCACAGCCACTCCAAACGCTGGAGCAGCAATGCAGGGAGTACATCTCAAATAACAACCAGCTCCCTCACAGCTCAGGTGGCCACCCAGTGCATGCCCAGCATACACCTGAGCAGGTGAACAAACCTCACAGCAGACACTGCCCAGTACCATGTCCACTTCCCTTCATACAGGCACAGCCCTTCCAGCATGAAAGAAATACTCACAGCATAAGAAAAATCACAAAGATGATGAACTGGAAGGTCTAGCTCTTATTGGTAAGTATCAAGGTATTTCACAGAAAGAAATTTGATTACAGGCAGATAATCAAGGAGACAAGGCAATACAAAGAAAAAAATTGAAAGGAAAGACTGAGTGCACTGTGATGCTTAAGACACCTTAGAATTTAAAATCAAATATCCAGTGAGTGAGGACTATAAAGCCCATATAATGTATGTATATGGCTGTAAAATGCCACAGGCCTTGATCAGAAGGCTTTCACTTTGGGTTTATTTTACCCACAGGCCATCCCTGATGGGGTGACTGATCACGACGCGGGGAGGGAAGGAGACAGTGTTTAGCTGCCAGCAAAGACTGCTTCAAAAAATCCCAAATTTTTAAGGGAGCTCTGAAGAGAAGACTCATCCTTGATTTGTTCTCAAGGAGTATGCAGGACATGAGTGAGAATCACACAGCTGAAGAGCACGCACAGCAGTGTGAGCAGTCTAAAAGCTATGAGACCTACATAGCAGCTTGGCAGTGGAAGGCAAAGCCCATCACCAACCAAGAAAGACTTGAGGAATTAGTGTACATTCCTCTTATTTCCTGAAAAAGGGGCAGAGCTGGCTCAAAATAAGCAAGTAGTCAGTGAGCACTGCATCTGCGTTTACCTTTCTCCTGTGTGCCAAGGAATCTCTTATAATTCAGTAAAGTTGGCAGCACATTAATTTCCTGCCCTTATGAGATTGAAAAGCCTTTTTTCACCACAATTAAAATCCATTCACACAATCACTTCCCCAAGTATTCTTCTCTCTCCAGAAAATTCAAATTCTACTACACCTAACTCACTGGTTTCTATCTGAAGATTTGCAAAGCTTGAGAGGAGTTGGACTCCAGTGTGGAATTTTGCTTTAGGTTCACCTCTTACATCTGAGTATCTGAGGAATGAAGTCCATGCCTGATGTTTTATGGTTTAACAGACTCAGTTGTAGTGCTTGCTTTCTTCCAAATCTCAAAAAGTCTTTTTACTCACATTTTTATACTTTATGAACTGTAAATTGTTCTTATTCTAAATTTTCTTCGATAGCTGAAGCTGTATTAGATTTTTAGAACTAGTTTTCCACCACAACACATACATGTGTCTTTATAAAAGACATCTTCCTTTTCCTAATTGCTCTATTGTGATTTTCATTCTGCCATGGCGAATTCCCAGTAGACTTTCAGAGGCACTTTTCATGATCTGCTGGCAGTGCTCTAATGCTCTTTATCACAAAATCACAGTAGTTTTTATCATCTTTGAGGCAATTTATAAAACTCTACAAGTCTACTGTGCAACAATTTAAAATACTGTTTTACAAGATTAATCTACAAAAGTGTGAAAAGTACAGTATGTGCTTGGAAAAGGTCACCGAGAAGCTTTCCATTAAAAGAATCAATATGATCACAAACAGATTCTGAACTCATATTACCATTTTAATTGGCTGGCACAGCTTTTTCACAATTCCACCTCAATGGGAACATTAATTACAAGCGTGACAGTACAAGGCTGTGCTAACACAAACAGGAAAATAATTATGCATTGACTGGCTATCTTTTGCTACTACCCACATGTATCCAAGTTATTACATTAAATATCTACCATTCTTTTTTACTCAGCAGATTAATCTCTTTCATGGACTGATTTTGACTTTCTGTTCTTCAGAGTATGATATTAAAAATATTAAACTCACTTGCTAAACTAGTTACTGTTTCTTCACCCTCCTGCCTGCCCCTCAGTTCTAGTGTCAGCAATGTTATTCCAAAATATTCCTTTAACATCTGTGGTCTGGCTCCTGGCCATTCTACATCCAAATGCAGTGCCACAGGGACGGAGCACCGGTGGCCAAGGCAGAGCCTCCCACCTGCCCAGCTCTGGGGTTGGCCATGGTGGGGCAGATATTCTCAGGGATACGGCAAACCAACACCTTCTTAAATTTCCTATCTTTTTGAAAACATGAAAATGTTGAAGTCTGGTATATTAGCATCAATCTATTTTTAGCTGTCCCATTTTTTTTTCTAAAAAGTTATTTTTCCTTCATTAATTTATGAAAAATACGCAAAACTGGCTTCAGTTTTGTTTTTTTAAAAGAGGTATCTAACAATCAATGAGGAAATTCCCTGCTCATCTAGTCAATTTGCACAAAGTTAGGAGAAACTGAAAAGGTTCTACATACACTCTAACAAAAGGAAGAGCATGTGTGTGTATATATAAATGTATACTCATGTGCACTGTCTTGTCTGTATCTTAATTTCAAAGAATAAGCTTCTGTATATTCTTGGGGGAGCAGAGTATGGTATTTGTTTCTAGAAAGACAAGGTTTAGTGATATTTAGTGATTATGTAAAAAATATTTTTAAGCCCATGTACAGTTTCTTAATGTCAGTGGACACTATGAACATAAACACAAACAGATTAAAGGTAGGCTTTGTATAATATCTTGTATCTGGAGGCTCTGTGCTGGAGACAGTCAAGTATAAATAGAAGGAAAAGGAACTGTTAAGACATTAAGATTCATTTTAGAAATGAATCTGATGATCTGTAGCTGACATTTGAGATTGCGAAGAAATATCATCTAGGAGAAAATTATTAAAGAATAACTGTGGCATGTGAAAAAAATGGCAGCATGTTCTATGAATAGCCAGGAAGGAGAAGACAGAGAGGCAGTGTTTTAACCCAGGGATGCTAAGGGACTGTCATTCCTGACGAGACCTTCGGGCGTTACGAACACAGCTCAAGGTTCTGCTGGAGCAGGGGACCTCTGACACAAATGCAAACACAGCTTGGTCACCCTAGCAAGAGAGATTTGCTATGCAGTGATAACTCAGCAAATGTTTAGAAGAGCAGCTTACTTTTCCAAGATAAACTTTTTTTTCCTCTCCCATTAAGACAGCTCCATACATGTTTTACTTCAAGGATATTAATAATCTTTCTAGGAGGAATCTGTGCCCACCCGAGGCTCCACGCCAACCTGCTGCCACCAGCTGGGATTTGTTTTGGTGTAGGCAGATAAACAAATAAATGGTTGCCTGGTGCTACTTGGGAATTGCACTGAGTTTTCCCTGTTGCCAGAGAAGGGCTGGCAAATCAGAAAATCTATCTGTTTTGCAAACAAGGGCAAGAACAGGCATTAGGGGAAAAAAATAAAAATATCAGGTATTTCTTTAGTCAACATGAACAAAATGTAGACAACTGTACCTTCCCTTCCCAAGACACTGAACTCTTTCCATCCCAGGCAGAAACCCAGTAGAACAGCAGTAAAATTAGTCCCAGTTACACAATTTTCATGGTTAACCTGGTTCTGATTTGGGCTGTTTCTGAGAATACTCTCTCATTAACGTGACTAGTGTTCCACCAATGGGCTGCAATGGCAAAAGACTTTTTTTTTGTTTAAACATTACTCTCTTATTTGAAATAAAACCCAATCAAGCAGGTACACTGATTCATGTAGTTGACATTTTTAATGTAGACTAGGTAAAATTAATTTAGCTTCACCAATACCTATTTCTATTTGAAATGCCATTTCCTAATAACTGGATTTTAAAGGCTAAACAAAAACCTTCATAGTGAATTAGTCAGCAGAGATGGTTACCTAGCTCAAAGCATATACAAAGATACTGACATAGGCAGAAAAGCTAACCAGTTAATTAAAATTTAGAGCGTGTTCAGAAAACCTCTCAAATCCTTTATACACTGCTGAACATACCTAATATATCAAGGCATTAAACTAAAAAAAGACAATATCCAAAAGAACGGGAAAGTAATAAGAACAAAAATAAGCAGAATACTAAAATAAAACTGTATTTGCCAACCTTAAATTCCACATGCAAGCCACTCTTCCTTGGTTTTGGGTGGTTGGTTGGTTGGATTTTTTTAGATCTTGCAATATTCTCAGCCTATCAAACAGAATTCTGGAGTTTAAGGCTGACAGAGATAAAAGTATCAGCACCAATATTACCTCCATGGAGGAGAAAAACTGCAAGGAAACACTGTGAATAACATTACCACAACTTTTGTAGAAGTGGAACTTCTATTCACTAAGCTGTATTATTTCAGTGGTAGCAAAGTAATACAGAAGATTTTAATTAACTATTGGCACAGGAGAGCAGAACTGAAATCCCAGTAAACACCAAATGAACCACACTGAAGTGCATCCTAGGGCCTATATGGGACTTACAGAAGTCTTTGTCACCAGAATTCAAAGAGCATTATATAATATACTATAAATAACTTATTGTATAACCATTAACAGCCTTTCCTTTTATACAAAGTTATGAAGACTAGTAGTTTGCCTTTATATAATGTGTGTATCATTTTCAGGGTGCCCTTACCAATTTATACATATCCTCAGAAGCCCTTAAAAAAAGTGTCTTTTTCCCTCTACTGTGTTTATGTATGTATTTCAGCATAAATTGGTTGCATAAGCATAGTTAAATTCAGTTTCATGTGGAAAAATTCAAGTTAATCTTAGAAGACTTCTCAGTTTCATGTGGAAAAATTCAAGTTAATCTTAGATAACTTCTATCTGGTACAGGAAGCAGTATCCAGGGCTGGGTTGATACTTCACCAGCCTGAGTTTCCAGAGTTTTACTATGCAGAAACTCTGCAAAGTTTTCTTTTTGCTGAAATTCTGTTTGTAAAGATCAGATCATGTCCACAACCCAGAACAAAAGTTCACTTAAAAATAGAAGGTGCCATCCAGATTTTTCCTATTCAATAGAGAGGAATTGAGGTTGGAACAGGTGAAGTGAATGATCACCAGGATGATGTGGGAAGTGAGAGCCTGTCTTATGAGACAATGTAGTGTGCAGCAGAATAATAAATCATATGAATAAGCATACTGGGGCTTTGCCCCAAGGAGAGAGAACAGGCATTTACCTGAAAGGACTTATTCCAGGGCACATTTTGTATTTCATTCCTCCACCTCATGAGTACATGAAAGGCTGAATAATCAATCAGCCCTGTGCAGAGCTATATTATTGATTGAACCTTGCTTCTAGTATTGAACTTGGCCTGAAGAAACCCGACCTCTTAATGAAGTTTAGCCATACCCTACAAACAAAACAACCTCCCCCTTATTCTGCACTTCGTTCTAAAGCAGCATTGAATAGCACACATGAAAAACAGAGACACACCTTGCTGCTTAGTTTGTTCCCAAACTGTACTAATCCAGGCTTCTATTTGTGCCTGAACTTAAAATGCAGGGAGGGAAGGGCCGTGCAACGTTCTTTCACCAGTGGCTGTGCAGTCAGGGGCAGCTGGCACTGGGGGCCAGTGCAAGAGTTCAGCAAGCTGTGTACACCGGGGAAAACAAACCCTCCTGAAACGTCTGGGTGTTACCAAGCAGGAACTTTGCAAGAAACTCTTGAGAACGTCTGTCTTGACTCAGCACACTATAAGGACAGGAAGATTTTGAGTGAAATGCTGCTTCAGCACACAGGCACTATTTGCTCTGAGCCAGGGAAGATGCTGTAGGATGGGGGCATGGGTTCTGTGAAGCTGGGGGAAAGACTCTTCTTGGAGATGGAAGAACCTGCCCAGAGGGAGGCACAGATCACTAAATGGCAGAAAGGAAAAAATGGGATGACTTGTTCTCCAGGAATTTTGATGACTTGCTCTTTTCTCAAACCACCTTGCTGTCTGAAATTATGCCAACAATAGAGTAGCTCCTTTTTACATTGAGAAAACCAGAGCTGGCTGAAAACACACTTGTTCTCTGTGGCCAGCCTTGTCCTCAACAAACACCAGAATATTCCTGATAGCTGTGTTACGAACTCATATTCATAACAAGCTGTCCGCTGCCATTCACGTGAAAGCAAAAAGATCATCGCCTTCATTATGACTTGTAAAACAGAAATGAAGCTACATAATGAATCTTTGAAAATACATTAAAAACACAAATATTTTTAAAAATACGCATTGAACTAAAATAGTTTGAATTCTGACATGTATTCTTTTGCATAATGCTATCACCAATAGAGAAGATTCCTTTCTGCCAAGAATCAAGAAGAAAAGAAAACTAATATCTGCATTCACCTAACTATACAGTTAATAAACTGCTAAAGAAACCAACAGCTTAGTCTTCATTTCATCTTTGATAAAAACTTTTAGATGAATTTTCCTATTCTCCCAATAGTGCTTCAAAATTACAGAGGTATTTTAA
The DNA here is from genome assembly GCA_013398175.1 of Climacteris rufus. Classification (NCBI taxonomy): domain Eukaryota; kingdom Metazoa; phylum Chordata; class Aves; order Passeriformes; family Climacteridae; genus Climacteris; species Climacteris rufus. The sequence continues at coordinate 454,647 of VZRZ01000243.1, read as the reverse complement.
AAATTCTTCAAACTCAATGACATGGAAATGTTAAGCCATGTCCCTAAAAAATGATTCTCTCTATATTCTTCTGTTGTAAATAAAAAAATATTTTCTGGCTATGAGAAATCAATCTTTTCCTCAGCTGAGGACACAGCCCAGTGGCTATTTTTAAGTTCAGTGGGGGTTGGAAGGAAATAAGGACTATGCAAAAACACTTTTAGTGGATGAATAGTGTATATATTTCTATCAGAGGTAAAAAAATCAGAAGAAATCAATCTAGTATATATTGAACTATAAGACATAAGCATCTGTCATTTTCTGTCACTTGAGACACATAATTGTTATTTTAATTCTTTAGAGTTAAATGTAATTCATATAAATATAGAAGATGGGAAAGCAAAAAACGCAATCAGATTTAATTCTGTCATTACACCAGCTCTCCAACACCTGACTTTTTTCCTTCAAGAAAAGTACTACTTTAATGTGGATCAATTACTTTCTCTTTGAAAAGAAGAGAAATCTTAAAGAATACCTAAGCATTAAGTAATTTGACAGATGCTTAGTTACGGGCTATTAATGTGAGGGACCATTTTCTCAGAGGTTCAACAAAGTGTATTTGCTCATGGATCTGGAAACAACCTGATACTCTATCATTAAATTCTTTTCTCACAATGCTATAAAGTTTCTGCAAATTATTACCTCAAAAGCAGAAACAGACAGATTTCTGTGTGACAGCATATCTGCATAATCCAGAAACATTTACCAAGCCCTGATCCAGCAGAGCTAAGCTCCAAATTAACATTGATTTTATTCACATTGCATGTCTGAAGCATTTTATGAATGTATTAAAAGAGATGTATTTCTTAATTAGCTTGTGGAAGGTACCTAACTTGTCTGTCTCTCTCAAAAAGGAAGTGGTCTTGATATTTATTCCTTTTAGGCTGATATTTCTATCAGTTATGAACTTAAGCAAGAGTACCTACACAGTGATTTCCTACAATTATTCATAAGGAACTGATACTAATCCAATTGAAATCAAAGGAATTATTTCTATAGATTCCCACTGACATTCATCCATGCCCTAAATTCTTAATAACCAAAGGAGGAGTTTTTTGTATAGCACTATAGGAATAGATTCAAAGAGTAAAATCATCTGCTTTCATTATTTATTATACTAACAATCTGGCTCTGGCTTTTGTCAACACATTAAACACTCAAAGTATTGCCACTAAATGGCCTTGAAACATGCAGGTATCATTTCATGAAGAACCTAAAAGAGGCAATAGTTTAGAAGACTTCCTTTCTTCACACCATTAACATAAGATTGGTTCATAAATGCAGATTCTTATCAATTAGGTCTATATTGTAAGCATGCAGTCTAATTTAGATAAGCAAACTGAAATTGTCTTGCTCAGAAAGGGATCACTACAGCAGCTGGGCTGAGACTTTCTGGACTTTTGTGTAACACACTGTGTCTCAGAGGTGCACAGAAAGTCTAAGAGATGATCACAGAGAGCTTAACCCTAAAAAATGTTCAGAAAGAACAACAAACCCCACAAGATACATTTAAAGATTTGGTGTCTGAGCAAGACAGGCAATGTTTCAATAACACTCTATGCTTTTAGGATACTTGCCAACCTACTTGTGACACCTCTGTATTAAGATGACTGTTTTCTTGCAGGCACTCTGGCTAGAAAAAGCAACCTTTCAGATGGGAATTACACATAAACCTGCTGTGAGAAATGCACAAGCCACATGAAGCACGAGTCCAGGAAAAAAAAAAATCCCACTCTCTTCTGAGGTAGATGAAAACCCTCGGCAGCTTAGGGGTGCAAAGGAGCAGGGCAGATGCAGCAGGAAACTGTTTAACTCTTGGGGCAGAACTGGACAGGCTCACACGTGGCAGAGGCCCACGAAGAATCAAATGCAGAAGAAGTTGGGAAACAGGGTGTCCTGTCCTGGGCACAGCCAGTACAGGTAGGAGGTGTGGATGGGAAGAGAAAGGTCATCATGAGAGGGTAAAAAGCGAAGGAAGTTCATCCCCTCTCTTAGCTCTGGTTCAAAAGGGGAAGCTCTGAAGTCCAGGCTTGTGCTACCTCAAAATGTGTTGCTTTTACCTATAAACAAACCACAAGCTGATGAATGAAACCCAGTCCTCATCAAATGAGCAGAGGCTGGAGCTGTCAAGGACCTTCAGGGGTCATGTAGTCCATCCCTGTGCAGAAAGGCAGGAACAACTGCTCCCAAAAGGAGTTTGTCTTGCCTGTTCGTCCAGGCTTCCATGGGACACAGCCAGCCCAAGGCAGATTACTCCAGTGCTCATTCATCCCTGCTGGAAAACCTAATCTCACACTTATTGGAGAGCAGAACTGGTATTATCTCCATGAAAGCCAATTTGAACAATTATATGTTTGCATGAATTACTGGCTGAAGGGTGCTGTAGCAAAATTACAAAACTGGTGGGTATGGATCATGCAGAAGTTCCTGTATCCTTGCTGGAGGGAAAAGATATGGTCAAAACAGAGAAATAAATGAGTGAAAGGGGATTTTAGAGCAGGGCTATGGAAACTGGGAACAGGCCTACTCAACCACAGATGAGACAGTCTGGCTTTTCACACCCCAGGAACTGATATCTACCACACAGAAACAGCTACAAAGAAAAGTGGCTATCAACTTGCATGATGGAGATGACAAACAAATTTTCTATTATCTCCTTGCCATACTTTCAGAGCTCAGTGCTGTATCAACTTGACCAGTGGAAGTTACTTAAGATGCAAACATGTTGGTTCCAGCCTTCCCAGCTCAGCAGACCTGAACAGAAAATCATCAAGTTCCAGAGCTAAAAAGTGAGCAAAGATTTTAATGGGCCTTTCAAATGAAACAGCTCCATACACATCCTCAGGTAAAGAATCACCTTGAAGAAATGATCAAACACTTGCAACACTACAGAATAATACCCCACAAAAGGTTTTGTTGTTTCTGATTAAAGTGTAAAGTGTTAGCAATGCCAGGGGAAAAAAAGGGTCTACTAAAAGAGAGCATTATTGTTTTAAGTTAATCACAGAAGACACAAAAGATACTGGCACAGATTTCAGAAGATACCCTTCATCTGTGCATTATTTGCATGGCAGATTCTGCCAAGGTAGAGAAAGAGGAGACAGAAAACAAGAGAAAACTGCATTATCAAAAGAATAGGGGAGACCATCCCAGGACTTCTAAAGCACTTTGCTAGAACCTGGAGAGACAGCAGCTCAGAGAGATAAAGTCATATTCATATAAACAGTCCCAAAGCAAGGGGCTTTTATCACCAGCCTCTGCAAAAAAAAATATAGATAAGATAAAGCCAAAACACCCCTCTGCCTAGAAAAAAATATTTAGACCGTCTGGATTTTTCAAATAATCTGACTTGCAAATTGACTAGAAAAAAATTCAAGCTGGAGTTTCAATTCCTAAATTAAATCCCACAGAATTGGTGTTTGGGATTGGGCTGTTTTTCTCATTTGCATTCAGTTCTGCCACAATGAAGCAGAGGATATAAAACAACAAAGCCAAGAACAAAAATTGGTTTCTGCAGCAATTCTGCTGAGGATTTTCTTTTCTTTCCTATTCCCTCCTGAAATAACATAATGTATGTGACATATGTAGAATTCTTGTAGATGCATTTTGGTCTGAATAAACGTGGCTGTTTTAAGAAGGGTAGCATCAAAATCAGTAAAAAGTAGTAGACTCTACAAAGACAAAGCAACATCCTGCCACCTCCATGGCCAAAGGCTATACCCCAAAAATACATGTTGACAGTTAGAAAGTAAATGCATTATCTTCTAAAAGGTTAGGTATTATTTTTTCTGTTTGTTGTTAAGGGTGGGACAGTACAACTAAGCAAACAACCTGACAAGTAATTCTGTTCCACACAGTATTGGGGGCTCATTCCCTGTCTGTGCCTTGCATGTGACCAGTTCATTATCAGGAAGTATTTGGGGTTTAAACTTCAGACTTTTCTGGTTATCACTGAACCCATGAATTGCATAATTTGCTAGAAAGCATCTCTGCAGATCTTTTGTTTGAACAGTCATAAATTTAAAACCTGTTTCCAAGACCCCATTCCAATGTTTACTCATCTGTGTCTGTTTCCATGGACAGACATCCTTGGTTGCTAACATGCCTGAAACCAGAATATTCAGGAAGATCGAATGCAGAAATGAGTTAGTGCAGCCCAGTGCATGGTCTCATTCAAGTGAATATTCTTTGAACAAATGCTGAGCAGGACTGACCATGTCATATAAGGACCTGATCCTGCAAGATTAAAGGTAATGGCATCTTTGTCATTGACTTTCCATGAGCATTGGAACAAGCCCCAAGGTAGCAGCTACCAGAAAGGGCAGCTGCTTAAAATTTTTATTGCTCTTTTACTTGAGAGCTATCAGAATAAAACGTACAGTATAGATATAGGCATACTGAGATGCAAAAGTGCCCACACATGAAGCTTTAATTTTTCTGAGGCTTTTGTAGCTGCAAACATCTACAGATCCACCAGATCGTCTGGGAAGCACTGCCAGGATTTTACACTACCAACCATTCAGCCTCAAGGACAGTGGTTTCTGTGCTGGCAATTTCCCAGGGTTGGATTAATCCCTTGATATTTCCTTTGCTGTACATCCACTCACAATCCCTGGAAACTGACTGTCCTTTTAGTTCAGCACTCCTGTGCATTTGCCTTTCCTTAATAGCAAGAAACCTGAACATAAGAGATCTGGACCAGCCGAGTCCTTCAGCTGATTACTTTTGTCAGCAACCACTTTAACCCAGGCCCCACATTCAGGCTGAGAGCTGGGCTCTCAAGCATGCAGTTGTAAAAGGGAGTAATCCAAGAGCTGAAAGGTTCTGGCTCCTCCAGGAGACCTCTGCTTACAAGGCAAGGAGGAACAGTTGGGTTCCCAGCTCGGCACTACAGGGGAAAGGTGAACGGCTTTGAGCTTGTTTGCAAGTGAAGCCAAAAGCATTGTGTTAAGGTTTAAAAAAGGAAACTATTGTTAATGGAATTTTTGTTAACTGCCAATACATACAGTATTTGTGGAAGTAAGTAGATGAGGAAAGAAGTGAAGGGACAAGAGAGACGTTTGAGGAAAAGTCTCACTTTCTTCAGGTGTTTAGAATATATTTAACCATCCTGCTCTTTACCAGCCCTAGCCATGTCCCCAGAATGAACCTCACAGCTTAACTTTCTCCTCCTATCCCTTCAGTCTCTCTTCACACTTCAGGATTTTTGTTGGGTTAGTTTTTAGGATCAGGCTTCCTAATTCATTTTTGTTCTTGAGAAAGTGAGATAAATAAGGATAGAGATACTTATCTATATGCTGATTCATTAAGCATTTCCAACAGTAAGTCCCCAGTTCTCAACCAGAAGCTGGGGGATGTTGAAATCAGTATTCATAACTCAATGGCAGATATTGTATGACTTGAACACCATTCGAAATACTGGACTGTATTCAATAATCAGCCTTTTTATCCTCTTTTGATAGACTACAGTAATACCTTGCTAGATTAAGAATATGTTATATAATCAAGGAGTCTATTTAAATACAGTCTTTCTGTAAAACTTTTCTTTTGATGCCTCTTGTATTCCACTATATCAATAGAAAGTGAGTTCTAAACTCCTTGCCAGGAAATCCGAAAAAACAGTGATTCACTACAAAAAGAGTTATCACACTAAAATCACAGGCACTATGATTTTAAACCATGCAGTTCTACCTGTTTAAAACCCCTGATTTTATAGCATTCTTTCCCAGTTTTTTCTAGTCACATTTCAAGGGATGGGCTTATGCAGTTTTCATGTTCCTCCCCTGTTCCTCCCCTTTCTCCTGTCATTCATTTTTTCATATTTGTAAGAACATCCTATTCATTAAAACACACTCACATAATTCTGCTGCCTTTGCCCTCCCCTCAAATTTTTTGTTTTGAGATGGAAAGCAGTCCCTGCCTTTTCCCACCACCTGCAATAGCAAGTGTACAATTTATTACACATGGAGGAAACTCTGGAAAGGTGCTGACAGCTGCTGGAACTGTCCCCCACACCCAGAAAATGCATCCATCACTAGCCAAGGGAAGGCAGGGACACTCAGATTGCTATGAGCATCCTGTTTATGCAGGATGATGAACAGAAACTGCCTAGAAATTCCAGCTTTGCTGATGGAATTTGACCAGAGATAGACCATCCTATTTCTGAAATGCATTTTGAATGGGTTCTTTTTCTTTCCAAGTGAGTAGGGGGTTGCAAACAATTTGTGATGTACCTTTTTTTCTATGAACAGCAGGAATGTATTACCCAAAGGTTATTACTCCCAAATATGAAGCAGAGCTCTGTAATCATCCTCAGTCGTTCTCCTTCATGCGTTGCAATTTGCATTAACTGTGAATTTTCATCTTGATTTTTAGATACACAGTTGTTTACCATTTGCATTACATTTTATTTCTAATATCCATTGATGGGGTTTTGATCACAGTGTTGCATGAAATTTTGATTTACAAGCAATTTAGTGTATATTTTCATGGTAGCAATTACAGTATGGTTTTGAAGGTGACATTTTTTTAGTGACTACTACTAAAGAACTCTCTCCTCCAAATATCTTCACAGCAAATACCTAGCTCAGTGTGAAAACCAAAACCAGTGGATTTCAGTACAGACTTTCAGAGATAAGCTAATATATATTCACACACATATATGTATATATACATTTTTTTTAAACTGCTCTCAGTGAATTTTTCCTTCATTCACTTACCTACATACTTCTTTAAACCTATATATAATTTTAGCATCTGCAAGTATATAAACAAGCTTATTGGCCTCGACCTTTCTAAATATATATCTGTATGCATGCTTTAAGGCAACAACTGTAAAATCTCAGTGTTCAATGCAACAAGGTTCATGTTACTTGCACCGCTTCTTTCCTCTAGGTATTGGAGACTTATCTGCTCAGAGTGACAACTTAATTTCTCAGAATACAGAAAGAGGGAAGAAATAAGATGCTTGGAAAACACTATCTAAACCACACTGTAAGGCAAAGTTACTGAAATGGCTCAAGACTACGTTTTGTGAAAATCTCCATCTCCTAGGTATTTTATATACCTAGTGAACATTCATGTGGAAAATTGGCATTTCTTGCTCTTCTTGCAGGAATCTGGTTGACCTGGCTGGATTTTATGCACACTTTCCATCCTAGATGATCTGGCCAAAACTACCTATCAGATCTTGTTAACAAATTAATTTGCAACCTTGTGTTACAGAACCAAAAAAAAAAGGTATAAAGAACCCAACATTCATAATTTTTATATTTTCAGAACGGTCCTCAATTTAAGGGGTTTCACTTATTTTTGTTTTTGAGGTTCATAACATCACCAACAAATCTCTGAAGGATTTGAGCTCACCTTGCACCACTGTCAGTTTATGCTGGAGTCAGATGGCTAAGCAGAAGAGCTCTCGTTTTGCTAAAACTTAACTATGAAATCCAAAACCAAATCTGTATCTGTAAATAGACTGTAAACAAAACCCTGCAAAACAAACTCCCACAGCATGAGCAGAAATTGCATTACAGTCACCAGAATATTCTGTCACATTTCAAGAGCCATGAGCACTGCTGGTCACCCCCTTGTGAACGCTAACTGCTGACTCCAGACAGGGCTCTGCAGCTATCCCCGTGCCAAAGCTGGGAGCACACGCTGCACGTACATCCCAAGTGGATCTGCAAGCAGCACGGCTTGGGTAAGAGGCAGATGATGCTTAACAAGAAGTCAGGGTGTTTATTTAAAGAGTAAAAAACTCATCCATTTTCACTGTTCTGTGAAACGTGGAGAGGATGGGAAATAGAGAGGTTGGCTCAGGTCTAACGTTCCCATGTGGTGCAGAGCAAGGCTCAGGGCACTGTCCCTGCAAGGCAGCGCCAAAGGAGGAACGCTCATTAAAGAGGACACAGCAGCAAGATAAACTATCAAAATTGCAACAACGAGGATAAATTGCAGGGAAGTCAGAGAGACACGAGGGAGGGAAAAAGCAGCTCACTTGGATCCAAAGGACTACAGGAAATGCAATGTGTTCTGTGCAGCTGCTCAAGAATCAATTAACTCTTCATGTGTTAGACCAGCACCTCTCTGCCTCAGTTTCCCTGCACAGCCTGGACCAGCATCCTGACTACCACCAAGAGGAGAAACTGTGCTGTAATGCCACTGCCAGCTGAGAAGCTCTGTAGCAAAGAGATACATGCAACCCAACTTCTGCCCTAAACTCCTAACTAACATTCTTTGAATGATGACATCAACACAGAATTTTTGTAGTAGGTGAACTACAGTACAGTCAATGAGCTGCAAAATCTGCCAATCAATTTCCAGCTTCAATACTTTTCTGTCTGGAAATTTGTAACTGAATATCAAACTACCTAACTATGTTTTCACATTTGCTGTCAATGAAAGAATATGTAAGAGTTGCATCTTTCAGGATGTTAATTTTTTTTATGAATGACAACATAAGTTAATGCTCATCTTAACAATTTTTTATAGCAACTGAAATATTAGTCATAAACAAAGATTTGCTCAGGGAGGGAAAACAAGAGTGTCCCTCCATGGCTTTTATTTCTCCAGGGAAAATGGATGCTGCTTAATCAAACTATAGAAGGGTCCAAAGTGTCAAGGCAAGGAGTAAGTAAAATTTTTAAAAACTGTTTTCAGAGCAAAGTCAAAATTGAGAAATTGCTTCTTCTCAGACATTTTGCCTTATGATATTGTTAAAAAATTCTCCAAATGACCTGGTAGCTACTGTTCAAAATAAAAAAATTAGTTTCTTGACCTCTAGAGATTTCTAGCAGTTCACCAACAGCCACCCCAACCTCCCCTTTCCTCTCCTCTGTGCCTTCAGGGAAGAGTTTGTAAGTTATCACCCTACCCCCTGGAAAGAGCACATATGCTATCAACTCTAGGACTCCCCCTTCTTAGGGGTCCCTCAGAATTGTGGCTCCATGCCTTAATGGGATTAACAACCTCATCTTCTGTAAAAAAGCATCTTCCTGTTACCGTACACTTTGCTGGGATTTCTTCTGAGCACTCTCATTCTCTTTCTCGTTATCTTTAGTTTCATTTGCTGCAGCAAAGACTGTGCTGAGGCCTCACTCTTTTTCACTGAGAATTTCAAGGCTTTTATCCTAACCTGCCTCGAAACTGAATTTTGGCATTTTTAACATGTGCAGCTCCTCTACTGAGGAGGCTCCCTCTTCTGAGGCTGGCTTCACTGTGCTCCCCATGCTCTAAGAATGAGATGCCTAAAAGCAAATAAGCTAATGAATCCTCATCAGGCTGCAGGGCTAAATCGAACTGAAATGCACAGAATGAGGCTTTGCAGCCACGGTGACCATCAGCATGTAGTCAGGCAGGAACCAGAGCCAGGCAGCAGCTCTCTGACCATCCTGCTGCTCCTACTGTACACAAGCCCACCCAAGCCATCACATTCAGTTTACTGCATACTACTCAAGCTGTTTTAATGAGCACAGATGTGATGATCTTTGAAGCCTACACAGAACTGCACTTTACCTACTGGGATTGTGCCCAGCTCAGTCTCTCTTACATATAAGTGATAAACATATCATTAAGTTTCGTGTTTTCTTGCTAAGTGTACAGAAAAGGCTTTAATAAGTTTTGAAACACTGGTGGCTGCTTAACAGAGTTTAATATCTCTTGTAAGAAATTACATTAATCATTTTTTAAAGAAGATCTAGACATACTGTGACAATTGTCACCATCCACTACTGCTGTGATGAGAGGGTGAATCTAGAACACCAGAGGCAAAAATCGTGCAGAAGCCTGTAACTCTTGAGTAACTGAGAGTATAAGTAACAAATCATGTTAAAACTGTTCCAGAGACTGATCTGTAACCTCACAGTTAATATATAAATTTTTGATTTTAGCAAGTTGTACTTTGGGCCATTACTTACTGTAAAAGCAGAATGTCTTTTTTTGAAAAGCAGATAGATATGTTTCATAATTATTACATTCAGTGTGCAAACAAGGCTTTAGTCCATAGTGAATCCACAGAAGTTGTTATAACAATATATTAATCTTACCTTACTAATAACTTCCACTCTGAACTGTCTGACCAGCAGAGGAAACTGGAAAAGTAACCTCTCTGCCAGCACAGTCAAACATTGCATCCACTGCCAATCCAGTAGAAACTCCTTGTAATTAAAGTGCCAATACCCCATGCATTTTAGGATATTTAAAAACACATTAGATGAACTAGTGCAAAAACTAAAGAGGGAGATACTGAAAAACAACTGACCTGAAGAAAAAAACCCTAATAATATAAAACAATAAATAATTAAAATTAGAAACTGTAGCAGAAAGGAAAAAACGTGTCATATTTCAAACTGCTTTACAGTAGTTTGGGATTTATTTTACCAGTTCTTGTTTCATAATGTATTTTAAAGTTCTTTATGATGAATTTTTAACCAAGAAACACTTTTTCTGTAATTTAGCCCACAGACATTTGAATCACCAACTTCCACTAGCACATTTGCATAAAACCAATTCACTTCTAAAATGCATCTGTTTCAACGACTTCTTCCTCACCTGAAATCCTGAGGCTCCATATGGGATGTGTGAACCTTTCTGCTGCCTGGAGCCACGTTACAGGGGTTACAGGAACATTTTCTTTGTCTGGCCAAGTGATTCAGCTGATGAACTGGTACAGAACATGGGCCAAAAAACTGTAAGAGAAAAACAAGAGTTAGCACCCCTAACTGAAAAAGAAAACTGGTGTCTGAAAAACAGTGCATATTTGTGTCAGGGAAAGACAAAAATAGGTAACAAAAGGCAGGAATTTTGCATACTGCATATTTATTTATATATCATAACAAGATACTGCCTTCCCCAATTCTCCTCAACACAGTGGGAGAGACTTTCATACTTTAACCTCTTTTAAAATAAATTTTCAGTATGTCTGTTTATGTCTTTTACTACAGGATGGTCATCAACTGGGATATATTCAGAAATAAGAAATCTTTAAAATAATACAAATCATATTAACATATAATGTCATCTGGTCAATATTTTTAAAAATCCATCTTTAAATAATATTAGTATTTTGGCCTGCAAAAGGCCAAAGAAAAAAGAAGAAACACTGCACTTTTCTGCAATTTCTACTGATCCTATTATTATTATTTACTCAATAGTTTCAAAGACAGTTGTATTTTTAAACCATTTACTGCTTCATTATTTTCAGAAGTCTCTTTCATTGGAGAGAATGTTTTTTCAGAACTTTGCCAATACCCGGACAACTAATCATAAATCAAGACAATATGAATTTGACAAGGCTGCTTGTATGGACTACTTTATCCTTACTAATAATTCCATCAAAAGACTCAGTTTAGCTTGCATTCCTGACAATGAAATAATGTTTGAAGTGACTATGGAAACTTGAGACTAAACAAGTGCCTAAATATAGAAGCCAACCACGGGTGTTGTGACAGCATTCAGATCTACACCCACTGCCCTGCAAAACTGAAGCAGAAGAGTTGCCTTGCCAGGCTGTATTCATGTAACAGAACGGTACAAAACAATGATGCATGTGCAAAGCTATTTGAACAGAGACAAATACCAGAGGCTGCAACAGGATACAGAGATAATGATAATGACACTAGGAATCCACAAGTATTCTTCCAAAACTGTAAGAGCACAAACAGCAGGAGTCTAAGAGGAATACAATGAGCATTGTTAGGGAAACACAGAGTCTCATGTGATCAAATATTAAATAGACTGATGCAGTTCACCTTAGTGATTAATTAATTTGGGACATGCCAGAAGAACCAAAGCAACAGAGTGTATAGGCAGAGTAAATCAAGTGCTCTCTCACAATACAGAGAGGATGTAGTTAATGAAATCACAAGGCTGCATTTAAATACATTAAAAACTGATTAACTGGATGTTTTAACACAACATAAAATTAACCGGGATGATTCACTGCAGGAGAAGAGTAAGAGAATGGAAATGGATACATTCCATTGATTGCACTCACACTTACAAAGTGTGTGTGATCTCGGGTTTGAGGAAGCCATCAGCCACTGCTGAACACAAATGGGAATTTTTCCCCTCTTTCTCAGAGCTATTCATTGACCTGCGACCAGTAAGACCTAGAACAGTTCCATTGGTAGGGGAAACTCTAAAAAATGGCCAGCACACTGTGCTGCAAAAAAGACTTATCCTGTGTGAAATGAGCTCCAACAGCTGGCCATGTGTCTGCTCTTAGACACTGCACTCCCAAAGCACTTAGGCCTGGCTTACTGCTCTTTCAGGAGGAAGGGCAATGACGATCACTGAAGGATGACTAAAGGGAACAATTCAAATTGATATTTCTTTGAAAAGCCGAAATGCATGGACATAAAAAATTAAACCTGCTTCAGTACACATGTTAACATGACAGTAACGTTGTGCTCAGAGACAAGTTAAGAAATTACTTAGGCTTCAGGACCAGCTTTGTAAAATAATGAGAACTGCATGTGGAAACTTGTCCAGCTGGATCCTGAGTTAGGTCTCAGATGAATGCTGCCATAAGCCAGGGATTTGCCAACTCCAGGCTGTCAGAGAAGGGCTGACTTCTATCCACAGTGAATACATAAACAAATCCTGACATAAAGCCAGACTGAACTGCACAGGTCACACTCCTGGGTGAGTGCTCAAACCTCACAGGCACTTTTGTTTGCTGTTTCAGCAAACACTTGGTATTTCACAAGTTCTTCAACAGCTCCAACAGACCTCGGGAGGGATCTACATTCAATCACTGCAGGCTTAGACTAGTTAGCTCCATTTGCAAAGTTAAAGGGAGTTTTACTTCTAGAGAATGGAAGTACCCAGGACCCTGTCCTGACCCTCTGCCTATTGCCCCTTGATAAGAGTCACAGACAGTGCTTTCACTACTGCTGTCACTCCTGGCTCTGATCTCTCCTGGTTTTTACGACAAAGCTGATGTGCTATGAGAGGCAGCTAATGCCACAGGGTAAATCAATTTTGAGGCACTAGGTCAAGAAACTCCAGAGAGCAGTCCTACAAACCTGAGCACGGAGGCTTTTGCCCAAGAATAACACCATGTCAGCCTCAGGCAGGTAACACATGAGGAAACTGTGGTATCAATCATGAAATAAATATACTTCCCCTGGCAAAACCAGGAGATACCTATGTCAAGACAGATATACAATCAAAATGATGGTGTTCCCACTGGATTTTTGAAATAAAGAAATATACGGTGCCACTGCTCATCAGATGGAGCTCTACACAAAAGTTAGAAGCAGCTGCTTTTTAAAATCAAACCTGGATTTTTCTAAATGGCTCTCAGAGCTCTGCTGAAACGCATCCAAGTGTAAGTGTCTGGCTTTATCTTCCTAATCTGACAGGTTAAGTAAAGCTAACATCAGGATACAGGAACCTTATTCCTGCCAACCAGACTCATGCCTGATATCCAGTCCAAGATAAAGGCAGACAGGTAGATGATTGTTTCCCAAGACTCCATTCACACTTGCCAGACTAATACTGAACATTCAAAAATAACATTTAAAAACAAAACAAAACAAAACCAACACAAAAAAAAACCAAAAGAAAAAAAAAAACCAAATCAAAACCAACAAAAAAACCAACAAAAAACCCAAACCAAACAAAAAACCCCAAACATTTAAAAACAAAACCAACCAAATAAACCTAACAAAAAATAACCTCTACACCAAACAAACAAACAAACCAAAAAAAACCAAAAAACACCCCAAAACAAAACAAAAAACCCAAAAACGTTTCAAAAAGGTTATAATTTGGTTTTCTTTTTTAATATGTATTTTTTCCCCCACTCAGTACTGTGAACAGAAATGTTAACAACAGGAGTATTAAGAAATTTCAAGTTCTGATTGTCATAAGCAACGAGAAATCATCTTCAGTCTACAGTGATTTCTTTCAGGTTAAAGGAAACAGAACAAAGGCAATATCAGTGGGATGTGGCAAGAATTATTTATGTCTTAGTAACACCTCAGAAACTCAGAAAACAAAATGGCTGATGTAGAAAACAAAATGGCGGCTGCCGTACACGCAGCTCTATAAACACGAGCAAGGCGCCTCCTACATCTTTAGGGGTTAACACTGAGGCACTCGATGATACCAGAGCTTTTCCCCAGGATCCTGTCACAATGCTGGATCATTGGGGCCCAAAACCAGAAAAGGATTATTTATTCCCCTAAAAGATACAGAGCAGACAGAAGAAGGATTAAAGGAAGAAAAAAAATTACCTCACAATGTGGCGGGAAAAGACGACACATACAAGGCCGGCTTTCAGGCCACCTGGCTACAGCCTCTCTGTCAGAAACCCCTCAGCTATAGCCCACAACTGCTGACATATTTTCTTTACTCTCTTGGGTTTTTTTTGGTGGTCTTCTTTACTCACACTTCTTCAGCATTACCTCTTAACCTTTGTTTTTTTGGCTGAGAACAGCAATCTTGCCCTCACGAAAGCCAGTGCCATGTGTGAGCCTCACTGCTCGTTACTCCGTGCCCAACCCATCGCTTTCCGCCACTGCTCGCGCCTGCTTTGCTTCCGGCTCTCAGCCTCTTCGGAGGCAACACTTCCAAGTCACACACAATAATACAAATCGTATTCAATTCAACTGAATTCAACCCTAAAGAGAGACAATTTCTTTATTTTCAATAACACAGATTTGGCTTTGATTTCCATTTGGGTTCTTTGTTTCAAAATCTTTCTGTTGTTCTGGCTGCTAGGGTAAAATTTAAATCAAAAAACCCCATCTAATGCTATAGGGTTCTGAATGTAGCACTTCTGTCAGAACTAGGACATACATCTCACCAGTGACATTACACAACAAAAGCATTATTTTTTCCCTTGCCCAGCCAAATATGCTCCTTGGGTATGGACTGTCATTCTTTGAACAAATATGTAAGTGTCTTAAGGACATCTAAAACTCTGGCAATATAAAATATGCAACATACCAAAGATAGACTTGCTTTTTATTCATTTTAATTAAAACATTTACTCACTACACTCAGATGTTAAGACTTTACCTTATTACACTGATGAATATAAACCTTCGCAGTTTTGTACATTGAAATGGAGCGCATTCAGTGATCAATGTGAAGGAGGGACCAATCTTAACAGTTTTCCAAATTAATTTTCACAGTGCAGCTGTTGTTTTAATATAGCTATAATTTCTTTTAATGTTTCAATTAAATGTATCATGTATCAATTTGCCTTTTTTTTATGTACGCATTTCACTTTCTGTAGCAGTCATACGACCATTTAGAGCCTTCCTTTTTCTATTTGCCATTCTTAGAATAAATGGAGCTTTATGAATTTGTAATCAACAAATGTGGTCCCCTTAGCCATTAAAACGTTTCTGAGAGTTAATGCTAATGAAAGAGACAAAAGAGCTTGAAATTAGGACAATACTCTTGTGTTTCTGAACTGCAGTAAGTTACCTGTAATTGTTCCTCAATTTAGCACATTTCTTTCTGTTTCAAACTATTGAGAGATAAAGCTAGGGAGCTTCTAGAGCAACATGATAAAGGTTAAATCAATAATAATATAAGAATTAATATAGCAGACATACACTAAAGAAGGGTAAAAGTGGTAAGAATTGTCAAAACAAGGTACATAAACTCTTCAGAGTCTCACATTCTCACATATGCCATTTCATTATCTTTCTTTTTCCAACTACAAAGTGAAACTCTGAACCACAACAACTTGGCTTTGTTTTGACATAAGTTAAATACGAGGCTTGCTATTTTTGGAATAGCTGAAGGAGACCTTAAGTTACCTTTGTGCTGAACTGAAGATGGCAGGTCATTTTGCATTTCCTTGCTGCTTGCTTCTTTTCTATTTTGGGGATGTAAAACCATGAACAGTTTGATGGACTTCAAGAGTTCAGAGGCTATAGTGTAGTTTTGACCTTGTTATTGTTAAAAAGGAAGGCAACATCTGCTTTATGTTTCCCCTGTGCAAACTTTATACTAGCAGTAGTGAAAGCTGCATGAGTTCCCTTATTAACTGCTGTACCTTATTTACACACTGGTTTCAAACACACCCTGGTGGGCCAGAAAGACTGGACAAAGAAAAAAAAGAACTGTTATAAAGTATTTAAAAAAATCAAACCAGCACCATTTATAAAACCTGCTCAGAACAATTTCAGCAATTGCCACACTGAGAAACTGGTAAACTTTCATTTCTTGAGTTTTACTCATGACATAAACAAAAGATGCCTGTTGATTGCATCACAATCAACTTGTCTCCTTCAGTGAATGGAACAGTGAACAAAACTATCGCATTCTTGAGGCAGATAAGGGACAAAAGTGTGTAAACCAGAGCACAACAAATACTTTCAATTAAACTACTCTGTGAGCTTTGCCCATGAGAAAAAGCTTCAGAACTACAACTACTGAAACGATCAGATTTTTTGCTGGCAGTTCTTTCTGCTTGGACTATCCTTCATGCTCTGTGGCCCTTTCACCAGGAATGAAGAGCTTTATGCCTGTTTACAAGATCAGTTCCAAATGCAATATAACTCCCTGCTTTCCTTTGATCATTGGTCACAACAGTGTTATCAAGAGTCACCAAAATAAGTATTGGTATAAAAAAAAAAAAGGCACTTCTAAACGTAAGGGAAGTCTACACGCAGGGCACAAATTCCCTTTAGACTCTAACACAGAAAGCCTGCCTTCCCTATTTATATCAGCAGTAGAGCATTTCCATTTAAGTATTGCCTGTTGCTTTCTAAATCTTGGCAACACGAATCCACAGTGTAACACAACCTCTCTGTATCAATGAACATTGATGATCAGATGAGAATTATGGGTTGAACACCCTATTGCAGGGGTTGCTGCTAACAAAACATGAAGTTTTACCTTTGAGATGAAAGAGATTTAAGCAATTGCAAGTCCTTGAATAAACACATTAAGTACTTCTGCCCAGGGAGAGGAGTCCAGCACATTACACTGCTTTATCAAACCTATGTATTTCATTAAATCTACTAAAATATTTTTCTAAATCTACTAAAATAGATCTCTTCCTGCATGTCTCCTACAGACATTTCACAGCTGAGGTTGCACATGGACTACTCATTAGATTGATAGGAACTGTAAATAAAGGCTGTATGAGCACACCCTGGGTTTGTAAGTATATTTTCCTCCCTTATAAATATTGAGAACTCCGCTATTAGAGGCTTTTCCTGAGCAATTTAATTCCAAATAAATACTGACAAGCAGAAAGCTGATAAAATTGTCAGCTCATTATAAAAGCACAGCAAATATGGAAGACACAATGAACAGAAACCTGCAATGTCCTATATTCCTTGCCTGTTTCAACCCTCCCAAGTGTTTTTCATCTTTCCAAGATACATTATCAGATTTCAAACTGGGATAACAGTCCTCTGAAAGGGTTTCATTTGCTGAATAATAATTCTTCCAAACATATTCAGCTGAGTTCTCTCACCAGGTATCTACTAAAC
This sequence comes from Climacteris rufus, assembly GCA_013398175.1. Lineage (NCBI taxonomy): Eukaryota > Metazoa > Chordata > Aves > Passeriformes > Climacteridae > Climacteris > Climacteris rufus. Next base: position 437,143 of record VZRZ01000243.1, on the reverse strand, counting down.
AAACAGAATGTTGAAAATACTCTTCTCTGGCAAGCGGTCTCATTTTCTTTCAAAAAGGCTCATGCCCTCTCAAACAATTTTTTGAAAGGTAATTCTCAACACGTGGGATTAATCACAGCCCAAAGCTTGCTTCTGACATGTGATTAACTATTTCTACCTGACTCAAAGGACACAGCCAAAACATTCCAGCCTTGATGCTCTTCCCTCATGCCTGCACTTAAAGCTGTGCAGTGTGGCAAAAGGAGAGGGACTGCATCACCAGTACTTTAGAAGCTGAAGGCCAAAAAACAGTATGAGCAGTGATTTTTATACAATTTGGTGATGTATTTTGTTTAACAACTGCCCTAGAATGAAATTCCTCTGCATTTATCATGTCCCAAGGATGCAATGATTTATGCAGTGCATCAGATGCTATTACAAGGTTTCTCACATCATAAACACAGCTTATAATGCATCTCATGCATGATACGCACCACTAACAATTTCACTTGATGAAAGCTATGCCTTTTATCATTCAAGCATGTTAATGAGTTCCCCCAAAAGATTATTGAGGAGTCTAATAGACTAAAAACCTATTTCAACCACTCTTTTACAGTCTTTCAATGAAGCAATGTGAACTTCTGCATCTAAATGATTCTTTCCGTAATAACTCAGGAATAATCACACCCTCTTGCACTTGTGCCAGGCCATTAGGGTATTTTAACAAATTAATGCATTTATAATTTCATGAGAAGCTGTACCAGGAGGGAAGTTATCCTTTGGAAAAAACGCATCTACCTTGTATGAAAGATATTTGCACTGCAGGGCTTAGACCCTCTTCTTCCAACATGGAAGTGCAAATGAGACTGACAAAAAAATCAGTGTTGTTAGTAAGAAATACCACAAACCATTGCAATCAACTTTTCTTTGATCTCTAAGGTCAGTTTCTAATTGAGTACCCAACATAAGGGGAAACATTCAGTTATTCAGAGGATTTCCTTCCAGTTAGTTATTTGGATGACTCTACACCTCTTAAATTCCAGGGAATGGGCAGGTTTTCCTCTATTACTTAATGCAAAATGTTTCATGTTCCACCAGAAGTCCTTTCATCAAAGTTAAGAGAGACAAAAGCCTCACACAGACATTCTGGACTTACAACCTGAGTCTGAAAATAATTCAGTAGAACAGTGTATCAGAAACTGCTCCCCACCTCCTTCATCAGTCCTCACCATCACCAGGATGAGCTACAGCATTCCCTGAGCTATTGTGCTGAAGTCTTTTGGAGGCTACCCGTGGATGGCAAATGCAGGCAGGCAATCCCACTGGAAGCCCCGACACCCTTGCAGTGCAGGGGCACATCCAGGCAGTGCTTTGCACACCCACTGCCCGCGCTGGCAGCTGCTCTGACCCCGGTTAACAGGAGGCTCTGCCCAAAGCAGGCACTTGCACCTCTTCCAGCCCACAGTTTGCGCTGACAGACTGAGGTCTCATTTCCCTACACAAGGCTTTGCACATGTTCCACCCGAGACAGGCAGTTCCTTCCAAGGAGGGTCTCTGGGCCCACCTTCCTGCCCTCTGAGCCTGTGTAAAGTCACTCACATTCCTTTGTTTTTCGGTCCAGCATAAGCACATGGAGGCTGGAAAACTTTTTAATAAGGAGCTGTACTTTCTGAGCTGAATTTCTGTCCTTCCACTAGTTCAGTAACTTTTCCCTCTTGCCTGAATGTATTAAAGAAGATTTAAGTGAAGATAAAAATTACAGTAAATTACATTAAATTCTTCAACATGAACTTTGTATTCTTAAACTGCTTCTTTTTCTCACTCCCATGATTTGCATCAGCTTATTTCAAATAACAAAATTATTTTCCTAAGAATAAAATGTTTAGCTATGCCCAGTAAGAGTTCCTTTGCCCTTGTCTAGGCTGCCATCAGACTATTTCTTTGTCTTCACACTTACTTTATTCCATAATAGACCTTGCATTTCAAGTGCTTCAGGATTCTTTGTGTTCTGCTTTAAAGATCAAACTACAAATTAGTTTTATCATGTAAAACGAGTTCTTGCCACAAACCCAATATTACGTTTCCTTTTTCCAGTTACATTTCTAATTCTTTAGTCATGTAATTTGCCCAAACCATTATCTTGTATTGACATAGTTGAGAGCTGCACAATGCAAAAAACATTCTATTACTGCACAATTTTCAATAAGCAAGCTTTGCTACATTGAATTTTACATAGTCTGCTTGAGCAAGGTCAAACCAGCATTTCCAGTTTTTTCTTACATCAGTTGGTGTGATTAAATTGAAAATATAAATCACTGAGTTGTTGAGTCTTAAACTATAAATAAAGACACTAATAGGCCATTTTCTATTACTCTTCCTCTAGTATAGTGGGACTTATTTGCCCAGGAACAGGTTTAAAAAACACTGTAAAGATTTTAATTTATGTAGAAGAATTTTTTCTTTCTCAGTCACAAATATTTTATTTCTACATTATGACAATCTACAAAGAGTTCATATCTAAGAAGTTCTTTTGGATTAGTTCTTTAAAACTACCCAGTAAAGGAAGTCCTTGCAACTCCCTCTGCAGTTGCCTCTTCTGGATTTCCCTACTGTAGATTTCAAAAATCTTATGAGAGAGGGGAACTACAACAGGCTCTTATTATCACCACAACCCCTTCTCAGGTATTTCACGTGTTATCATTACCATTGGTATGGGAAATCTGAAAAGGGAAACTTTCCGGTCCATTTTGACAAAAGAATAACCAATGACATGTAAAAAGAAATCAAATTAAGACTATTGTTCATACCTGTACCTGAAAAGATAGGACAAAACACCTACAGGCATTGCATGCTAAGCTGTGATCTAAAACCTGGGAAATCAAAAGCAAGGATACACACACAGGACAACTTCCAGGCAGGTCTACAGGAATCCCAAGTGTTGCAGGGAATTTCCCTTCCAAAAGAAACGGTAGCAGCCTGCCTACTACTGACAGTGTTTTTTAATACATTCCTGATGGATTTCATCAGCTTCATTTGTTTGTAAATATATTTCCTGTTGTGAAACTTGATGAGGTATCTGCTGACCCATTTCTCCACCACAGGAGGTGTGATCCCCCCGGGTGGCAGCACACCCAGGGCTCCCAGCTGTGCCCCTGCTGCCAAGGGGACATCCTGTGTCCTCATCCTCATGGAGGCACCTGGGGGTACTGTCCATCTCAACCATTCTGTGCTTGGCAGTGCCCAAAAGTACCCCTGAATTTAAATATGGTTACCTGAGAAGTCATAACACGCAGCCAAGAAAATGTGGAAATCACAGCTCAGAGTACTTTTTTAGATTTTACAGGAATGCTGTGGCATAGGCTGATATAATACATAGCCAGACCCAGTTTCTCTGGGGCAGCTTTCTACTGCTGTAACCATGAAACTCTGCTTTTTATCTTCCTGAAACTCTTGCCCTGCAGATCTTGCAGGAGTCTAGGCAGGAGCAGTGATAACATCAGTCTTTCTTATCACATGGCATTGATTCATCCCCAGTGCTCCACAGGACACACAAACCGAATGTAAAACATTATGAAGAATCATGCAATTTAAAAGAATTTTGTCACAAAGAAAGCATTTCAGAGGGGTATTTATATCTCATTAAACAACAAACTGCTGAGGAAGATAAGCTGCTTCCAGCTGCAGGAAGCAAGCAATTGCAAAACATGTGGCTACACACCTAGTCAGGGATTACTAAAATGGGACTGTCAACCAGTCTTCCTTCTAAACCAGAGCCTTATTTCACCTGGGGCTATTTAAACAGGCTACAAATCAGCTGTACAAGCTTTCTCCCAGCTCCAGTAATTAGATGGATTTTCTCAGGTTATCTGTTAAAATTTAAGGTAACAAATCTCCCGGAGTACTACTTTTTCTCAAAGTGACTCCTAAAGCAGATTGAAGGATGACAGATCCACTTTATGGTAATTTAAAAGTTCTTCCACCATGCCTAGAGAGAGGTTTTAGGAAGCTTTCTCTGAAATGATAACAAAATCACAGATAGAAGGCCTCCATTGATCTTTTAAAAGGTAGTTTCCATACATTTTTCCTCATGCTGGAAGTGTTAGCTTGGCATGAAAGCACTCTTAGGAGCACAAGTCTTTGCACTAGAATATAGAAATTCTCCCTGCCTCTTTGCCTTCTTCCTTTTCCCCACTGTTCACAGAAAAAGAGGATAAAACCTGACCAATTCAAATGTCAGTATTGTCCAAAAGTCTATTTCTTAAATATTCTAACCTGTAATTATCCAGCAATTATTCATTTCTTTCATTTTGTTTTTAAAGTGTTTATACTCTACATTCTCACCATCTTTGGCCATCCATTCTATGAGCTCCACAATTGTTTCTTGTATCCTTTAAATGAAAACAAACCTAAGTTTGTCTAGAATCAGTTACTTTCCAAGTACACAGTCCTGCTATAAAATATCTCACAAGTACTCCAGCTACCCTCAGTCAGCAGGACTAGAGAAATATTTTTTTGTTACTTTGAGACAGTTGCATGATGAGATGCAACACAATGAGATGATGATGGTCACTGAAGGGGAAAATAGTATCTCTGACAAAAGATGAGGCCCAAAAAGGATTTATCACCCAGCTGTGTCTGCAAGGAAGCCCAGCACACTCAGTAATGAGTTAAATAGACACTAATTTGTCTTGTGCTTCTGCTGTTCCTTTCAAATGAAGCAAGGCAGGAACACCTGTCGGATTAAGGTATGAAAAGAGATACAGATATTTTTCAACTGTCTGAAACTGGCAAGCTTCCACCATAACTAATGTACATACACAAACTACAGAAACCTGGGGACCTGTGAGGCACAGACCCCACAAGTATCCTGAGCACTATTATAATCTAAACATAAAGAAGAACAAATCATTTGAGCAAATTTGTCAGGGTTCAGTTTGTATGTCTCTGGAGATTCCTCTGCAAAGAAGAACCAATATATGCAGCTTCTTCAAAGCAAAGAAGTGAGAAGAGAACATGTTTTTGTCACTGAGTGATGTAAATAATGATGCCCTGGAATTAAAACTGGGCTGCACCTCCCCAGTCTAAATTGATTCTTGTATGATCTGACATTCCATTGCTTTTGAGAAGCCAAATATAATATATTTATGAATCAGACAGATGTCGTCAATATCACAGTGCTGTCAGCAATCCTGCCTCTCTGATGTTTAATATTTCATAACATAACAGAGTATTTTCAGAAAGCTACTACCTGGTGAGAAAGCTCAGAGGAGAAATCTGGGGCCACTGATGTCAATGACCACTCACGTGCTCCCAAGGAGCACTAGAAGGGCCATTTTTGTGTAATACTGGCTACAGAATGTGAATTGGATTAAACAGAATTTGAAAAACGTTGACTTTGAATGGAGCTGGATCAAATCTGGTTTTAAGAACACAGAACCTTTTTTCTCTTTGAAACAGAAAAATCATCCCCTGTTCAGACCAAAGAAAGTCTGGCACCTACTTTGAAAGGCTCACACTGTCAACATTAATAGGTGTCAGGTCAACCACATTTCTCTTTATGCAGTATTGTTAAATAAAAGTTTGAACAGCTGTGTTTAATTTCACATTCCCCATAGATTAGCTGTTAATACATTAAAAAGGATTAGGCTGTGAATCAATAGTTAGATCTCAACCACACTAATGCTAGTCCCTAAAAAACCACCACCAAAAACACTAAATAACCAAAACTTAACAAACACAAAATACCCAAAAACCATCAACAACCACCACACCAAACCAACAACCAATCTACCAACCAAAACAAAAAATCAGTGATTCTGTTTCCTTGCAATGAGCTCTAAGGCACATCCCTCACCTCACAGCCGAGTTATTTGCATAAGGATGGTCACAAAGAAAGGAATAAAGCTCTAGCTTTTCCTAGCACCATCAGACTTCATCACAGCATCAGTAATGAAAACTTTCCTTGCTCAAGTAATACCATCACAATAAGATACAAAATGAGAAGAAGAAACCTGTTGAGCTGCAGATTTATCTGACAGAAACTGGTGTTGATCCAGTTTTTGAAGGGTACTGTAGTTGTAGGCTGCACTAAAATACTGCAAGAAGAAAGAACTTCTTCCTCTGAAGGTGTTGGAAAAGTCATTTGGCACATCTGTGTCAGAATTTATTTACATAGGAGGAAGTTCAAAGATATCTTATGGGGCTTATGTCAGGTTACAAATGCAGCTGGTGAAATAAGGGAAGCCACTGAAATAATTTTAATTCCTACTCTGTAATCCAGGAAAATTGATAAGTATCCCTTCAGCCTTCAGACACAGTAGAAACATTATTTCATCAGCTCTGTATTGCCAATCACTTTCTTTTAGAGAGTTTCCTTAAATTTTATAGAAGCATGAAAGCTGTTTTGGTACAATTCCTTTCGGCACACAGCATTAATTATGCATTTATGCTGGTCAGCCATTTATTGTTTGACTTGTTCCTACGGCCACACAACATGACTTCTGTAACTTATTCTAAATATCTCATCTGAGACCAATTCTAATTTTGGAAACTCTTCATCGTTAATATCCATTTTCTATTTATAAGACAGTATTCATTAAATGCTTATGGTTATTAATGTCCTGTATTATGTCAAACTACACTATTCTATATATATTTTTTATGTATATACACCCACACGATATTTTTTTTCCTTTACCCTACAAAAATATCACTTACAGATCAGTTTATTTTCACATCTAGTGTTATTTACTATTCTGTTACATCCCTGAAAGCTGCAGACTTGTTAATAAGTGCTACATGGATATTAATAGCAACTGATATCAAAGCCACCAGGTCAAATGAATGCTTACTTAAGATAGCACTGTTTGTCACCAAGATAAAATGCCTTGTTAATGTTATGCATAAAATCAATTGATTTTAATTTTCTGGCATCTGTTTCAGTTCTCCTCACTTATTAGTGGCTCAAAGGGAAAAAATCCTGAAAAAAGATGTGCTTCATCTCCAGCTACAGCTAAGCAGCTGGTAAAATTTTCAGAGGTGCAACAGTTTCTAGAAGATTGGAAAGCCAGATAAATTCAGGTACAGCACTGGAAACCCCTGTGACACACGAACGGTACCATTTGCAGGATCCCATATGCTCCACATACACAGTATGAAGTCCCAGCCCCCACCAAAGGTCCTCTAAACATGCCCAAATCCTCTGTCATAGCCACAAAAACGACATGTTCTGTTCAACTTTCTGGAATTGCAGCAGTGCAGTGTCAGAGCCTTCACAGAACATGCAGTTCAATCTACACAAACATGGTCCCTGCAATAGCCAGGATTCGTCTTGGCAACTCTACCTGAGCTGCTGAGAAGTGCAGCCAGAACTCACACTCCAAACCAGCCTGAAGTAGAACAAATACAATGAGAAAGGTATGAGCTCCTGAAATGCAGACTACATGAGCTTAAAAAATGGGTTGTTTCATTTGTCCTGGGCACGAGGGAGAGAGAGGCAGCTGGGAAGCACAGACAGCAGAAGAATTAATCTGCTGATTCGTCCAAAGCAGGAGGTCAGAGGAAAGAGGACATTTCCAGCCAGTCCAAGGCAGATGGACCAGCAGCTGTGAAAGAACTGACAAAAGACTCCTACAGCACCAGGAAATTCCAGGGAGCCTCCAAACTGAGGAACACATTCATATTCAAAGGGGAGAGCATTGGGAAGGACTTTCTCAGATGATGTACTAAAAGAAGAATACATCTTTATACTTTCAGAAAAGAGGGAGAATCTTGTGGAATAGTGAATAAATATGGCAAAGATGGATGGTGGACCAAAAGCCAGGGAAGTGAGGCAAACCCAGAGAGCTACAACCTAGCTTGGACAGAATATCAACCATGGAGAAGTCTCAGTGGAAAAGGCAGACTGCCTTTGAGAGATATTGAGGAAAGCAAGGATGGAAGTTCATGGTGTATCAGCAGGGCCCAGTACAGTCAATAATCAACAGACTGATGAAGGCACAAGCTATGCAATGATTATCTATAAAGATCCTCAGCAAGAAAGGAAGTTGATTCAGGTGATAATATCCCAAAAGATATTATACGGATTTCAGAAATATCTTACCTGTGCCAAAATTCTGTTTTTCTTGGAAAGATTCAGAATGTAGAAGGACAAAACTTCTATCCTCCTTTCTGAAGAGAGACAGAGATGCTGTAATAAATCCTGTGCCTGAGGCTAACCAGAGACAACTCCAGGGTTGACAAGGTCTTCTGAAGACTTCTGTTCCTGGTGTCTGAGGACGGGCCTGATTTCAGCAATCAGGCTGGGATGCACTCTGGGCTTTCCACACGACTAACCCCACAGAAAAGCAATTACAGAGAGGTGAAATGCCAGTCAGCAGTGAACTAATGAGCACTGCAGAACAGCACTCATCAGCAGGGAGGGACAGGCAGCATCACTCAACAGCCTCCTCATGCAGCCTCAGAGTGGCGACTATAAAATCCCAGGGCCCAGCAATCCTGCAGCAAGGGCCCACAGCTGGGGGCCCAAATTCCCTGCCCAGGGATGTCCTGCACCTGGGGGCAGCAGCTGCTCCCAAACACCTGAGCAATGCAGCTGCCATGCCAACCACCCCCAAGGATCCAAAGCTGGTTTCAACTCTCACAGACACAAACCACTCGGGCTCTTCAGGATGCACGTTTCCCATAATTTTGATTATGATATATGGAACATCAGCCCTGATTCTCAAAAGAAGGCCTTTGGCAAGGATCTGCTACTCTTGGAAACGAGGTGCTTGTGGTAAACTGCCATGAATGAGCACATCAGAGTGAGATGATGACAAAACGTGGCCACACAAGGACACTGTGAGTCACGAGAGGATCCAGCTGATGAGCCTGTCAGATCACAGGCAGCCACTGGCAGAAGGCTGCTGCTCTCCTTGGAGAGAGAGGGAAGCCTATCAGAGACACAGGGCAGCAGAAGGGGCAGAGCACCACACATTTACAGCTGCACTGCAGCCCCTTCCCTTGACTCCTGAACAGAAAAAATCAACAGGTCTGCAGACAAGGTCCTTAGCCACCCTGGAAGCAGTGCAAAACCAGAATCAGGTGCCTTCCCATCTGACAGAAAATACACACAACCAAAACTCTCCAACCAGAATATGTGTAAGAAAAAGTACCTGTGGGTGACCTCAGTTATGTGAAGAAATGAATAATTTCTTAATATGTGGAACTTAAAATACTGTAAGTAAATAGTTGTTATACTAGCAACAATACTCCTTTGTGTTTTCCTCTGGATCCTAAGCATAGATGCTGCCATGGAAAACATCTGAAAGCAGACTCTTCTCTTTAATAACAATGCAGAAATACTAAGCTGAAAGAATAAACCAAGGAGGATAGCAGTGTAAACAGTTACTGCTGGAAAAAAAGGGGAAGCACCAAGCGGCTAGCATAATAAATACTAATTGGATTTTTCAAGAATAAATTACTTTTGCACTTCAATTTTAGGTTTCGATGTATTTTGAGACCTACAGAGCCTATAAATGGTAAAGTGATTTATAGAATACATATACCCAGAACACAGAGAAATGGGAACATGTGATGAGTTATGGAGGTGTGCTTTATAAAGACCACTATAAAGTCATACTTTCGCATTAGGAGAGTGCTGTACAATCCAATTCAAAGCTCATATTTTATACAAACTCAAATCGACTCCTTGTTCCCAAGGCAAAGTTAAAGAGGGAGGTACAGTTTGCTGAAGGGAGCTATTAGATGTGATTGCCACTCAGCAGGCCAGAAACTCAGATTTGAGGAACAAGAACATGGAGGCATTTAAAAGGCCCTTTGAGGAAAAGGAAGAACAGGATAAGCAACCAACGAGAAAAGGAGCAGCCATTCTAATGGCAATCCTGACACTGCATGAACTGCACAGGCAGGGAGAGCCAACAATAAGAAATACAAAATTAATTGGTGCTTGGGAAGGGAAATTCTGGTATTTGATTTGTTACTTAATGGAAAGCAGTAGCGGGAGGAAGGATAACCATTTTTATTTATACACAACTCATCAATTTTCTGAGTGTTGCTGTACCTGTTATATTCCTTTAGCTCCCAGTAAAACCACTACTATAATTGTTTACTACTTTTCATATGGTGTATTGTTATGCAAGACATCATGATTCACTTTGGAGCCATGCAGAATTACAAATTTCAGTTTCATCTGGAAAAATACGTATCTGATCATTATCATGATCAGCATGAATTTAATTATCTTAGTCAAATGAATTTCCCTTCAGTAATCACTAGTACATACTTGTCTGGAAGGGCCAAAGCTTCCACGGCATCCATTTCAGAATCTTGGTGTAACCTGTGGGACTTGGACTATAGCTACTGAAATAGTCCTGCAACACATTTAAAATAAAATCATGTATCCAGCACAGGCAAAGTGGATCCACTGATCTAACAATCCCCTTCCACACCGTTGCAGGAAACAAAAATTACAGGGACAGATTTCATTTTAGACCATAGCATACCTTTCCAGTACATCTTGTTTAAAGCTTCATCAGTTACTGACACAGCTCAGTGTCTTACTGAAGTAAGCTCTTTTAAAGCTGGATTTAAAATGAGTATGGTTCACTCAACAGCTCAGAGAGTCCTGAGAGTACAGCTCTGTAACAGCATCTGCTGTGTGACATTTAAGGCATTTTATGTATGACAGCTCCTTTTACATTTGAAAATCTAGAAATATTTTTCTCAGATTTGCTGTTTTCTCTGTAACTTTTTCCCCATGGAGTAAGAAAGAGACCAGGTAAAAATTGTCCACTGCAATCCAACATAGTAGCTTAGAAGAAACAAACATTAAAGACTGATTTGCCATCCAGACTTAGGCAAAGATTCCCTTTATTAGAACATTATCTCATGAACTGTGGACAGTTAATTAGTGATAACTACTTTGAAATTCTGTTATTTTGCATAAACACAGCATCCAGCTGCAGGTGACATGAGTTGATCAATATTTTGCTTCTGTTGCATCCAAAGTTTTGAATATGAACATCAGTTTAATAAATTATTTGGAAAGAAAAATAACAGACGAAGGAAAATGACTGAAATAACTGTTATGAAGGAAGTCTCAGATTACTGAATTGCTTTACAGAAAACCAAACCTGCCCAAAACCTGTGGCAGCAGTGGAGATCCATGCACACATGTTGTATGCATGCGGTACGAAAGAGAATTACCAGGACTAATTACAAGGGAGTTCTACAGCTGTTCTGCACATTTGATTCAAGGATTATACCATTAGTTTCAGATTTACTGGTTTGGCTGGTTTTGGAGCCAAGAGAATTCCTTATTTCAGTAGAGAAAAGCCAAACTTAGAAACAGTTTTTAGATGGCAGGGTTAGTACCAAACTGCAAAGCAAAGAACTATATGCTAAAAGCTATCTAGGGCCATGGTCTAAATTTTAACATCAAGCTCTGATGAAGTATCCCCAAGTCACTCATAGGATATCCAAAACTGCTCTCAAAATTATTGACAGTCATGCGATGATGGCACAGGCCTTCAAATAAAGGCAGAGGGTGATACCAGAGGCCCCAGGGATATAATCACAAAGAGTTAATTATTGTCATGGAAAGAATGTGACCAAGGGACTGACTGACAGACAGGAATGTGAGCAAAGAGTACATACCCAGAACTGTGCATGAGGTAAGACTGCAAACCCACAAAGAGAGAACAAGTGACCCTCATAAGTTCGTGAACATTGCAGAGTAAGAGCACTACAGTGTTCCTCTTTTTTTGCGTCCTCAAGAAAAGAAGGGGAACAAAGGGTTAAAAATCACATTAAGAAAAAATTGTGCCTTGTGATCTGAAGTCAATGTATCAGTCCACACACAACTTGAATCATTTAATTAGTGTCTGACACCCTCCCACTAAAGCATCAGCTAGATTTTCTTACATCCTCTCAGATTTCTTATTTCTCAGATCAGCTGAACCTAAGACACCTTAAACTCACATCTGACTTTTCTGCAGTTCAGAATTAAGTAAACAAACTAATGACATTCAATAGAATTCAGAAAGCCAGCTGCCTAGACAATAATTAAAAGTTAAAGCAGTGATTTACAATGGCTATCGGCGAGATTTAAAACAAATCTTTGTAATCAATATAGAAAACAGGCCTTGAGAGCAATAGCTTATGCTGGCTATACACACCCCCTGAAGGCTACAAGAGGCTTTAATTTAGGGCTCTCCTTACCCACTGTCCTTATTCCCACCAGTTATCACCCTCCTGGCAGGTCCCTGGGAAACACCGAGTCCCAGCAGCAGAGGTGTCCAGCTCCCTCTGGCAGGCTCAGGCTGCTGCTACACTTGAAAGCTGCCAACCTTGCAACTTCACAATAGCTGAGAGGTTACCAAAAACTTGGAGATTAAGAAAAGCAATAAAAGTACTTTTAAAGTAGTGGTGACAAACATTTGTTTCCAAAAAGCTCTCAGTTCTATGATGACACCACTTTTCCAAGTCCCTTTCTGTTCCTGCTCATCTCCAGTGGATTTGATGACAGTTTTCTGCACACTCCATATTTTTTGCTTAATGAACCCTCACTTCACAGTTCATCTATGCAGAAAAATACATCACTGCTGTTGGTACTGGCTCATCCCATGAATAAATGACCATTTCTTCTCATAAGAGCCAGATGCAATGCCATTCTGTTATCAATTGTATTGTAGCTGATTCCATTCAAAGAACAGAAAGAAGAAAATCTGTCTCATTTCCTACACAATTAAGACAGGTCAAGTAGAACAAGGAAGTATAATTCCTAAAAAGTACCTTTCCATTCCATTCTTCTTCTACTATAAATGAAGCCAAAAGCAAAGAGAAACAAAGCTTTTGCAAAGTGAGAAACATCAGATACTTATGATTTCTGAACTCATTTCTAACTGGTGAATTTAATTTACAAAGTGCAGGAAACAATTTCTACAAATGAATGTTGCTTTTCTTTTTCCCTACAACTCTTGGAGAGATGAGGAAGACTGCAGGTAGAAAATGCCATAATTCACAGTCAGTGAGCAAGAATTCCAAATAGCCCCTAAGTACATTTTTAGAGCGATCAATCTCGAGGCAAAGAGTAGTATAATTTTAAAAACCTGCTCTATCTGGCATTCTAAGAAAAGGCAGTTATCTCATATTCACATCATACCTGAATATATCTAATCTTCATTTAAGCAATCAAAGATACTGTTTTCTGTATGGAATCAACTGTGCAGATTCAAGTCATGTCTGGGGCTTTTACAGAAAATTTTGTATATCTTCATCAGTCATTTTCTCTCTAGTTCTTAGTCAAGAGTAATTCCATTAACTGGGAATTGCATCCAACCAGAAGGACAATATCCTAACTTGAAAAAAAACAGTGAAGATATGAGTTGGAAAAATGGAAGGCATATGGGAAGCCAAGGAGGACTGCTGCTAATTCTAGGACTGCGGTCATCTTCTTGTAATGGAAGAACCTCACTACCCCCAGTGATGTGGCTGAAGACAGTCCTCTACAGAGCATAAGTGGTATTTCCAGCACACAGAATCTGGACAGCTTTCCAGAGTAAGAAACAATTTTTTGCACTATTTTACAGCAATCAAAGAAGATGAAACTTGACCATGATATGTACAAGTGGCAATTTCACCTTCATTGCTCCTTACATGCACAGAGGTCAGGAAGGAGCACTAAATGTGAGTAACTTTTAGAACACACAGGCACACTGCTGGAATACACAGATACAGGAGGATATACATTTATTAACAAGCAAATGTAGAAAAATGCTGAATTGATGACTACAAGCTTAGACATGGTGGGGTTTTGGTAAAGTATCTGTCAAGATATGTCAAAATCTATAGAGTGGGTGCAGATTTCATGAACAGCTGCACAGCTTATGGTATGAGATAATGATGTATGTGAATGAGCATTAGTCTAATATTAAGCTGATATAACTTGATTTCCTGATGTTCAACACAGTATTTTTAGTCTAAGAAATACCTCTGTTTAGTTACCAAAGCAGCAGAGCTTCAGTTCAGAGTCAAGCAAACAATTTTAGTATCATTAGGCTGTGGAACTTCTAGCCTAGGTCTTTAGTTATACGAAACCATTTTAAACTTTTAACAGTGAGAAGCCCTTAGCACTGTAAGATTTATGCTATCAATTATCTGCTATTTTCAAATGTTCATCAAGGCTACATTCAGCGGCAGCAGCATGCCTCCATAAAACACACAGACAACCTGTAAAGACTGTTCTGTTACACAGCCAGCAAAGCACTGATCCAAACCTTTAGACAGCAGGAAGGAAAGCTGTAATGTTATTATCAGAGGGCTCAAAATAAGAAGAGTTGCCCTCCTAATCTAGAAGGGCTGCATTTGTGATCTGGAACAAATTAGGCTCAACCCACCGCATATCTGAACCAGCACTAGGCATGATTACAATGCCAGGGTTATCTCCCTGGAAATAAAATAAATAAATCAGGAAGGCAGCAGTGCTGCAACAGACGTTATTAGGATGAGCTGAGTTCTGTAAATGAGGCATTCAGTGTTTGCTTTTCTCAGCTGATGGCTTCCTGTGCTGGTTACAGGCTCCCCCCTGGGGCCCTGCTCTCCCCAGTGCAGGAGCTGCCAAGCCCTGCCCGGTGTGTGAGCACCCCAAGGCACAGCAGCACCACGAGGACACACCACCCGCTCTGCCACGGCAGCCACAGCAATCTCAGCAATCTCTCTCCCCTCCCACCTCACCTTTGGAGCTCCCCTCTTCCAAGCCCGTTAGGCTGTGCCTTGCTTGGAGCACCACAAGTGTGTTCAGAGAAAATGATGGGGACGTTGAGCAAAGGAAAACAAGTCGTGCAAATATTAATGACACATTTCAGTAATGCATTAAGTTAACTACCACTTCAAGCCAAGACTTACACAGAATACAGTCTCATCTGTTTTTTTACTCCTGCAGACTGTTATCATTTCCCACCTGATTTGTCAGTAAACAGTCTACCATCCAACTAAAAACTACGCTTTCCTCCTCCCAGAATGACACTCAAATCCAGGTATTGCATTTTTCTAGGAGTTGCACCTCTTGCAACCTATTGCTCACATCTCAAAGCGTGCAGCCCTCCTGCTACCACCAGATCTTTTGGGCTCAAGTATCCTCCTTACCTTAAAACTTTGTTCAAGGGCCTGGGAGCCACTGAGAAATCAGCTACCTCCCCTAAATCCTGTCAAACTACTCAGGACTTCTATCCCTGAGCTTCCACTCAGGCTCTCCTCCTGTTAGAAATCTTATTCTCCCTGAAAGGCTTGCTTTCAAAAGCTCTGCCAGACCATCCCTGAACCTCTATTTCCTCCAAGAGCAGAAGCAGCTGCAGCAGACAGAGCTGAGTCTGACCAGCCAGTTCCCTTGCAGCCTTCATGCAGCTGCACAAAAATTCTTTACTGTTAAAAAATACTACTTTTACTTCTAGGCAATATCCAAGGAGGGTAATGCTGGACCTAACGCTGACAGGAACTGTAGCTGAAATACTGTATTTGAATTCAGTGTGTGGAGAGAGTCTCCTTATCCATACCCTTATCCATTAATTACAGTTCTCACTAGTGCTTTTAGCAATTCCTGCTGCACTGCTCCCTCACATTCCAGGGAGGCCCTTGGGAGTAAGAAATCCACAGCTGGCAGGGGATGCTGGGGCAGTCACTCCTTCCACTGGCTCACATGAACGTCTTGGAATAAAAAACTAAAATAAACGTGGTCTGACACTTTGCTCAGCTTTCTGCTTTCTCATGCCACGGGATTTAGGGGTATGTTCTGGAGAAGAGTCCTAGCAGTGTGCTTCCACTACCACTTACACTGTCCAAGAACTGAATCAATATACTGAGCACAGAGCACATCTTCATGCTTGGATGTGATTTTTTCAAAACTTCATACTATCATCAAAGAATAAAGCAAGCTTCTGGCTCCACCACACCCCAAGCTCCACTTCCAAAAGCAGTAACTTGTAAAAAGAAATAAATTTCCCTTGTCCAGAAGAGCCTTGTATCTCCCCTCACTACCAGCCACAACAGCATCCGTTCAAGAACACTCAAGTGTTGTACACTGTCACCCACAGTCCCAGCATCTTGCATGTGCAAAACCAATATAACATCTTTTACTGACAACCCTTCCCCCAGCTGCCAGAACAAGCATTTAGAAAAGCATAACTCTCAATAAGCAAAATAAGTGAAGAAAGTAAAAAAAGGGTCTCATTGTGCTGAAAAAACTGATAATAACAAAAGCTATTAAGTATGACTTTTCCTACCAGAATAGATGTGACTGGATCTAAAGGAATATTTCACTTTGAATAAATTTTTCTTTTAAGGGAAGTAGTCTAAAAGCTGTGCATGCCTAGAGAAAGAGAAAAAACCCCACAGCTGAACATCTAGCATATGGAAAGTCTTTGAAATTGTATCCCTGACAGAGCTGTGAAAGGGAACAACTCATAAATGTAGCCAGTCTTGTCTTTCTGTTGAACAATGGTTGAACACATCTTTGTCCTTACTGGTAACAAAATTTTCATTTAGGGTCAAATTGATACACATTTACTCATCTTTAAATTGGCATTATTCTTGAAAGCAGTAGTGTCGGAGTCAAGGAATCATTTTTATCAGCCTGATAACTGGTTTTAATTTCTCAAGTCCAAAATATCTTGTGAACCTGTAATATTAGAGAAGTAGTTCTGAAACCATTCACCAGCTTGACAAATTCCAGAGAAAGAATCTGGATCAATTCCTCAGCTGACACAGGCACAATGAAACACATGAAGCTTCATGGACTTACAACAAAGGAGAGTTTGATCCAGAGACAGTTACATGACTTGCCTACAGATTTAAATTCAGTCATCAGTGGACATGATACAGATCTCAGCACCTTTAAGGTCCCTTCCAACCATTCCGTGGTAAGAATACCCAGAGTTTTGATCCTCACATTTAGGGTATCTACATTGAAGCATTAATGTGCAGTGGAAGACAGCTGGGGGAGAGAAAGACACTGATAGCAGGGCAATCTATCACAGAAATCACAGAATATTCTGAGTTGGAAGGGTCCCACAAGGATCATCAAGTCCAGCTCTTAAGTGAATGGCCCATACAAGGGCTGAACCTGCAATTGTGAGCATTTTTAGCACCATGCTCTAAGTCACTGAGCTAATCTCAGTCTAGATGCTGTCTATCACCAGTTCTGCAAGACTTAGACTGGGGAGAGGAAAATATTTCTGCCCACTACAGCAAGCATAAGGGAGGGAGAAGCACTGCTACTTCAGGACCACAGAACAAGAACTCTAAGGACAAATGTGTGTGAACTGATCATGCACACATCAAGGCTACAGCAGGAAAAAGCTTTTTAGCTATTCCATCATTATATTCCTGCAGTACATTTTCAAGAAAGACAGCGGAATGTAAAAAATTTACTTTCATTTACAGCTGCGTAGAATCAGTTCCATAAAAGTGACTGCACAATGTTGTCCTGATGAAACAGGGGATCATAATCAACCACATGGTATTTTCCAATCCCTTGTTCTTATTTGCTTTTATGATGTGGCTGCAGAGAACATAAGGACGAGAGAAGTCACAAAAAAGCAAAGAATAGATGGGGATCCTTGTGTCCACCACCAAAGCCCACTTACTATTCATAATATCAACAAACAAGATCCTGCATTCCAACCCTTTGCTGCATCAGCAACAGTATCATGCAGTTTTCCAACCTTTCTAGAACTGCCTAAACAATGAAAGATTTTGAACTAGAGACCTGACAGCAGCAACCTTTGAGTAATTTGAGACTGCAAAGAATGAAAAGCGTCAGTACAGATTGACCCTTTAGTGTCCCCAGTATTTGATACAAAACAGCACATCAAATATCTGCATGTGAGGATTTTAGAATCTTAGTGTCTCTGTGTGGAACTAGAACACAACTGGAAAGGAGGTGGTGAGATGGGAAACACTTTTTGGGGATGCAGTATCCTGTATAATTTCATTCCTTTATTGATGCTGCAGCTTAAAATTTGGCAACTGCAGATATTTATTCAGCAAACTTCAATGATATTTCTGATACAAACTACTAGCTGTGATTTTAAGGAAGAAGATATTTTGAAGTTCATGACATTAAGTAAATATGAGTAGATATATAATTTTCATACTCAAAACTTTGTGAAAAGGAATACCTTACTATATATGCATAAAAAAGCTTCTTGTTCAACAGCATCTAGCTAGCATTTACATAGTTTATGTATGATGAATGTTTTGAGAATATTTGAGGATTGATAGCTAGTTAAAAATACATTTGAAAAGCAAATCTTTTATTAAAAATATCATAACTGTGGTTTTCAGGTGAATACTGAATATTCATAGTCAGTCTTAATGAATATTGCCTTCAAAAGTTCTGTCCCTTCACTGTGTCATATTTTTCACATTTTCCCAAAGACAAAAACATTTTGACATTGAAATTTTATTGCTTCACATGTGAATTATAAAGATTTATGGCTTCTCTCAGTTGGTCTCAGAAGCATCACTAACACAAGGGTATTGCTCTCAGAAACTACTGAGACACTTCAATTACAAAAACATTTGCAGGGACCAGTTTTGGTTTTAATCCTAGCTAAAAACTGCTGAAACCTGAATCTGCTATTACAATTGGTCTGCTAGTAGCCCTTTCTTTGCAACAAAGAATCCTGTGTGCTGAATGAAAAATTGTTCAGCCTGGATACAGCAAAACTGGTATATAACAGTGATCCCACAAACATCTGGGAGAGCGTGGGTCCTTCCCTTCCTTCCTGGCTGTTTAGACCAGGGGCCTAATTTTCAGAACCAACTGATAATTGTGATTTCCATGGGAGTCATTAAGAACGCTCTGCATTTCAAAAACAGACACACCTCTGCACAGCATTCCAAGAAACCTCCCTTAATCCAAAACCATGGAAACCTGCTGCAGCTACTACTCAGTACTGAAGAAGCCTAAAGTCATGAGGGGCTTTCTGACTGTGGAGTGTTGCCAGGGTTTCTTCAGCTCTGGCCACATTAGCAAATCCAATATTCCCTGTCCAAGGGGAGTTTCTTACCTGGTGCTGGGTTTCTCTGGAGATGAGAACAAAACAGCCATACCAACTTCTCTTGCTAAACCTGTGTCACTGAGAATTGAAGAGGAGACAAGGACTATCAATATATCATTTAAGGAGAGAAGCTCTGGAGCCTTTGCCTTCCTAGCCCCCGGTAGCTGTCAAGCTGCTGCAGGGCAAGATTTTGCATATAAATCAATGCCGCAGGGTGATTTTCCCAGAATAATTATGGCTTGTATCCAAATCTCATCTACCTCCTCCCCAAAGAGGCAAAGAACAAAAGGCACTATATGGATGGGGAGGGGGAAGAATAAAGGAACTACGTTCGGGATTTGAATAAATGAAGATATGCTGATAATAGGATTTGCAGAGTAAATTAACCTGCACACTCCAGAACTATACTGCCACCAGCACCTGCTAACAGCCCCTCAGAGGAATCCCCTGGGAACAGAGTCACTGTTGTTTGCTTCAGGTAATGCTTTGTGTAGTCCAAATTTGCCAGTTGCTCTGAGCAACTGGGTGTAAAGAGATCAGTTCTCCGTCCTAATTTGATGATGTGAATTTCTTAAGGAGGAAAATTAGTTTTCACATTTTGCCATTATTTTCATTGCCAATTTTCCTAATGAATTACAAAGACCTCAAAGTGTGCTGAAGCCAATTCTTGCATAGTAAGGGTGAAGAAATAAAAAAGCTCAGTAAAATCTGATTTTCCTCATCATTGGCTCTTTCATATCCCAATAATCCATTTTTGGGACAGATTCTAATCTCAGGCACAGTGTGGGCATCCCGGCATACCTAAGAAAAATCTGTTACTGTGCATCAGGCGTGATATTAGAATCTGGCCCTTCCACTGGAGATGGATCATTTGCATAAAGTTCTTATGACTTTTTGTAAT
This sequence comes from Climacteris rufus, assembly GCA_013398175.1. Classification (NCBI taxonomy): domain Eukaryota; kingdom Metazoa; phylum Chordata; class Aves; order Passeriformes; family Climacteridae; genus Climacteris; species Climacteris rufus. The sequence continues at coordinate 417,202 of VZRZ01000243.1, read as the reverse complement.
AGCCATATTTTCTAATATTTGCAACTGTGCACATTTTGGCCTGGGCTGCCTTTCATGCCACAGATGGCAATTATGAAAAGCCCTCACATATGGCAACTACAAAAATAAATTTGTCTGAGGCTGCAAATGTACAAATATCCCACAGAGCCCAGCCCCTCTGGACACGGTCCTTTTTCGGAGAACTTGGGTCAGCCTCAGGCCCTGCTCCTGTAGTGAAGTCAACTGGCAATGTCACAAAGTCAGTCAGACCTAAAAGCTGACAATTCCTATGATTTTACCCTATTTTTTTTCTCAAGCTTGAGGGTGAATGAACTTTCTGACCACGTTCAGGAAGCCCTCTAGGCATACATTAAACTTTTTATACAGAATTAACCCCAGGGAAATCCATCATATCTCTAATTACTTGGACAGATCATAATAATTTTGTTCAGATTTTTCTTTCCCTCCCCCCACAATCAAGTCCATCCTTGAGTACAAAAGGCCTTTCCAACCAGCTTTCAGCTGCTGGGCCATGATGCTGATGAGGAGATCAAGTTTTGCCCTGCCCCTGGCAGGAAGGGGCTGGTAGGCAAACACAAACTCTGTGTCTTAGGATGATGGGTGCTCTTCAGCAGTGTAGCTCTTTAAATGTCTTTAAAACAATTTTCAACAGCACATTTAATTTTTTCTTCAGAAAGACATAATCTGTTGTTTGCCAGTTTATTCCCTTAAAACATTCCAGTTAACTCCATTGCAGTCTCAAACACAAACCACTTTGTTTTCCAAGGGCTGCTCAATCTAGCTCCTATGTAAATGCTATTTTTTATTAAACCTAGATAGAAAGCACTCATTCTCTCTTTGTTTTTTTTTCATTACCTATAATTCCTTAGTCATAGTGTTTCTATAATGCAGCTCTCCAGTCTAACATCAGCTTGTTCATAGCTACAGAGGCTCTGGAAATATGGCACAGCCTTTCTTTCTTTCCATGCATCTAAGATCAATGCAACTTTCTACATGATTTAATGGCCATACAATTTGGAAATGTTAAGTGCTAGATAAATGTATATTATTATTTTGCCTCACTGAGATGTTCACAGCACTTTCATTTTGATTTTTCACCTGTTATTGACTAAACTGTCATCCAATACTGGCCTTAAAATTTACACTTATGTTTGCATAATAGTTTTCAGAGCTTCAGATCCATTTTGAGTAGGAATCCAGCTCCAGGTTTTGGGGTGCTTGCTGTGTTTTTTAATAATACAGCAATAACTTCACTTTTTTCATTTGCTGCATTTTCCTCCCAAAGCTCTCTGAGAGGCAAAATACCAATAATTCTTAGAAGGGCATTAATATTCTGCTGTGTTTTCCTGACTTATCTTTCAAGTCTGTTGTCTAAATACATACTAATTATTTGAGAAAAATATAGAGAGAAAAGGGTGAGTCCCACACCTGCACTGGTGTAAATCTGCACAATGTACTTGGAAGCAATGATATTCTGCTGCTCTAATTGCATCTGCAGCAGGTGATGATTTGGCCTGAACATGTTAACCCTTGCCTCTGCCTTCAGCACACACCTATATAAAAAGAGTAAAAGCTGAAATCTTCTCCAGTTCATCAGGAGATACTTGAATCCTCCAAATAACCCTGAGCAAGTTGCAACCACGTCTAATGTTTCTGGCTCCTGTTCTAGTAACTCTTGACTTGAGCAATGCCTCCTTTGCTTTCATTCAGCTGAGGCAACAAGTTCTCAGCACTGAGCTTCTGTAGTGCAGGGTTTCTGTTCTAGTAACTCAACATCCCCCTACACCTTCAAACCACCTCTAGTCCTGCTTGAGGCCATCAGCTCCCTTTTCAATTGTTGTTCTTATCAAAGACAGCAAAAGCCTTCAAATCTCAAACAAAACTAACTTATCTCAGTAAACAAAGACACAGTATTGGTCTAATTTACATCCCTTGAAATTCCAATGACTCCAGTAAGTTGCACAGGACGCAAATCAACCCACAATGTAGCTCACTATTGTGTTTTTCACTAAATGCCCATAAAGCTGGCTTTTCCCCATTAACTAAACTCTGCAACTCTTTCCTGCTGATAGTACCTATCTTCTTGAAGAAAAGTCTTCAGATGTTCAGTTCCTCTAGCTGCTTAGAATTTTTCCACTGAAAATAAAGCTTTCTGTTCTTAACAACGATACTGCAAATCAGTGCTTCCCATTCTTCTCAACTTTTCTCCTTATCTCTCCAATAATTTCCATGCTATTGAAAGCTAACAGCTTTGTTTGCCATCCTGCCTTCTCGTGCTATTACACATCAGAGCCTTCTCAACAGCTGCTTTGATACACTGTACATCTAAACCACTTTGCTCATTAAGAAAACAATAATTAAGAGCAATTTATTTGTTTACAAGTACACAAAAAATTCAACACTAAAAAAATCAACTGAGAGACTCATCTGGCTCTATCCATCCATCTGACCTGGCTTCCTTGAAACAAAATAATCCACATACAGAAGATATTCCAAAAGCATTGGCCTAGCCTGTAAACCAGACCCAAATAAAACCTTGCAATGGCTATGCTCTAAGTACTGCATGAGTTAACCATGAATGGCATTCCTTGTATGCCTCAGGGTGTCCACACATCCAGGCAGCAGTTCCCAGCTCACTACACCAGGGAGAAGTTCAGTCAGGAGCCTCTGCAGACAAATCTATGCCCGGTGGCAGCAGCCTAAAGCTGCACAGAGGAAGATGCATTTTCCAGCATGATTCAAACAATGTTTTAAATCAGACTGTGAGCACTCATGGGGAGGGACCATATTTTACTCTGGTCCTAAGTGATGGGTAAGGAACAACAGAGTTTTGATTCTACCTAGAGTGGGTGTGTAGTGCAAATAACATTGATAAATGTTGTTCTAACGCTCTGCTTTAAATAACTGTCTTCTGAAAGAGTAAAGATCTCCTGTCTAGACTGAAACTCTAATTTTTCTGTCTGGGCAGGAAACCAAATCATATAGCAGTGAAGATTACAAAATAAAAATGAGGGGAAAAGGAAAAAAAGCAAAGAGAGGTACCAAATTTACTTTTTCCCAAGTCTGGGGAAAAATAAAAATCTTTCTAAACACACTCAGAGCCATCAAGCACAGTAAAATCAGATCCTGCTGCAACCACAAGGCAACATCCGTGTCGTGTTCATCACTATCTGAACGTGTGAACCAGAAACCGACTGTTCCCTGGAGTATCCAGCTTTCCTCCCATGACCCAAAACTAAGAAACTCTTTCAGGACAAGGTCACAATATTCCTGCAAACTGCAAGTCCATTAGCCCATTTCTCTGAGAGAAACATTCCATTCATCTGTTTGTAATTAGAAGTGAGCTCACATTTATATTAGAATAATTTAATGACTGATGACTGACAAAAAGACTGACAAAAACGCATTTCTTGTCAAGTGACCCACTGCAATTGTTCCAGCAATGCTGGTAGTGTTGTGTTTGCACAACTTCTACATCTGACACCAGCTAGGATGCTGTCCCAAGTCATTCACATCATGGGCTGCCCTGTTAGGTTTCCTCAGCAGGTTCTTATGGCTGCAATATCTCTTAGGACTGTAGAAAATGGACTTTCCTAAAATGGTCCTGCCATTGTGCAGTTATCAGCTGAAGTCGCCAGGACTGTGCACGGATGAGGCACAATTCTTCCCTAAAGGATGTGGGCTGGGTATGCAGCTTGCTGCTCATTTCATCTACCAGCAAGATGAGCAGAGTATTACAGAAGAGCATAGCTGAAACAAGGTCAGGAGGTCAGCTTTCTCCAGGATGCTGTAGTGAAATGGACTGAAAAAGCTCCTGCTGTGTGTGAGAGAGGGAAGAAAGGATATCCTAACAGCCATACCCAATACAAGGTAGAATCAGAATTTGAAACACAGGCTGATGATTTCACTTCTCTATTGGAATTCAGTGTAACTGCAGCTTAACATGCACAGCAGAATGATTGCTAGAGCCTTTTTCTGGTCCTGTAAAGAGTAAACAGGTTTCCAAATGTCTCCCTCCAGAAGTCAGGCAGATAAAGGTGTACACATAATGCAGCAGCCTCAGAACTGGGAACAGCTGAGCAGTTCACATGGTGAAGGTGGCACCAGTTCAAGTCCCAGCATCTCCACAGCTCTGTTTGCAGTTGTGTGATGCCCTCTCAGTGATATTTCATCTCCATGTTGGCATGAGACAACTCCTGCTAGTGCAGTCCCACAATGTCAGCAGTGTGGTATCAACAGGGACTTGCCCTCTCTCTCCTGAGCCTCCATGAACACACAACTGTGTCATTCTCCTTTGCCATGAACATTTTGGTGTCTGTGCAAAAGCCATACCAGCAAAGGGTAACTATACAGTACCCAAGGCAGCTGCAATGTGGGACACAAGGACTAAGGACATTTTTCTGACCAAGATGGTAGATTTCAATCCTCTGCTTTTTTGGAAGATGCTTTCATGCCAGCTGGCTCCTCTGTTCTGAAGGAACACAGGGAAAGTTCATCTACATCCAACTGATATTACCCTTAAATTCCATGTCAGAGAATTTGTCTCTTGCAAACTCTTGAAGAAGAAATACTTGATCCTAAACAAATAGTTCCAACAGGTTGGATGATATTTTTTCTGCTAAAAACAGATTTTGACAAATTCCCAAACTACTTCAGATTATTTCTGAAGCTTAACTGACTGATGGCATGGGAAAAAAATAGCACTGCATTACATACAGAAGGCATTACAAAGTTTTGTAAAGCAGAGGTACAAAGGCAGCCCCTTGTCTTATGTGAAGGTATTTTTGCATGCAGTGTAACAGAATTCTTAATAGTCAGATAGACAGTCTAGATAGATCAGTGTCTAATATTTCTGGTCTAACAAGCAGCAAATACGTGGCCAAGAGCTTAATCATTTGTCCTTTAGAAATTCTGAACAAAATTGGAATATTTGTTTCCTCTTTGGGTAGGAGAGGCACGAAAGCAGACTGTCAGACCAAGAAACATTTGCTCAAAACTTAGGTCTTTGTTCTCTCCTCATTGCAGAGTATGCTCTCTCCTGGCTTTTCCAAGACTTCTCTGGCTGGCTGTGCTGGCAGGAGCCCAGCTACTGTATCACAACATTGAGAAGACAGAAATGATGGTAGTTAGACAGGGAGGGGTGCTTCAAAAGCACTTCCATGACATCTCCATCTGTGTAGGACACCTGCAAGATGATTAGGATGAGTTGGAGTTTTGGACTCCAGCTGGACTCTTTGAGGCTATTGGATGTCCAAACAGGAAGATCTGTACAAACAAAAAAATCCACTCAACACCTCAATAGCTGCACTTGTCTAGACCACCTGGTCAGGGTAAACCATCTCTTTGTGAGCTCCAGCCTCAAAGTCGACAGATTAATCCTTGGGAATGAAGCCATAGTTGACTGAAGTAGTCCAATTAGTATGAGAAGCAGCAGCCCATCTGCTCACTAGCAGGGGCCATGGAAACACATCCCTTTGCATACCTCACTGCTCCCAGGGAAATCAATAGCTCTGTCCTGATAGAGCACTGCAATCTGCTGGAGTGAAAGAAAAGAGCACAACCGATGGCAGCAAGCTCACTGCAGTATTTCCACAAAACTAAAACGTGCTCTATGGAGAAGCATAATCTTTTCATTTCCATTCCAGGCAGAAATCTCTCTGCTAGAGCAGCACAGCTCCTAACAGAGGCAGAGGAGCCTGAGTGAGGGCACGAGCTGTTTAGCCATATTGCACAGGCTGCCAAGTACAGGTCAGGCAGCTTTCCACACTTCACCCGACCCAAGACAGTGAGGAGTATATTGTTCTATACAGAAGGCCTTCCAAATCCTTCCTCCAAGGCCTTCCAAGTCTCCAGGGGAACCAGAACGGGGTTCACAGGCCACTGGTGTTTAGAGAAAGGCAATGCAATAATCTTACATCTCCAAAGGAAAAAGACAAGAAAGGCACAAACAAGTCAGGCAGTTCACAACAGCACTGCTGCTCTCGTCAGCCAAATAGTCCAGTGATGTAAATGCTACATCACAAACACAATTCTGATTTTAATCTGCATACAGAGTAGTTGAGTTTGTGTTTTGTCAGCCACTGCTGTCATATATTGATGTTTTACTGACAACGTAACTCTGCTGTCGTGGTCAGCCCAAAGGTCCTGCAGCACAGCACATGATCCCTGACAATGATGGTTTAGGAGAAGAATATAAAACCACTACAACCCCATTTCTTCTTTCCTCTAGTAAACCCTTCAAACTACCTGAGCCAGATGTGGTAACTTCTTATTTTACAGCCTCTTAAAGGCTTTCCTTTCATGAACCTGCCTTTATAATGCTGTATTTAATCCAGCTATATTTTTAATATCCACAACATTTTTGAGCTGCAAGTCAGACAATTTAATTATGGGTCTGGGGAAAAAAGACTATTTTTTTTTTTGTTTTAAAACCCATTTCCCAATATTATCCCCACTATGAAAAACACTTACTAATCCTTCCCTACTTGCTGTATATTTTCTACTTCTATTTTACAGGCTCTCTACATCATACCACTTCAGTTTTCTCTCCTCCAAGATGAAGACTTGTTTTCTACTTTGTCATTCCTTCTATTGAACAGCTTTAAAAATGCAATAAGCCTTGTTGGGCTCCTCATCTATCTTTCTGAGAGGGGAGAGGTGGCAGAACTGTGTCTGAGATGTAGACACCGAGCATCAGAGTGACACAGTCACACAATTATGCAAAACTGCCTGGAAGCAATAACCAGCACTTCAGTGCCCTTAGTGTTACACTTACAGATCAGGACTGGGTTCTTCAGTGTACAGTGATTTCCAGTATCAACACTGAGCTTCATTTATCATTTGATCCCTTAATCACTTGTTATTATTTTGAAATCCCAATATACCTCTTCACAGCCACTTTAATTTTTATTACCGCAAATAAGGTCACATATTAAGCAAATGCTTCCTCATTCCTGATATGCTTGCCTGAGACTATTCATGAGTAGGTGATGAGATTTCCCTGGGACATGATAGTGATCTCCCTCCTCAGTGACTATTAACTTTTTATTCCTTCTTTTTTGTTGTTTTTTATCTTTTATCAGACTTCAAGTCATGTTTTCTTTTTTATCCTTTGACATTTTGTTCTTGTGAAAGCCCTCAGCGAGAGACCTCATTGGAACTCTGTGGAAATCCAAACACAGTTCCATACCTTAAGGCATCCTCTAACCATTTGTGGATTTCATCACCAGATTTTCTCTTAATCACACATTAGACTTCTGTATAAGCTACAGGTTGAAAACACTGACTGTGGTCATACTTTCAGGAAGGAAGAAGTATGATACCTAATTTTCATCAATGACAACACTTTAATATGATACATCTACACAAGGTGAACAGAAAAAGTAATAAACTACTTAGCTGGTCACCTGAGAGAAAATACAGCTGTTTTTATTAAAAAGTAACCTGTAGTGCACCTTAATAATGCCAGGGGTTGCAAACTTTTGTTCAAAGAGGAGTATGATTAGGCTTCCTTAGTGTGACACATATCTACCTATAATGTCAGTAAGACCTGATGGGATTCTAGAACAGAAAATAATTTACTTCCTTGAATGCTCACAGTGAAACTTTCCCCCAAGCAAGACCAGTTTTCCTTCCTTTTTTTTACCTCCCTTAGAAAAAATACCCTCTAAAACCTCCCACAAGACAATACAGAAATTAAATGGCAGCCACAGCTTCTGGAAATTCTTGAAGCAATACCTTCTTTCACAAAGAAGGGAAATTGCACAACAATACAGAAAAATGTGAGAAAGAAATATCCTCTAACTCTCTGGAAAAACAAAGTATTTTCCACTTAAAAAGCAAGGGAGACAAAATGTGCACAGCCTTGAGAAAAAGCAAAAAACCTGCAGGAGCAACATATATAAGATATGGCAGTCTGCCAAGGAATCGTGACTGGACAGTAACACAAGATGGAAATACTATCTGAAACACTCCCATGGCAAATGTGAACTAGTTTCTAGACACAGATAAGAGAGTTGGAGTATTAACTCTGGCAACACTTCCCTGCTTTGTCATGCCAACAGTATAATGGAAAATGAAACACTGATGGATGGAAGTGCACGTGACTTGCCATGAGATATGAAGTGTATTACTTACAGAGTCCTGAATGGCTTCTCAGTAGCTCTGCTTTGTAACTAGCCAGTGTTTCACTTTGAACTACTCAGAACTGCAGTGTGCAGATGGAAGTGGCTCTTACAGCCCTGCTTTGCTTCACTTTGTGCTTCAGATACTGCTGTACCATGGCACAATGTGTATCCAGGGCACTGCAAACAAGCCAGTGAAACTCCCATGTAGCACAGTCCACCTTCAGCTTCAGTTGTGTAAACGCTGACACCACCAAATGCACATCCCACTCCACACAGCCATCCCACAGGGCAGGCAGATTCTACCGAGCTGAGCCCTAAGTGGAGGCACAATCAGGGCCCAATAAAATGCTGCAGGTCCTTATTCTATCATGAGTGGTGTCCTCGAGTGTCCCTTGGAATTAGGGGACAGCACTTCCCCTGGACAGAAATTGCAGTCACTTTGTCACTTGCTGCCAAGGTTCTAAAAGGCAGAAAGCAATTGCTGCTAAAATGCACAGATCCTGAGAAGTGTGCTGAGTAACAGTGCTGCTTAAAGCCATTGACTATGTGCAGCTTCCCTGGTATTATCCAAGATTACCAAGTGACTTGGCAGATCCCAGCACATTTTTGATATTAAAGTGATGGGAAACTACTTAAATATCGATGCATTCATTACAAAAACATCTTTTTGGCATTTGCTTCCAATTAACGCCCGTGCTTCAGCACCACCAGTTTTCCTCATTATATTCAAACGTTATGGCCATGCGAACGACCCAACACGATTATGGGAACGCTGGCTCCCATTCCCTGAAATGGCTATTTGTAAGGAGGCCGTCAATTGGAAATATTTGGAAATCTATCAGGAGCTGAAGCACACTTTAAAAGGCCATCTGTGTGCAAGAGGCAATCACAGAGACGGCGCTCCCGCGCCCGGCGAGGCAGCAGAGGTGCAGTGGGTGGCTGTGCTGCTCTCCCAGCACCTCCTCCAGCGGGGCTGTGCTGCTGCAGGAAAGCCATGGGCAGCCAGGGACAGGCACCAGCTGAGAGCTGAACCGTGGCACTGCATCACAATCAGCTGCACAGCAAGGAGGGAGCCATTTGCTTTCAGAAGCCAAAAGGCTAAATACAAGACCTGTTATTAAAGAGTGTTTGCAGTACAAAACCAAAGGCTTTCCTGGCACCAACACAACTGGAATCACAGCCACATCTATCATCCAAGTGGTTTGCTTTAGAAATGAATTCCATAAATTTTCAAACAGCTGCACAGAACTTAGCTTCACAAATCTATTAAGGTAAATAAAGAATGAACTCTGTCTATCTCCCCATCTAGTTGGACTTAATTTTTTAAGCTGTCTGCTGGATTTATTTGTTTTGCTGGATTGGACTTTTAGTGTGAGGGAACTGTTCTCATTAAACAGGTGGGTTACAAAAATTCCACTGTAAGAGACAGAAAGCCTGGTTCAAGCTTTCTAATACATTTTAGCCAACATTCATCTCTGATCACCAGCAACAACCTTTAAACTGCAATCCCAGCTAATTCTCTCCTCTCAAGCTGCCCACTGTGACTGGAGAGTTTGGGCAGCAGAGTCCAAGGTTGATGGAGCCTTGAGCAGCTGTGCCACTCCTGCACATGGGGCAGAAATGCTGCCTTGGCCATGCAGGGAGGAGCTGTGCTCCTGCTGCAACGAGGGCACCATTTCCCCAAGATGCTGCTGACTGTAGGGAGAACTCCTGGTTACTCTGGCCACAGTAAATTCATCTATGTAATTAAGCAGCACTAGATAAATCTTGAGACCTAAGTATTTGGGATTTTTCTTATGTGATTTGTGCTGTGCTTAACCTCTGACAGGAGTAATGTTTCCTGTAAGGTTGTGAACAGCAGCAATGGGAGAAAAAACAAACAGAGAGAAAACAAACCTATTTTAATTTTGTTGAACACTTTTTTTGGTGACTTTTTAAACATTATTTTTAACTGTCTTCTAAGTCTGCTTATTTGCAATACACAACAGCATTAGCTTGCAAAAATAATACCTGAAATCTGACTCTAAAAGGTTTGAAGAATCGTGACTATCAGGAAACAGATAATAAAATCCAACCACTCACATTTTAAAGCTATTTTTGCAATGTTGAAAACTGCAACTCTTTTTAACTCTCATTTAAAACAGATCAAGTATTGTCATTTCCACACATGCAATTACTGCAGTCAAAACCAAAGCTAAAATCCAAGAAGTCCTCATAGGATGTGTTATGGGGTCTTGGTACAGCCAGATTGGTACACAATGGTTGATACTTTTCTTTATTTCTTGTAAGACAAAAATTTTACGTTCACAATTTAGTTTCAAACTATAGTGTCTGTGAGAGCAGACATTTTTCTGAAATGCCTAAAGAAAGCATAAAAAAACTTAAATTCAAAAGAGCAGAAATAGGAAATCAGACTGATTTGTATGTTTATGTGAACTGTAAGACCTGAAATACCTGAGTGGAGCAGAGCTATTACTCCAGGCTTTCATCGAGCAGATATTATTTCAGAAGCATGTGACTGTATGTGCCCTGGCCAGCTGCTCCATGCTTAACAAAAAAAAAAGCAAACACAAAACTGCAATGGTCTATGACAGAATGGTAGAAACAAGCAAAAGACAACTGTATAACCACAGAGGCCATGTTTGTAAAAGCTCATTGATGCCAAATTGAAGTGAGAAACATAACAAGGTCTGTACTTGTTCCAGCCAGCAACCAAAGTGAGGCTTTACCACTAAATGGTATTTGTGAGAATCACACTGGTTCCTTTCCACTCACAGACACCTACTGAACCAACCACCAGGCTGTTCTCAGGATATTTTTGGTTGACTGAGTGTCAGAAATGATTTTTTAATGGGACAGTGACTGATTACAAGAGGCAGATGTTCAACCTTGGGTATTACAATAGGTGTCCCTGTAAGATGTTTCCTGGCATCGCTCTGTGACCTACAATCCACTCAGGCAAACAGGAGGGCACACAGGTGGCAAATCTCACCAGTGATCCCAGGCTGAACTGTATTTTAATGAACCATGTTCTGCAAGATTCTATTATTTCTCATCAAGACCAAAGTTACTTTTAAAAATAGAAAGTTGTTGCTGTGTCTAATAGCACAAACCTCCTGGTATGGAGGTTGATCCCAATGATTTTGGGATTCTGGAATTAGTCCCTCTTCCATGCTTGGTTGACTTCCAGTATAGTGACCCCCAATACAAACATACTCCAATGCAGGCAATAACTGCTATTCAACCTACCCAAGTGCTGTTCTGTCACATCAGGTAGCTGTTCCCTGAATCACATGGCTGATGCAAGCTGAAAGCTTTTGGAAAAAAGCTGTTTAACACCACAACACACTTAAGAGTAGACATAGGAGAGCCACTTGCTGAGGTATCCTTCTGTGTAAAAGGCAAATTACTGGAGGCACTATAAGTGTCAAGAACATATAAAACACATCAGTGTGTGTGAAGAGGTCTGCCTGGGATTTTCAGCCCTGATTCTGCCATAAGAATTAGCAATGCTTTGTGGAAAGCCAAGCTAGCAGATACCTGCTTTTACCCTGCAAAACAACTGCTAGAAATAGGGGGAGGTTTGCTGTCATGGCCAATCTGAGCTCCAATAAAGGAAACAAGCAGCAGCCCATTAGCCAGCACTGATGGGATGAATTGAGAAAGGCAGCCCATCCAACTGGGAAACTCAAAACTCTGAAGGTGCAAAGAATCTGTTGCACTGCTCAACAGATGCAGCAAGAGCAGCTCCCTGGGGGCTGGGACTGTCAGCACAGCAAAGATGCTTCCCAGCAGCCAGCAGCCTCTCTTGGGTACAAGGAGGGTCTGGAAATAGTGTTTGAGAAAAATCCTCCTCACAAGAGGTAACTACACTCTTGGGCCATGAACCTTAGTTCCAAGTTGCAGGCTACAGTGTTAGGAAGTTCACCTCCCAGGAACGTGGCCAGGTTTGTGTAAAGTTGCTAAAATAGAGAAGTGGAGAACGCTCACTGGGGAAGTCTAAAAAGTTTATATAAAGGAAAGGGTGGAAGCTAGAAATAATCTAATAGGAAACAGCAAAGAAATGCAACAGTTCTACATAAAAGAAACAGTTCTACAGAGATTAAAAGTAACTCACATGTTTTTCTGCAGCCATCTAAGCAGTAAGATGGGGAACCTGACTGCCTTGCTGCCCTACACACTTTGAACTGACAGTATCAAATATGGGCATAATAAGCATACAGGATGCCTGGTGGAAAGAAAACAATCAGAGCCTCTAGAGCACGAAAATCAAAGCATGTATCAAAGATGGAGTAAGCTGTATCAGGCAGTAAGTAGAATCATATGTTAAAGAGTAGTTTAAAAGTAATTGGTCAAGCCCTATAGTCAGTTTAATAAACTGTGATCCCATGAAACTGATATTCTGGGCAAAAAGAAGAAAAATACTATTACTAATCATATTTCAACTGTGCAAAAAAATGGTGATGGCAAAACTTCACTCATGCCCAGTGGAGAGTGGCAAACACAGAGGGACATACTGCCAGGCATCAGTGCTTCATGAGCAGCCAGGAAACTCAGAGTGAGGAAGCAACTCTTGGCTTTGTTGGAAGCACTGCCTGGACCAGGGTTTTTCCTTTGGATTTCTATTTTTTAAACAACAACTGAAAGTCTTAAAGTCAGCATGAAGGGTGTTCAGAGACAACTGTTCACTAAGAAATCATGCCTACTAGAAACTTCAGAGAAACCTGAAGAACCCAATGTTGCTGAACAGAAAAGTAAGAGGTGTCATGTCCAGATGAAGAAATTGGAGGGAACCACACACACTCAGGCAGATACAACATACATGACACACAAAAATAAAAAAACATTTGAGGAACAACTTTTGAAAGGCATAAAAACCACAAACTAAATATTTTAACTGAGAATCTGTAGGGTCAAAAAACGACAAAGATATAAAAAGTGCTTAGTGACAATAAAGCCATAGACTAAAAAAAAACTTCTTGCATGCATTTTTGGTGGAGGAGAATCATGTTCTGAAATCTCCTCTCTCTACTGCAGTATACAAGAGAGCCTATCTCAAATCAAAATTAATGACAGAAAACACTCAAAAAGAATTTTCTGAAAAGCAAATGAGCAGTAACAAGCCACCAGGACCATATGATAACTGCCTATAGCAGAAAGACACTCAAGACTTAACTACCAACAGTGCTGTAAAACTTCTGGCCTCTATTTGCTTTGATACCAAAGGAGTTCTGAGCAAACAGAGACCAGAAAGCCAAGCAAATTGGTGGAAACTGTTTTAAAGAACAAAATTAATACCTTTATAGACAAATATATTTATTCGCATTGACAGAAGCAGATTTTGTGAAGGAAGTTTTGCCTCATTATCTACCAAAATATTTTCTAGAGGCATCAATAGGTATAGTAAGCACAGAAATCCAGGCTATGTTTGTATACTCAAAGGCAACTGACAAATCCTTAGCCAAAGAACTTAACAAACAGCTGCTATAGAGCAAGAAAGTCTCAAAATGAATAAAGACCTTAAAAAGCAGTAAAAAGAAGGACATATTTAAAGAAGAAGGAGGTGATGAAGCTGACAGATGTGATTTATTAGGTAAAACAGATAAGCAGAGAAAAAGAGGTGGTGTGGTTTGCTTTTAGCACCCTCAGGGTCCCAGGCAGAATGACCTCTGCATTCACCTGTCCATAGCCAGAGCACAGGGCATGCTCTCAGCAGGAAAAAGATACACCCATACAGATGGATCCTTCTCATCTCCCAAGGCAGAATCTACATACATGGAAGATGGCTTTTATCAAATGTGTTTTTCTAGACAAAAGGTAAAGATTTAAATACCTGGTGACTAGTGGCAAAACCAACTTTGACAGTTTATTTTTTTGCCATAAAAACTTGTCAGGTATTTTCTGCTTAAAAGATTTGGATAGAGGAACCTGAAATGCTAAAGAAAAAGGGGGGTTGTATTTCACTTCAAGTGTGATCTTAATTTTATCCTATGCACTTTTCACTAAAATCAAGGAGAGAGGCACTCCATCCACAAAGACTCTAGAGTCAGGCCTAAATGACCCTTCAGTTCATCCACACCTAATATTCACACCAGCTTTTAGAGAAGTTAAACTGGGGAAAACCATTCCTTTTTGACTCTTATTGACTCTGCACATCCTTCTCCACTCCCGTTAGCCTTTCTTCCATTATTAAACTGTGTTTTGTATATCTCCAGGCTGCCTGAGAACTGCAGGAGCAGACTGACATTTCTCCAGTGCCCTGGCAGTGCTCAGAGCAGAGGACAGAGACCTTCCCCTGCCTGCTCTTGGAGGTCTGTGCTGCCCATGTGCTGCAACCAGGCTGGGCCAGACAGCAGAGGAAGGGCTGGGGACAGTCCTGGGCTCTCCTCTGCTCCAAAACTCAGCTTTGTTACAGAACCCCCCTCCCAAACTGGCAACATTCCTTTTAACCCCTTCAGCTGAAAAGCCTCAAGCTGCCTCTTCTGAAAAAAATCCATGGAAATTGGGTCAAATTCAGTGGGTCCTAAAAGGAGAATGGTGTTTCCCAGTGCCACTGCTGTAAAAGCAGGAACTGCTCCCACCTTGTCCCACAGCCCCAGCTGTGCACAGGAGCACACTGGAGAAGAGCATGAAGAACTGGGGCAGAGCACTGTTATTTTCCATTGCAATTTCATGAAAAAATATCAAAACAATAGGATGAGTTCCTCATAAAAGGTAGCAGATTCCCTATTACAAATAGGAGAAAAGGACCAAAATATCTAGTTCACATAAAAAACATTAAAAGTCTTTAAACATTGTATATAGGATATCAAAATTAACTGACTTCAGTCCACTTCCAAAAAGAATATTCATCCTGCATTAAAAAGAGAGATATATTCCCCTTTGACTTTTTTTTGAAACACTCTCTATCAGAACAAAACTTAAAAAAATATTTCTCTACGTTCTGAAAACCAGTACAGTGGGATCTCTCTACTGCTATTTGTAGAAGTATCATAGGTATTCAGATCATTTATTTTTATCATGTTCTTTGATCCTCAAAGTGTTATTAAATTTAAGAAAATATGCTTTCTAAGAATTAAAAGCAACTGTATATCCCAGTCAATATTTCACATACCTTATGGAATTTGCTTGCCTGGAGCTCTGCTCGTGCAAATCCATTGGTGGGGCCAACCCACTCGCAAACACAAAGCTGTAGAAAGAAACAGAAATGCTCAGGAACTGTTATCACAGAATTTGCCTTCCAAGACTACTCAGGAGATAGCTATAAACAACAAATAAAATTACATCTGTTCCAGAGAGATTTTCATGCAGTTCTCCCAGTGAAAAACAGTTCTATATCTATATGAAATGTCAACAGAATTTTAAGAAAAAGCAAAAGAGAATTCAAGAACTTCTGTATTAGTCTAAAGGACACAGATAAGGAAGTACCTACCCAACAAACTAAGACAAGAAACTGAATTTACAGTATGCATTTTTTCCACTCCATACTTCATACCTACCAATATTTGTTTCACACTAGCAGATTATATGTAACACATTCCCATTTAAAATAGCATAAACCCATGTGTCTGCTCCTTCTTGCTATTCATATCACTTATGTTTTACTGATGTACAGTAAAAATCAGGTTATTGTTGTTTTTATTTGGCAGTGGCTAAGAAGGTTTTCACTGAACATATCAAGAAGACCAAAAAAATAAAAGAAAAATCAGAAGCAACTTTAAGAAATAAAAGATAAATTCTCAGACAAATATAACAGTACATTCTATCTCATTGCTCAAGTTTGGAACACCGCAAGGTTAATTATGAGAAGAATTGTAACAAAGTAATTAGATTATTATGTAATTATTTTTAGGGGAAATAAATCTCTATAAAAATCCTAGAGGCTGCAGAAAGGCCTCAGGAGATGGGAGTGGAGCTTTTAGGAGGCCTTAACTATTATGTCAATTTATTTGCGTCCAGCTGTGCTTATTGAACAATTATTAAAAAGGAAAATTGCCTACGAGATATTTACTGGGTATGTAAATCAATACTCCTCACTACCAGGAAGCTGCCAGTCTGTTGGCCACAAACCAGCACATTCAAGGCATCCTGAGCACAGTGGTGATGGGAAGCAAGAATTTCTGTATTTAATGAGCTATTTTAGCACCCTGAGCAGTGCACCTGTAACAGCCATGGGAATCACCCATGGGCAGGGAGGGGACAAAGTGCTGCACTGTACAAGTGTCAGGAATAAAAAAAACATTCTCCAGTTTTGACTAAAAACAATGAAAACATGTAAAGACAGCAGACACCACCCTGGAAAGGAGATGAAGGAAAGGTGCTACTAGGATTTCACTTCAAGTGGCTGCAGCAGCTGGCACCTGAAGCAGAGGGTGCCCTAACTCCAGCCCTGAGGCACCTGGGGGAGTGCCCTGCCCAGGAGCTGTGCTCACATCACTGCCTCTTGAACAGCTTCAACTCAGCATCCTCTGGGCTCCTGAGCACTGATTTCACAACTGCCTTGGTTTTCAAATAATCCTTATTTCTGGCACATCCCATTTGGAAACTGCAGTTTGGAGTGGAGTTTGCCCTACTATGGAATTTCTACAGCCTGGTAAAAGTCAGCACAAATTGCAGCTGGCCACAGGTTTCATTCACATGCAACTTATACTGACAGGAAGTCCTCCAAGCAGGACAAAACTACACAACCTCACATTTCCCAATACATTTTCTTCAACATACTCTTGTAGCAGGTACCTGAAATAACACATCCCTAGCCTGCAGATCAGCTGCTCAGGAACCTGGCTGCTGTAATCCCCTCCAAGGCTGCTTTATCCTGGGTAAACAACTCTTGCAATACTCTATCCACAGCACTCCTTACACCTTCCAAGAGGGACAGAATGGTAAGGACAATCACTTCTCACTAAAGTACTGTTTCATTTGATTTAAAACTTTTATACACTCTTCCAGTCTGACTGAAGAGGGTGATTAATTTAAGCTATTCAAAGCTATTCATAATGTCACTTGAACCTGAGCTCTGAATGAAGGATTTAAGATGTCTCTTAAGCTTGTCAAAACCTGGAGGACCTGTTTAAGGCACCCATGCTTTCAAAGAGTCTGGAGGAAAAAAGATGCTCTTACTTTGTAGATCTGTGTTTTATGTGTGGATGGTTCACTCAGTGACAGCAATCAAGCTCTTGAGGGTGATTAATTTAAGCTATTCATTTTTCCCCCCCTAATTCTCTTAGGAGTAAGAAGTGCTTTGGAGAAAAACATTTGAAGATCCTAACTGCTATAGTCTTAGTAAAGCTTCATTCAATCCAATACTGTTAACACTATTGGCATGAACAAAGGAAAATAAATGGCTGCAGCTAAAATATGCCATTTGGGCTGTGTGCTGTGAAAGAAAAGTTTCAGCCTAGCAAAACAGAAAGGCTCATCTCCGAGGCCCTAGAAGACACAGAGACACACCCCACAGGGAGTTATGAGTTAATGACAGTTCTGACAGCTTTTATGAGAACACCTGAAATACCAGAATCTTTGTCCAATAATCTCTGTTGTCAGCAATATCCTATTGGATTAATTTACTGAACCTTAAGAATTTCTCTAAAGAATTAGCTAAAAATAAAGACAACTGGGATAGCACTGCAACCTGGGCTTTTCCAAATGAAAACACTGAATATGAAGAAATACTTTATGCCTCATGAGGCTATAAAAAAGTGGTGGAAAACCCAAATCTAGAGATGTTTAGAAATTGGTAATGCATAGTAGTGACAATACCCACCTAAGCAGAAAACAAGTCGGGATATTAAGAGATCAACTCTCAGACCAAGAGAGGGGCACATGTACAAAGTAGGTATGCTTTTATCTGAGGGCAAAGGGAGAGAGTGTATAGCTATGCAAATCAAACTACAACACAGAAGCAACAGGATTTACATATTCTGTAACAACAGTAATAACAGCTGTACCACCACTGGCTGGTTTTTAGTTACTGCAGCTAAACAACTACTATCACTCTCAGTTAGGAAAATTCTGCCAGTCTTTAAATTGCCTGACCATTACTCCTGCCTTCACTTCTGTGTTACAACATCACAAATAACATCACTGAGCAGAACTTTTTCACACAAAGTTCTTAACACTTTAATTTCCATTTTAGAGACAGGAGGAACAGAGAAGGGATTTGTTTATGCCTATTTAACGAGCCAGGAATCAACTACACTGAATTCAGCCTCCTAAAACCCTTCAATACACTGCCCACCTGAGCTAAGGGTCAGGATGCAGCTAAGGCAGGCTTGAAAGGAATGTGCCTTTCATTCCTGAAAGCAGGGAGCAGATTATTCCCTTCTGCTGCCCTGGCAGGTCACGCCTGGCCAGTGAGCACAGGTCAGAGCACAGCAGAGCATCACACACAGACACCTCACTGCTGCTCTCTGCTTTCAGCAGCCTTTGCTGCTCACCTCCTTTTCCCAGAAGTGCCCAGCCCTGTCCAGTGCAGGCCTTGGAAGGTGCACAACAAAGCACTACAAGGGATGAAGGCCAGCACACACCAAAGCCTTGCAGAGCTCATTTCTCTAAAAGAAGAAAGCAAACAACCACCAGCTTAATAAATTCCACTGTGCTTACCTTGTGAATATTTCTGGGTGCCAGAACTGCTTATGGATTAAGAAGACATTACCCTAACTCTACTATTTCTAATAATCATGATTCCATTGCCATTCTTATATAATCTCTACAATCTTTGAAATTTCTATAAAGATAACTCAGTTTATTACTAAATGTTCTTTATTTTGAGCCTGGTAGATTACTATTATCAGATGTCATTCAAGTTTGAACTGCCTTTTTCTGTAACTGAGTCTGACTGTTCTCACTCATCAGCATGTTCCCACTATTTTTCCTGGATAACTGCATTATTAAGTTTTAAGACATACAGGATGCAACACAGTCCCAACCATGCTAGAGAGACAAAGGAGGATAATGCAGAGCATGAATACATGCTACTATTATAAAAGCAAATGCTGTTGGCAGACAATGAATTAGGTATAAAAAAAGGATACAGTAAGGGCTAGAGAAAGCAGATTTTGCAGTGTTCATTGTATATTACTTTGATATCTCAAGAAGAGTGGCTAATGCTGAGCAATGTATTTGGCAGCTGCTAAGTCTTGAGGTCATTATGGAATTTCTTGGCACAACTTGGCATCACATTTTATGTGATGAAATCTCACCAAGACAGATTTTTCTCCAAAATTCATCATGGTGCCACTCAGGAAAAAATGCTGACATTAAGTGGTGTTTAGCTAACATCCAAAAATTCCTTGCTTCAGTGACAAACACAAGAAAAACAGAAACAGAAAAACAACAGTCTTGTTCAATCTCTGACTTTCCAATATGAGCTGTCTGATGAATAGAAGGAAGCAAACTAAAAAAAAATCCCAAGTAATTAGTGGATAAGCTCTAATTGTATAAATAAGGCTAATTATACAGACGGGAAATCTTTTCAGTTCAGAAAATCAGATGTTAAACATTCCTCCCATTGACAGAAAAAGCCTTCATACCAAGCAAACAAGTGCATCTAAAACCAGGGAGCTAATCATGCTGATTCTTCTATAAAGAACCGCCTTGCTCTGCAAATGAAAAAACATTAATTCTGGTTTTCTGTCCTAGAGACCACACGGATGCCACTACACTGAGGGCCTGTGTGTTGTAATGAAGGACATGGGAGAAGCAGAAAATTGCAAATTGCTGTTGTACTCAGGCAGAGACAGCAGAAGAAACCAGATGGTGCTTCAGAGCTGTGCTGGCTGTGCAGAACAGGGTATTTCAGGAAGACTGGGCAAATTACTTCTACTGAATGCCCCAAAATCACAGATTCCTAGAATGGTTTGGCTTGGAAAGGACATTGAAGCTCACCTTGTTCCAACTCCCCTGCCATGGGCACGGACACTTTCCACTATCCCAGGTTGCTCCAAGCCCTTCCAACCTGGCCCTGAAAGCTTCAGGGATGGGGCAGCCACAGCTTCTCTGGGCAACCTGTGCCAGGGCCTCACCTCCCTCACAGGGAAGGATTTCTTTCTATTACCTAAACTAAACCTAACCTCTTTCAGTTTAAAGTCATTATTCCCTGTCCTACATGTCCTTGCAAAAATGCCTCTCCAGCTCTCTTGTAGGCCCCTTTAGGTACTGCAAGGCTGATAAAGTACAAATAAATGCAAGTTCCATTACACACAGGTCCTGGGTTACAGGTAGGATTCAGCCCTGAGCTCTCCAGTGGCTGACTGCTTTCAAAAACCAATTCCTCACAGCATAACACCATCCCCAGGCTGCCAACCTACACCTTGTAACTCCATCATACAGCTGATAGAAAGTTTGGCATTCTACAAGAGCCACTGCCCTGCACCCATCAGAGGTACACTCAACAGCGAGGTGAGACCCCACAACACTGACACAAACACCACATGGGAGGCCAGTTTCAGCCTAGGAGACTGATTAAGGGACTAAAATTAAACAGTGTTTACTGTAGCATCATATGCAACATACATATTTATTTCACTTGCCAACCTGAAGTGTGCACCTTATGTATTTTAAGGGTCACTTTATTTCATTGACTGCGACACCACAGCCTACAGGAGTGCAGAGAAAACACTGGATAATTAGAGCTCAAGTTGAATAACAATACTATTCCACTATATGAAACTTTATTCAATATAAAAATAATGTTATTCCAATAACTGAGTTTGATTTCCACAAATTCTACCAAAAAAAAAGATGTTCTGCTATTTAAAACCTCTTTCATGTGATACTTGCATTCTAAGTGGTAAGCGCAGGATACAGCCAGTATTTCTGTTCTGTTCTATATAATAAACTAGAAATGTGGTAACATTCTCATTAAACCAGTGGAAAAAAGTGACTTGAATACTACATTTCTAGCATTTGCATTTAATAAGAGAAGCAGACCTCTGTACTGAGAGAACTTCTTGCCTTTGAAAATTCCAATTCCTGCCCCCACCAAGTTTCAAGGCCTGTTTCTGCTCATACCTTCTGACTTTGAGCACAGTGCTGTAAGGCAGTATAAATATCAGATTTCTAGAGAGGACTGGCAGCTGCTGGAGTTCCTGAGAGCTACGACTGAGCTGTGACAAGCAGGGGCTGCCACGAGAGATTTGCACAGATCCCCCAGCACAGAAAACAGTCAGAACTCTTATAAAAGAGGGCATGTGTGCAGTCCAGTTGCTGGCAAAATTTTGTTTTCAGTCAGTCAAATGAACTGAGTAGACACTTTGTACCCTGATTTTTCTAAATTTCAGCAGCACATTGTCCAAAATACTCTATGCAGACCAAATGCTCCTACACACTTGATGCTTCACCAGATGGACTGAGGCAGACAAGAACCAATATTCTTGTTTTCCATAGAGCTGTTTCCATGTCCACAGTCTGACTGATGGACCAGACACATTCCACAGGATGTATCAAGCCTTGAAAATTGTTTTGAAAATGGACAGCTATTCCTGGATGCTTGTCTGACAACATAAACATGTACGTAAAATGACATCATAGTAGCTATAGAAGTGTCTGAGAGCATGAATCTGTGAAAACAGCAACATGTTTTCTGAGTGCTGGTGAGTGCTCCCAGAGTGTCATCCTGGCCAATTCTCCTTTCCTACCACACTGTGTGGAGGGCATGAGGAGGAAACCAGAACTATCATCCTCCACACTCATCCCTTCTCATTGTACATTTCATATCCTTTTTTCCTTCTCTAAGCAATTGCAGGAGTCGTTGTGCGTCAGTCAGGTCTTGGTAATTCCTGACAAAGAAAAGGGTATTTTTGCAGATACTAAACAAATACTGGTGAGATACCCTGATACTGCCCTTCACAGACTGTCATGGTTTCACCCCAGCCAGCAGCTCAGCCTCACACAGCCACTAACATCTGCCCCTGGTGGGATGGGGGAGAGATTCAGAAGAGTAACAGACAGAAAAGTCAGGGGTTGAGATAAAGACAGTTTAATAGGTAAAGCCAAAGCTGCACATGCAAGGAAAGCAGAGCAAGGAATTAATTCCCCACTTCCCATGGGCAGGCAGGTGTCTCAATGTTCCCATTTCCTTCTTCCCCCAGCTCTGTGTGCTGAGCATGACCCCACATGCTCTGGGAGATCCCCTGGGTCACTTGGGGTCAGCTGTCCCCGTGTGTCCCCTCCCAGCTCCTTGTGCTTCCCCAGTCTCTCACTGGTGAGATGGGGTGAATGATAGAAAAGGCCCTGGACCTATGTAAGCTCTGCTCAGCAGTAACAAAGATCCCTGAATTATCAATGCTGTGTCCAGCACAAATCCAGAACACAGTCTGTAATAACTACTTTAGCCAAGCAACACATGAAAACTAAAAATGAACCATCTTTACAGCTCTTACATCAGGTGAAAAACATGGAAGGCACTGTATAAGACACAATAGTGATACAATAGAAATTCCCACTGTGCTTCAAATGTGACAACCTGCTAACTTTTCTTTTTCCTGAAGAGTGAGCTTTGTACCATAGCTTCTCTCACTACCTCATCCAACCCTGCCGTTGTATCATTATGCTTGATCCAGCATCCGTTGCTGTTCTACAGCTGATGTAAACACCAAAACCCCTCAGACTTGGTCCAGCACATCACGGGTGATTACAGAGAACTGGGTCCTGCACTGCACACCACGTCAACCTGGTGTGTCAAGCTGCACGTGCCTAGGAAAATCATGGAAGCACAGCCTGCTTCCAGCCACTCTTGCTGCTATTCTCTGTTCATTTGGTACTGGAAGACATGGCTCCTTTTTAAATTACTGACACACATCTGCTGATTACATACAGAGCTCTGAACCTGTCTGTAGTCTACACTGCAGGACTGAGAATAACAGCTTTGTTTAAATGTACTAATAATTTACCAGGTATATTGCAGAGGTAACTAATGATTTCTTGCAACCTGCTGATGCTTCCTCAGTCTCACAATTAGCTCACCCAGCTGCTTTCACAGAAAATGAGGGGATCCTTACTGGGCACTAGCAAGGAGCTGGCAGAACATCTGTTTTGTTACATACTGTTCTTGAGCACCTTAATTTATGGGGCTGCTTTAGGTCACTTAAAAGACACAAAGGAAACTGTCAACAGCTTTTATCTGGGATTTTACAACAACCTGCTTTTACTTGGGAGATTTGTCTTCTATTGGTTACAATGATTTCCTCAGCCCAACCTCTCTCTGCTACTTGCTTATGATGATAAGTATTCACAAACCTGGAAACATGAAGAGATTGTTTTTTTATGAGATTGCAGCCTGCATACATAAACTATATACTTATGCATCTTTTTCTGTTGGCATCTCTGAGTGCACTTATTTTAACAGGTATGTAAATGCCTTCTTGATGACCAAGTAATTTAAAGACCACACAGGGGTATACAATACATTATGCAAAAAATGTCCACCAATAAAATCACCAAACAAAAAAACCAAGACCTCTTCAGAGTCTGGTGAAAGCAAAGATTTCTGCAGCTGAGTTTTACTTGGAAGTTTTTAAGAGGTTAACTGTCAGTGTAGGCTGTAAACAAGACAAGCAAGAGAAGATGTTTATGCAGACAAATCTGATTTGTTTACAACAAATAAAGGACTACATCTGGCTGAAATCACTCTCCTTCTTCGGTAACCCTGGCAAACATGTTGAAAAAGGTTGGGGTTTGGGGTTGGGTTTTTTTTTTTNTCACTCTCCTTCTTCGGTAACCCTGGCAAACATGTTGAAAAAGGTTGGGGTTTGGGGTTGGGTTTTTTTTTTTGTTGTTGTTGTTTTTTTGTTTGGAATGGAAAAATTTGAAAACTGTTTTGAAAAGAGATACCTGGAAGGAAACAGCTGGTAGGGTGTCCTGGTGAGGCAGTGAGACTGCATCTGAGAACAGACTGGCAGAACCTCGACTGTGCCTCTCCCTTTCCCATAAGAACTCCGTAGCCTGTAAGGTGAACCAGTTGCCATGGGTTTTCATTTGCACACACACAGACTTTGTGCACTCTAGTACATCCACACTGCATGGTACAGCAGAGTAAACTTCTAAAACCTCAATCTAATTATGCTGAATCTGTGCTGGCCCCAGAAAGAGAAGGATGTAAAGGAAGGAAATAAAGGCCAAATGATTTCAGCACTCTTTAGTGAAGGGGGATGTGTGCGTGTAAAGCTCAGCAGTGCACACACGTTTGCATTCACAACAAACTGCTGCATTCAGCGCTTTCTCCTGAACACACACCTGGGGTTGAGCCCTGCACATCAGTGCAAAGTACCTGATCAAACACAACTATCCTGTTGCACAGCAATCGGGAAGGTTAATTCTGTCCTCAGGAGCAAAAATGGAAATAGCTCTATGCTAACAGTCTGTTCTCCATGCTTTATTCCTCACAAGTGCCCCCAACAAGCTGAATCCCTGCACAGTAGCATTGGCAGGAGACAAATGTGCCTTGTGTGGTCCAGCAAAGGAGGGGAAGAATTAATCTGTGTGTGTAAAGCAACAGGCCAGGTAGTTCTGGCCGGAGATGGGCACTCACAGGCTGCTGTGCACAGCCCCAGCACTCATCTGACTGAAATGACAATGTGGTAAAAAGCAAAGAGAGAAAACTGTTGTGTGCTATACAGCACAGAGCTGAATGAAGATTGGCCATCTGCTTGTGCTAGATATTTCCCACTGGTTTAGAGACATGATACTCCCTGGCAATATGTTCAGGAATTCAAGAAGTCCCTGAAATGCTCTTCCTTTATTCCTTATGACTGTGCTGGAGAGAGCAAGTAGCAGCATTTTTACCCCTGGAAGAAGCAAGGGGGCCTGTGCTGCTGGTGGCAATGGTCAAACATTTCTGGATTCAAGGCTCCTACAGAAGCTTTGCCATTCCTTATGTAAGCAAGAGCACATGGGATGGATGGTTCACTGGGGTCCCTGTAAGTTTGAACTCCCACACCTAAAAATAATAATGGAGCTATTACTTCTAGCATGGCACTTGTGAAGAAGGAAAACAATGCTGCTTAGTTGATCTAAAATAGTTTCAGCTTTCGGTGAGTCTTTCAACCTCTTGTAACTCTTGTCCTACTGCTAAAGAACAATGGTGGGACCAGAATAAATCGTGCTCTGTGCAGTATCTGTTCAACACAGCCAGTTAGTGCCTCTATCTGTAGAAAACATTGTAATAAATTACACTGATTACCTGGCAGCAGTTTGGCTTAAGTTTTCCTTAATCCATTGGACATCCTGTACTGTGTTCTGTTTCAAGCAACTGTTTTGTAGTTCTCTGCAGAGAACTTTTATAGTCTATGTGGTTGAAACCTAACTTTTGTTCTGACCCTGTATGGTATGTACAACAGAAGCCTGAACATTGCTGAGACAGTGATATACCAATAGTATCAGTCTCCATTTTCTGAGAGAAAGATGTGAGTATTGCCTACAACACAAGTTTCTACAGTGGGTCTTCATTTTGATTTGTAGTTCAAAAGAGAGGAAAGCTGGCTGGATTTCAGGCCCATCCTAACTCCATGATCAAATAAGGCACAGGAGCAAGGGCTGTTTTAAGGTTCTTCTTACTTAGTGAAACTGAACAGAACGTGCTGACTTCAGAATTACAATTGTCCAACAGTTAAATTTCTTTCCTATAGATCAGCTTTTTAGGCAGAAATAAAATGTTAAAGGAAGACAGTGAAAGAATCTCTTGAAAATTTTCACTAGAGACAATAATAAAAAAGTTACAGCAAAGACTAGTGGTTTTTACTTCCAATGCTACTATAGAATGATTTTTTCTGTCCTGTAGCTATGCAACACAAAAGTTTCCAAAAGAACTTCCATCCTCCTGGTTTTCTGAAGCAGCTTCTGCTACAATACTTGAAATGTGCGTGAGGATGTAAAAAGTGTATTTGATCAGCATTGTAAGTGCTGCTGTGACCTTATTTGATCAGAAAACCTATAAAGGTTTAAACTTCCTTACAGCCTCCACAAAAAGATTTCTGTAGCAGTGACATACCCCATATCATAACAAACATATTAAAAGAATTTGAGGAAAAAATTAGTTAATGAAAGAGATAAAATCACAGCATTGTTAAATTAGTAAATCATGTTTCAAGGCAATTTGCTAAATACTATATACATTCCACAGAATCATAGCTGAGCTGGAAAGGACCCATCAGGACAATCAAGTCCAACTCCTGGCCCTACCCAGCGCCATCTCCAGGAGTGCCACCCTGTGACTGACGGTGTTGCCTAAATGCCCCGAGAGCTGTCAGGTTTGGGGCTGTGACCACTTCCCTGGGGAGCCCACCCAGTGCCCAAGCACCCTCTGGGGGAAGAACCTGTTCTTAATATCCAGCCAAAACTTCCCCTGACACAGCTTCAAGGCTGGTCCCTTGGCTCTTCTCACTTTTCTTTTTTTTGATGTAGTTTATCACGGGAAATAAGGACTACGTCACATTTCTTTGGAGGGAATAGGAGCTGCTGGCATTTTAACTATCTTGATTACTTGTTTTTATTAAAATTACAGAGAGCTTTTCAGATGCTCTATCATGACTTTAGAAAAACCAACTACAAGTAGGAAGATAAATCTTGAGCAGCACAATTTTTTTATATAGTTTTGTTTAAACAAAAGTCATTGCAAAAACCAAAAGCAGGCTCAGACCTACTTACATGAAGATTTTTTAATGCTCACCAAAATGACACTTGAGAGTTTTCCTTGATTTTCCTACAATTTACTTCTTCAAACTTCCCTTCCCTGCACTGCAAAAAAAACCATACTGTGCACATGGAGATAGATGGAAATACAGATAAACAACACTTCTCATGTTTTGAGTGATAAAATTTCAGAAAAAAAGCTCAGTTGGAAGCTTTTTCCTGGACTTTCCAGAGAGCATCTCAGGATTCCTGTTCTTCAGGAACAGCATGAAGAGAAATGAGCAGACCACACACTGTTCTATAAACCGGGTCCTTAATCCCCATCAGGGGCACGTGGTGCTGAAGGAGACCACTCACACCCCCAGGAGCTATTCCCTACTGCCAGGAGAATGAGGACCCACACAGCCCATTTTGCATCTCCATCAAGGAAACACAAACATCCAGCACTTGAGTTCTGCCCAACACCCAAAGCTCTGCAACAACCAACTGGGAATCTTCATCCCACTACAACTTTCAACCCAGTCACAACAAGAGCTCCAAAAAAATATTGTTACAAGCACACTGATACCTCTTTGCAAATCCACAACTCAAAATCGACAAAATAAGTAGGTGATTAAAGACATTTCTATTTAAAGGCATTTTAAACAAAACCAAATGCTTTTGTAGTTTGTAGTGCCAAATAACTGCAAGGAGAGTGTCACTGAAAAGACATTCTTTCTTTTTCTATCATTTTGTTAATCAGACATGCATATATTTTGATGAGTTATTTCAGTAAACCTCTCTTCTAATCTGTGTATCATAGAACTAACATACACTCATTTCCAGGTTCTGTGAAGTTTATCTGTAATACTAGAGATACTCAGGTCAATATGGTAGCCTTATAATTGATAGGCATATTTTATCCAAAAATTTAGAATACCTCTTTATTACAGAAATCTGAAGGCTTTCATAATTTCCTTTTTTTCCCCCCTCCAAGCACTATTCAGAATGGTCTTCAAGAAATACAGATTCACAGGAGTCTGAATACAATTTGATAACTTGGACAGAGTCACAGGCTTTTCACTTCACTGTGAAAATTTTACTGGAGCTTATGAACACAGTTCACAGCATGTTCTTACAGCAGAAATAGAGACTGTTTAAAAGCACTATTCCCCTGAACTTTTATATGCTCTTTACTAGCATATTCCTTCTTTTAGAATCTTGGGGTTTTTCTTACTGAGCTGATCTCTGACCAAACATCCTTCCTGCAAATATGGAGGTCTTGGGTTGCTTTTTTGTATGTTGGTTGTTTTGGGTGATTCGTTTGTTGGGATTTTTTTGAGGAGTTGTGGGATTTTTTATATTCTTTGCTATTTTTTTGCAAGGATTTAGCATTAAACTGCTTGCAAAAATGACCTACACGATCACCTCTGCACTGTCTCCAAGTCCCCTTCAGACATTCTGCTCCTCCTCTTGCATTTTTCACCCTACCTCTCCAGAATGCTGCAAATTCTAACATTACACCATTTTTCAGCTCTATCATTGGTTCAAGTGTTTTATATCTTCTATGGTCTGTGTCTGTTATTTTATTATCTCAACTTTTTATGTCATGAAGCTTTGTTTAGGGATCAAACTTCTCACTATCAATAGTTATTTGATGATTAGTGCTTATATATGGAGGTCTTCAACACTTCCATTAAGTCTGAAAAGAATTTACAGTGCCATAAAACTAGTGCATTTTACAATTCATATAGATTAGATTTGGTTCTACCTCTGAAGTTTCATATATTTTTATGTGATGAATATTTACATACAATACTTCCTTCTCAGGATGAAATAGCTGGGTCTTCTAACACTGCCTTTATACCTACTGCAACTCTCATCTAGCTTGCTGCTGTTTTTTAATAACCCACTAGTACAACACCACAGACCTAACCCATCTATATACAGGGGAAGAAAATCTTAGTGCTACAACTCTGCATTTTCATATTGGCAAGAGAATTCATAGCTTATTCTGCACACTTATCAATAGTTGTCTAGTTGTCATCACTTGGAAGATATATATGGTGATGAGTGGTTATATGTTATGATTTCTAACTATCCCTTTATGTTAGAGTTTAAAAGTCTTATAAATACTTAAACATGCAGTTAAATGTTGTATAAATTTGATTTTGCACTTCTATAATTAACTACAATATTGCTGCTGACTTCACTCAGCACCACGTGAGGCTCCAGGGAGAAAGATACCTGCTCATGAGCACTTAAAGCACAGGTATCAATCTGGAGTGTTTCTCCTTTTTTGTAAAAGCTGACCATATCCCATGCCCATAGTTATAATTACTGTCTCTAGTGTGTGTTTTTAAAACATGCATACAAGTCTCCTGAATTCCTGTTTTTACCAGCATTTACAGCTTTACCATTAAAAGCTTTTTACTGCCACCTTAGTGTACATTCTCATCAACAAAAATTGGAAAACACTGGCTAGGTAAGTTAGCTCAATCACAACCAGAAACGGGTCTTGGGCTTTCTCTCTGGGCGAGTTTCTTTTTGCCCACATCTCTCGAAACAACTTTTCATAACCACAGAGAAAATGTAATAGAATGCTAGAAATACAGTAAAATATAAACTGCATCCCTATTTTTACTGTTCTTTTTACTGTTCTTCCCTTGTGTCTCACAAACATCTCCAGCAGAGCAGCCTATGAAACACCTCCATTCCCTGTAGGAGACTCTTTCCTGTATGATGAGCGGCAGAAAGGCTCAAGCACTGCAGTGCCCATGCCTTGCCAACATACCACGATGGCCATTCTGTATCAGTCATTGTATAAATATGGCTAAACACAGCTGAACAGACCTCATCCTCTTTCCTGCTCTTTCTTTCCCTATCCCAGATTTCATCAGGTTCAGATCCTGGTCTCAGTTGAGTCTTTCTACAGTGTTTTCCTGAAAGTTATACACCACTGCAAAGTTCCCACTGGTATTGCACTGTTCAGCCACCCCTCTGCATTCTCTCTTTTGAGATGATTAATTACTCTTTAATTTCTGGAAAAACTGCCATGCAGTGTTAATTCCTGGGATAAACCATTTCTATGAATCAACACTACAAAATAACCTTATGCGCTTCATTCCAGGGCCATCCTTTTTGCAGAAAGATTTATCCCAGTGCCTGTAATATTTTTTACCATATGCCTGACACAGCAACACGGTGTAAATGAGGATGCAGAAAATGCAGACAAAATAAAAAAGAAAAACAACCACCCCAAACCCCATGTGAATTGCCTTAAAATTGCTGAAAAGCTTGTATGATAGTATTATTTAACTGCACATCTCTATGCATATTAAAAAGACATTGTTATTGAGGTAGCCTAGTTCTTTACAACGAGCCAATTTCATTGCTGTGTTAGCATTTAGGAAAGGAAGCATTGCCTTCATTAGGCTTTTGGGTAGTTTACTTTCCAGCCCATTTGACCATCAGTTAGAATTACACTGCCAGGCTGAGTTTCTATACGTGGCAAACAGCCCCTTCCAAAGCTGACTCCAGTCTTCCTTGTAATTCTCCCACATGTACGGAAAGAGAGACTCACTGAAGCGTTTGCAAATCGGATCATAGCCTGAAAATCTGAAAAGCAATATATGCTGCTGTCTACAAGGATGGAGAAACAGCAAAATTGGTACAGTTCCAGATGGCACTAGAATTAAATGAATCAAGCAGCACTCATTAATTTTTACTTTATACAAAGATGAAGCTGAACAACAAAGGAAAAATGCTAAAAGGAAATGTGAAGTGGGATAGAAAAGGGACAAGTCAAACCCACAAAGTTTTGCATAACAATCACAGAGTTAGAAAAACAGTAGATTTGTTGGGGGTTTTTCATGTTCTTTTCATTTTTGAGTGGGAGATGAAATTTTTTTATATGTAATTTTTGTTAATAATATATTGAAAGCAGTAAGAGAACAAACAGAACAAATGATTCAAGTCAGCAAGGAAGTAAGATTTTCTAAAAAAAAAATAAATGGAAAATCATAACGAGAAAAAAAAAGAAACACTATCCTCTTCCCTCTGCAAGACCCTGTATTTTCTGTAGGCTCAAAGCCAATTCAGAGGTGCAGCACTGTACAGATTACCACCAGATGAGACATCAGCTTCAAGGAAATACCCTAAGGTCCAGCTTTAGTGCTCAATGTGTTTCTAACTCAACAGTGATCCTTAGACAGCATTAGGAAATGAAGAAATATGCACAGCTCTCAAGAGCTGAAGGATTCACAGAAGCTTGGGCTCAGGTTGCTATGTGGAGTCAGTAAAAGCACAGTAACTCATCCCATCCCCTGGGTGTAAGCAGGGGGGGTTCCAGGCACTCTCATATGATGTGTGAGACACCTGAGTGTATATCAGTCCCAGCTGCATCTCAGACTGGGTACCTGGGTGAAACTCCCCTCAGCTTTGCTGATAGCTTAGCCCTGCTGAGCCTAAATAATGACAGAGGCTTTGGGCACAGTTCTCTCCACTTCCAGATCCCCTCAATGGCCCTGACAGGAGAAATGCAGGCAACACCAAGAAACCATTTCCTATCTGCCAGTCTAGCTATCAAATCTTTTTCTTTGCCACTGGCAATGTCCATGCCCTTCACCTACCAAGATCTGTTCCAAAGCTGAAAGTGGGGGAGCAAATGTAAAGATATTAAATGTACAGGAAAAAAACCTGGGACTGAGGTCACAGACATGCTCCCATATCACAGCCAGAGTACAATCACACACGGGATTTCATATAAACTGTAGATCTGCACAGTATTTGTTCTGTGGCAATTTCAAGAACTTTAATTCCTCTTATTACAGATAATCTACACCACTCCTGCCATTAATAACTCACAACTGGCTATAGTTAGCAGCAGAGTACAGAGTTCAAAACTCCTTTTTTTATCATGGAAATATCAGAAATATTACTTCCAGCTCCAAATATCGCAGGCACTGTAAGAAGCAACTAAAAGCAATTAGCATTTTATTACGACATAATCATAAAAAAGCATCATTGTTCTTTTCCTGAGCCTAACAGACATATAGCTAGGTCTTTGCCATGCAAAGGTGATTGGCAGTAGTTCCCTGGGTTTAGAAAGCAGCAGGATCTCTCTTTCCCACAGCAACACAGCCTCTTTTATATCCAAAACCGAAAACGTGCCTTGGAACTATGGGGTACCACTCTGCATCCCCCCAAGTGAAATCAAAATCTAAAGAGAAAGGAAATCCATCAGCCTCCATCACGGCCTCATGGGGGCAATGGGCTGATCTCAGTCACATGTCTCTCTCTACTAGAGGCATATTGCAGACTGCAAGGGTAAGATGTACACTTACTGTTTCCATTGGTCCTGAAATGAGGAAGTCTGCATTATCCAGGAAATATGAATAGACTGTTAGAGCACTTCAGCTTGAAAATAAATTAACAGCTCTGCACCCTTCCTTCTCTGTCTCCAAGGTTACCACTCGTGCTTTTCATGAATGCTACTGTTTACTTCCTCCCTTTCCTTCTTATTTATTTGTTTAGAGCATGGAAAAATAGAGACATTAAAACCCTGTGTGTTACAGACAGTTGCTATTTACAGATAAGGACAGAAGGTCAGGTGCCAGCACCAAATTTGCCAAGTATCTGTAAAAAGGGCTCAGAGAAAGCTACCTGGTTCACAGCAGCTGATGTTTATTGCTATCATACACTCCTGGATCACAAAACCCTGCCTATGCCAGATTTTCACACACACAACCTGCAGGAACAAAAGTGGCAAGAGATATTTGGGGAAAGCAGAAAGGCAAAAGGGACTCCAATGATTCAAAAAATATAAAATCCACAATTAAAACTATGCCACAGGTAACATTTAGCATGAAGTGAGCTATAGGGTAGTCCTAATTTTAGAAGCTCCATGGGGCCAAGCCTGTCTTTCCAACAGGCTTGCAAAACATCTTGCAAAAAGGATCTTAGTCTAGGACTGTAGCTACTCGTAGACATCAAAAAGAGTTAAGAGTTGCTGTAAGGACGTTGAATGTTATTAAAAATGTTCATATTTACACTAACATTATTAAATAAGGCTTCCAAAACTTTCCTGTCTGCTGGATAAAAAGCCCATTTTGGAAATAAAAAACCATTAAATCCCTAGAGTTCTTTTGCAGTAATGGCTATAATATTTCTGACCCACAGAAACACACATTTACTCTACCTGTGTTTCAGGCCTAAACTACAACTAATGAGACCTGTAATTCAATTGATTTCAGCTGAGCTTCCATTTTATTAACATACCTGCTGAGCTATTTGGCATGTAGAACCAAAACCACACAAACGAGATGTGTTTCAAACCTCAACACTCAAGCATTCTCAAGAGCATCTTGTAGGACAGCATGAACATTTGAAATATTTGAATCTAGATTCAAAAGAAGCTGGTTTGTCAAAACACTATAAATATCAAGTCTCCTGTCTATTAATAATTTCTCATCTATAAGAACTATGAAGTGGAGAAAGTGTGAACAAATATTTAAACAGCTAAGTAAAACATATTTTTATAATGCATGACTCATAAAAATGGTATAAATACTTTTGAAAACACTGTGGTTTGAAGACACTTCAGGAAGAAGAAAGGTATTAGTCAAGGAACAAAATATGACTCAGAGGAGCCAGGTGGGAAAAGAGACTGGAAGGAAAAAGGCAGGACTACAATCATCAGCTTTTCCCAGGTGCACTGAAAAACACAGAAGGTTACTGAAGAGAAATTTCACGCTAAATAGAACTTGGTTCACTCTTCTTTTTCCTAATATAAAACCCTACCCCCTTTGTTTTGCTGGATCTCCTCTGTTGTCATCCTTGACAATGCTCTCTGAAGAGCCATAAAGTACACAGGCAAATAACCCAACAATAAAAACATGCACATACTCTTCAGGTCCATGCGGCTTTGGGCAGCCTAATCTGGATTTTGGATCTATTTTTCCCCAAACTGAAATGTTAAAAGGACTGGCACAGCCCAAGTCTCCTGATGAGCTGTTTCCTGTAGGTAAGGCAGAACCTTTCCAGGAAAAAAGGAAAGCCAGCAGGGAACAGCTTGACACCACCGGTGAACTGAGTTGTCACAGCCTGTAGTGCCAGATCTCCAAAATCCCTTGTGGACCCCCCATGTTTTCAAGAAAAGGAAGGGTGTTACCAAGATGAAAGTTCATCTTTTTCATAACACTCACTCTGAAGCTCACATGGTAAATGTTGTAGAAACTTCCCTTTACCTACTGGATCACATTTTTCAGAATTCAATACCATAAATTGTATATATTATCAAGTACATCAAGCACCAGAAAAAAAGCTTTACACAAATGTGCAGGAGGCAGGAAGTCTGACATAGCAATTTATTAAAGGAAAGAAAAATGACACATGGAGAAGATGGAGAAATTCCATTTTTCTAAAAGGACAGGGAAAAGCTGTATAGTACCTTTCTTACTCAGCATCAAAGCCCATGTCTGAAAACATACGCAAAAGACTATATCATTAGCCTATTTACATAAAACACATGTACAATGATACTAAGGCTTCCTCTTAAAAAAAGCCTATCCCAGTAAATGAACGACAACTAAGCTAAGCAATTAAATTAGTTATTGCAGGTATTTGTTACCATAGTAATAAATCAGGTTGTAGAAGTACAACTGAAATACCGTCTAAATAAGCATAAACTCAGGTGGGTTTTGTGGAGCATTTACTAACTTTCATGTTATGTATTTTGCAAGTATTTTATTCACAAGAATATCTAGGAAAACCAAAGGGTTTTCAAATCGACATGCATATTTAAACCAAATGTAATAGCATGATAAATTTTTTAAATGCTTTCATCTGTCTCAGAAAGGCAAGAAAGCACATATGCTGCTCTAGCATGCCCAAGTGGTTTCTGTTAACTTAAAGACGCTTAAGAAGTACATATACAATCACATACTTCACTGACTGGGAACTGGGATTCAATTTGATTTCCCAGGGAAAGAAAGGAATATATCATCTGTTCAGTGTGGAGGAAAGATCTGACATTCTAAGTTTGTGTACAATTTTTAATTTTATAATCTGTGGTTTTAACTTGAAGATAAAAGTCATCTGTTTTTATAGGCCTAGAATGCAACTTAACCTTTTTTCAGCCTTTTTACAGTGACAGTAGGATTTTGCCAAGCTGTACAGGCATTTTCCCCCTCTCTTTCTGAACTCTCACATGCCACCATATGGACATGCAGGGCATCAAAAACCTCCTCAACATCCAGAGGGTCCCTGGCAGGGAAGTGGAACAGCAGCCCTGTTAAAATGCCTCTGTACTTGGTCTGACACTGCTTTCCAAAAAATTCAATCCTGGAAAATTAAATGAAAAACAGAAGAAAATCCAGCATTTGACCAGAATCCCTGAGAGGTACCTAATGTATCTCACATTGATTTTATCATATTGTTTTGGCAATTTCATGTGCTCTGTGAATCTCAGCTGTTGACAAAACGGCTTCTTCATCACAGAAAGCTGACAAAAAAGCATCAGGATGCCTCATGACATTCTAGGAGGCAAAAGTGATCATAAGCATTTGCATAAGATATTTTCAGAGTGAAAACTGCTGTATTACAGGATATTTGGTCATCATTAAAAAAAGCAGAACCATCGCTTAGCCTGACTCATGCCTTGGGTTCGGGAAAAGGATGTACTGAGTTTGTTAGGATTCTCAGCAACATGGTGGTGGTGTACTTCAGCTATAAACAATTCTCATAATTGTCTCCTCATGGATTTCTCCTCTTCCAAAGGCAACCTCAGTAAGCCATGACTGATTCACTAAGATCTAACTCACCGTAATTATTGGTATTTCTATGTTTGATGTTACCAGAGGCTGAAAAAATAAGCTATAATGGAATGATACTGCAGAGCAGAATCTATATTTTATGCTGTTGGCATGCTCTGAATTTAGCAGGACATGTACCATTTCTTCTGTTTATTCAGTTATCCTGAATTCATGTTATGCAGAATGTAATTTCTACTTATCCTCAACTGGATTCACTTAATACTGCACTGTTTTATTTAAAATTACATATTGTTACAACAAGTGCAGAAAATAAAATACTTACTTTCAGTCAGTATGCATGACTTTCCTACACAGGCTCTTAAGTTTCCAGTTATCCAAAGCTAAGCTTTACTCAAAGTATGCTCTAAAAACAGTAGGGACAGATTTTTCACTTTTAGGAAAGCCCATTTCAAATAAGAATGACAAATACAATACAAATAACTCTGAACAGCAAAATCTCTCCCTACACAAAGCAATGCTGCTTCACCATGTCCTTACTGTGTTTAGATACCTAGAGATACTCATTCCACTTTATGATTCTTCCCTCAAAAATGTTCATTATGCATGAGATTGACTTCAGGCAGGTTCAGATATCCAGTAGGCGACTGCCTGTGTAAGTGGCTTACCTTTGAACAGTTGTTTAATAATTTAAGCCTTAACTTTTGCAATCACACAAGCTCATAATATACTTCAAAATTTTATGCATAAAAAAATTTCTTCTTGCCCCTTGCTCAGCTCAAAACCAATGTCCTTGCATGACAGAACAGGGTGCTTTACTACATCAGGTTGGGGACACATTTACAATTGAGGGAAATCAATCTTCCAATACAGGGAATGTTGTGTCACTGTCATCACTTCTCCTACAGATGTTATGTAAAGATTTTAAAATGCAAGGACTAATATTCTCCAACTCACTATGCTAAATCTTAGACCCCTCAAGCACAAAAGGCTGTGCTTCCTTTTTCCCCTCCTTTTCTTTTTTTTAATGCCATGAAATTATATCTGCCAATACTGGTTTTTCATACAGGTAATACCTCTAATTACTAAAGCACATTAAGAAATAATTGCACAGAATTATAAAAAAGTGATACAAGAAGATGAAAAAGAAACTGGAACCCCTATCTTCATTACACACAGAATTAATCTTAAAACATGTAAATAACATTATTAAAATTTTGATTAGCATAAAGAATGTAATTTTTCTTTCACTTTCACAGTGCTTAGCACAGATATATTAAAATCTCTGGGGCTACACCAATAACCTGTTGATGTTATTAAATGAAATAATTCAGTGTCAGGAAACAGTAAAATTCAAAACCAAACATCAAACTAACTCTAAAAATCACATATCCATGCAAATTACAGATGGTTTAGGTTTTTGATGCAACTGAAACATTTACAATAAACTCAATGCTTTTGTTATCTGTTTTACTGAGAAAAATGAGAACTATTTGATTCTTTCTGAGCCACACAAAACATCTTGAGTAACAGGAGCTTTACTAGCCACAGACAGATGCCAAACTGGTCCCATAGCTCAGAGTAACAAACTTTGTTACAGTTCATTATTCACTAACACAATTATAATTCATTATTTGCAAATATTATACCCTCACAGCCTTTTTGACATTATTTTTCACATTTGTAAAGCTCTCCTGTCTGTACTGATGGCTAAAATTTTAATATGTGTAAGTAAAACAGAACTTTTCCTGAAGTCAGAGAACTGTTACAAGTTCACTTGCTACAATTAACAAATCTGGATTCAACCAAATGAAAGGGTTAATTCTACAGAGGTCCATTTCTAATCAGATATCAGGACCTCACCTCCATTCTGCACATGGACTGAAGACATGAGAACTAAAGTAAAGCCATTATTGATGAGGGAGGGAGTGGCACCCCTTGGGAGGCAGCCAGGAAGCCACACACTACCCAGCCTCCTCCTATTCACAACCTGAAGAGCAAGGGGACTATGGACCAAGTGATACACAAGTTTCTCAGGATGCACTAAACCCTCTTCAAGCCAGAGAGGAAGGCAAAAGACCAGAATGTATTTTGACTCCACACACAGATTGGTCACCTAAGCAGAGGGAAAAAAAAAAAAAAAGGCAGCAAGTTTAGCATCTCCATCCCTCAGTGCCACAGCTCTAACTCCCAGACAGGGCTCCTGCACTCCAAGTTGTTTGTGTGAGAGGCACCACCACAGCCAAATGGCTGGGCATTGACAGGAGACCATGTCTGCATCAGCTCAGCAGAGCACATCAGATCCCTTATCAGAGAGGTCACGGACTCCTCATCCCTGCAAGTGTCCAAGACAAGGTTGGGTGGGGCTCTGAGCTCTCCCATCTAATGGAAGGAGTCCCTGTTGATAGCAGGGGGGTTGGAAATGGTAATCTTTAGAGTCTCTTACAATCCAAACCATTCTATGACTATTATTCTGTGAAAGGCCTGCACAGCCTTCCCCCAGCCTCTGAGGCTATGCACTGCTAGAAAAAAAACTTGGAATTTGCAGCCATAGGCTGGGCTGAGCCACATGTGCTACTGCTCCATCAGCAGCAAAAGGCTCAGTAAGGTAAATCCAGGCTTGCTGGTCCATGAGGCAGGTGACAAACACCAAACAAGCAGAGCTCAGCTGTTCAATACCACCTTTGCCTTCTGCAAAAAGGCATCTGTACTTGGTGTGAATGGTTCAAAGAGAAGCTAAACTACCAGCAATATATGAGAAATTATCTGAGACTGATCCTTACAAGTCACTGGAATCTGACAAGTCACATTTAAGTGTGTTGAGAAAACTGAGTCTGTCCCTCAAAGGCCACTCTCTGTCGCTGCTAGGAATTCACGGAGACCACGAGAGACACCCAGCAACTGGAGAAAGTGTCATCAAAAATGTCTAAAGGCCTGTGTGGGGAACTACAGGCCAGACAACCCAAGCCACCCAGAACATCATGGCTTGAGCCTTCTTGGAACACCTTTCTGGGTGTACAGAGAATAAGGTGAGTGGGAATAGTCAGCACAGATTTACTGAGAATAAATCAAACCTAACCAACAAGATTATCTTCTATGATAAAACAACCACATCTCTGGATGAGGCAAGAGCATGAAATAACACTTCTTTTGACAAGGCTTTCAACACCATCTCCCACATGATTCTTGTTAGGTCATGGAGT
The DNA here is from genome assembly GCA_013398175.1 of Climacteris rufus. Lineage (NCBI taxonomy): Eukaryota > Metazoa > Chordata > Aves > Passeriformes > Climacteridae > Climacteris > Climacteris rufus. The sequence goes on along the minus strand of VZRZ01000243.1, from coordinate 378,496 downwards.
CTGGAAGGATGGAATGAAAAGAATGGCTGCATGGTCAGGATCAGAGGGTGATGGTAATCAGACTGAACTTTATCTCGATGGCTGTAACAAGGGAAGCACCACACAGATCAATCCTGAGATTTGCCCTGCTCAAAATCTTTATCAATGCCATGAAGAGGTGACAGAACACTCACTTTTCAAATCTGCAGGTAACACCAAAATGAGGGCAACTGTCAGTACACTTGAGAGCAGCACTGCCATCAGGAATAATCTGTACAGGCTTGAGGAACAGCCTGACAAAAGACTTTCCCATCCATAACAAAGCCCAACAGTGCACCAGGTTTCCCAGAAAGGCTGTTATACCTCTCTCCTTGGAGTTTCCAAGCTGTGACTGAACCAAGCCTTGAGCAGCCTGCTCTGAGCCCAGAGCCAATGGCTTAAAGCAAAGGGTTGGACTCCAGCCCTCCTGTGGTCCCTTCCAAACCAAACCATGCTGTGATCCCATCCCTGTCTGCAACCTCCTGCAAACTGAAATGCTGAGACTATTTCAGGAGCTGCATTCATTCACAGGAGAGAAAGCTTTAGGCTAGATTTTAAACAAGCAGAGTTGGTCAGGCTACATTTCTGATATTGGTTCTACATCTCAAAATTAAAGGTGTCCAAGCCACTTCTACCATCCCGTACTCCTGAAAAAATGGTTTGGCTTTGGTAGTCAGCTGCACCAGGCAGTTGTCTTTTGCCAATGTCCACAAATTTGTCTGCACTCAGAAAAACTGTTCTCTGGAGTCTCTGAAGTCTTGGTGTAGAAAAAAAACAACAAAATCCCAAATCAAAACCATGTGACATCAACAGGCAACAATACTGACAATAATTCTAGACGCAGTAACACTGGATTTCCCTGTACACTGGTGTATAGGCCAATACCCCTCTTCCTCCTGTAACAGAGCTTCAGTCTGGGGGGAAAAAAAAGCCTGAACAAATCCCTAATTAAATGAGAGCTATATGCAACTGGAAGCTGTCATCTTTTCAAAGTTGGATGAGCTAAATACCTTTTTCTCCCCTGTACAGATGTCCTTTGTCTGCCAGTTACCACTCTGATTTAAATTTAATAGGCTCCTTACAGTGGATCTAAGTCACACAGCATAGACCAGGACATAAAAAGCATATGCTTCTTTCTCCTCTTATTCCATGGTATATTCTTTTTTACCTAATCTTCCTCTACTCTAATAGTCTTCTCTCACCACTCTCCTATTTCACTCCCCTTCCTCAAACCTTTCATTGTACATATAAGAAACTTATTTCTGCTGAACACTCCTTTCCATTCTTTTCTAACAGTATGATGAGCCAAGAGCCTTAGTGTCACACAGCTTTCACATGACTACAATGTTCTGAATCTCTCTCCACATTGACATATCTTGTGTAGCAAAAAGTTATTTCAACATTTCATCTAAGTCTCTTTGGATTTATCAGATTACACAAGACTGATAAGGAAAAACCAAATATATGTGGTGGGTAAAAAACACTCAATTTTTAATTTATTTTTTTTTGGTGCTGGACTCTTGCCTTTTCATCTGACAAGCAAAAAGAGCTCCTAACATATCCTTGTTACTGCTTATGGGAAAGACGACAGTAAATTGACAGTCACATCTAGCAAGTGTCATTGAAAATCTAAGCATAAGGCAATCAAACTTATCTTAAAATAACTGAAGTACTTCAATAATTTTCTGGTAAATTATGAAAATGTGATATGAACTTGTGAAATTTTTACAGTCATTAAATCTACTTTCTAGCATTTGTGACCACGGGAAAGTGTGACAAAAAGGAAAATTAGCATTTTTAGTAAAAACAGGCCAGCAAAGAAAAATAGTTTATGCTCATTTTTTGATTTGGTTTTTTTTCTAAAATTTAAATAATAGTTTGAACAAAATCAGGAAAATACTGAAAGGAAACTGCAGATGTATGGGCTGTGATAGAATTACCCACAATAAATTCATTAGACATCTAAAACCGTCTACATGTCATAAGACAACTTTTAAACCATCTAAAATCATGCTCCTTTGCATTTGAAAAGAGCATTAGAATCAAAATTAGGCAATTTAAAATGCAGAAAATGAGGACAACACTAGAATTTTATTCAAACTGTAGAGAACCAATGGTTCCAAATTTCTGTCCCCTTTTCAAAAGAAATAAAGCCAGTGATCTGAACTGTGCATGTTTCGTTCCAAGCCAGCTGAGTATTTAAAATCACAGAGTCATTAAGACTGGAAAAGCCCTCTAAGATCACCAAGTCCAACCATGCACCCAGCACCACCACAATTCACCACTAAACCACGTCCTGCTCTGCCACATCCATACATTTTTTTAGTATTTTCAGGTATGGTGACTCTACCACTTCCCTGTGCAGTCTGTTCTAATGCTTGACAACCCTTTCCCCGAAAATTTTTTCCTAGTATCCAATCTAAACCTCTTCTGGTGCAACTTGAGGCCATTTAATCTCATCCTGTCATTTGCTACCTGGTAGAAGAGACTGACACTCACCTCACCACAACATCCTTTAAAACATTTGACCATGACTGAAGTCCACTACTGTATTTTACTCCTTTATTGTGACTGGAAGGCTCCCTGCAGGGTTAGGAATGCAGGTTTTATTGCTGAAGGGTGACTATGGCTTGAGGGATTCTGGCTCTCAGTACCAATGACAGCAACAGAGTCTCTGGCAGCAAAAGCTCTGTGTTCATGTGAGTACTGTCCAGACCTAATCTGAATTTTTCTTCTGCCCTAATGAAGGTCAGTGAACAACTCCTGATGACAGTCACTTGTTCTTTATGTTCCACACTCAGGCCTGCCTACTCAGATTGAATAGAAGGACAGAAATTTTCTATGCCTCATGTTTAATAATGCCTCAGCACTATTTCAGCAAGTCCTAAAAATATGGGAGAGATTTCTGAACTATCATCTTGAAGTACTATTGATATACCTGAAGTGTAAGCTTTTATTGATTTGTTCATTTGTTTGGACTAACATTAACAACACAGTCAGCAATACAACATCAGGCATCTATTTGTTTTATAGGGCAAAAACCAACAAAGCACTTTAGAATATATTTAACTTTCAGCCAAAAACCCCAACTATTTAATTTACTACTGAATCCAGTGCTGTAAGTTTAAATGAAAACCAGAAAATGTGACTTGAAAAGTTTAATGTCAGTTTTTAACTGACACCTTTCAGCTGCATCCTCAACTACTGAGCTTAGTGTTAGAAACCTGCATTAGCATCTTCTCTAATCTTCCTCTACAAAACAGCAAGCAGCAAATTAGTCAGAGGGAAAATGAACAACGTGTTGAGTGGTTGTGTAGGTTGGGCAGGTTGTGCAGCTGTTCAGCAGGTTTGGAAGCATGTGCTGAGTAAGCAAGGTTGTACTTTTTTCCTAAGTAAAACTCACCTGGAGAGTACTGAGAGGGGGGCAGTCTATGCCATTACAGAGGCAAAGTATTTGCTCTCTTTCAACTGGGAATTCCTTTACTAGAATACTGCATAAAAGTGAATAAACTGAAGGCCATGGGGAGATATAGGCTGTCTAGAAAAGAGCAAATGAAGAGAGATTGGAAGAACTGGAACAATTTAGTTCCAAGAGGGATATATGAAAGACGGCAAGATTTGTATTGAAATATGGCTTCCTTAAAAAAAGCTCCTTTTTGAGCCTTACTGTATTTTACAGTCCTTTATTTAGGCATAAATATTTGAATAAAGAAAATTCAAAGTAGGTACTTTAAAATTTCTAATTATAAACATTTTCCCATCATTTATGTATGATTTGAAATGGAATGTGCTCTCAATATTATAATTCTAATTTAATGTAATTTTTCTTGCACCTTGCGAGACAGATTTTTATCAACTATGTGAATCATCTTTATTCCCTTCCAAAAAAAAAGTGTACTGTTTAGAAGGAGAACAAGAAAATTATATTCCTCTTGCTCTCTACAATTCTGATTATTTATAACAGAAGAAATTAATCCTTCTCCCTTTCTGCCATGTAAAACTCCCATTTTGACACTTTATGTTACTGAACCAATTTCAATAAAGAACGAGAATTACATCAAGGAAAAATGAAACCTCGCTGAAGCTGAATGCAGCCTATCTGACAGACAGAAAATGGGCAAAGACAACTGAATCATGCAATTATTGAAGACATCACCAGCAGCCAAAGACTGGATTGTCCAATAAAAAGGTCTGTAAAGATACTGATTACATCTGGGACTGGAATATCTCCTTGGTGCAGCTCACTGCAGAAATAACATACCAGAAGGAATGCCTGGGCCTGAGGAGCCATGGAGCTGTTTAAGATTATGAAATTCCCTACTTGCTCAGCAGTCCTTCTAGATTTCAGGATTCATCAAAATATTAGCAGCTAATGAATGCATTTGTCTTCCCTCATTGACTCAGACATGACTACTTACATCTTACAAGTGAGTTATGTCAGTCACTGGAGGGAAATAGTCTAATTCAGAGCCCTTTTGAGACAAAAATAAATTCTTCATGTTAAATCTTCAGGATGGAGTTCCAACTCTAAAAATTTAGGAAACCTAAAGCAACACTTCGGCCTCCCTGAGTGCAAGATGACATCATCAAAAGAAAGAGGAGACTCCCCCTAACCATGTGCTGTAAAAGATGGTATTATTCACATCTCCATAACACCTGGTGAAATGGAAAAAAAATCAGTACTTAGTGTTGAAATATTCAACAGAAAAAACCTTATTTCTTATTTAAAATATATTTCAGAATTTGGTCTTCAAGTTCTGGGTTTGCTAGAATACTGAGAACATTAAGATCTCATCTCAAAAATTCAGATTTCTGTGCCAAAAGCGTTTAATCATTGAAAATAAACAAACTGGGAAATTTAACCTATTCTAAGGATCTCTTAGATGTCCATTCCTCTCTGTTCATCTCAGGGAAGGGGAAAGACACTTTGAAACTCTTTTACAAATGTTTCCTACTCATGGATGAGCATTAGAATAAATAGCAAGTCCCTGCCTTACTATATATACTTCTATACTATCCACTATGTTTCCTGTAAACTTCAAAACACTTTGCCTCACTACTTTGCATGTGCTGCATGTTCCTACTTACCAAAATACTCGCTCTATGAGTGAATGTCATGTACTTTCAAGCACCATCTTTAAATTGTTACTTTACCACTGGTCACAGTAAACCAATAAAAACTACAATTAGTCTTAATACTCAGCATATCTAATTGTCTAGCAGAAAACTCACAAGTCTAGCTCAAGCAGAGCAACTCCCAATGCTCCCTGCACATCCCTAAGGGTTATGGGCATAATAATGCTCTATTCTTTTTCAGGTATTTCCTTATTATGCAAGTCATAAGCTTCTTGGGTTAGTAAATACAGTTAGCAAGCAAGTCATTCCATATGAGGTCGGGGAAAAGCACATCAGAGATTTTAAGACCTAAAAGCACTGCCCTTTATGTGTACCTGTCCTCTGGACAATAGAGGAAAAGCTATTCCCCTTTCCCCAAGCTGAACTGTCTCACTGGGTTTCAGCCTGCAGTGACAGCAACTGGTGTCTCAAACAGGACTCAGCCATATGCTGGTTGGCACTAACAATCCTCACACACACACAGACTCTACTTTCTCTATTCCAAAATTATTAAAATTCAGCTAGAATTCATTTTGTCATTTTATCCTATTCAATATGCTGTCTGGTGGCTTATAGTAGCCAATATAATCATCAGCCTTCACTGGTAATTGATGGTTGTCAACTGTGCATGTTGAAGCAACTCTGAATTCTCCAGCAGTGCTACAACAAAGCATCCAGCTTCTCTGGCAATGTTTATGCCACAAGGACCTATCTGATGCTGCAGAAGAGCAAAGGGGATCACATCCATGCACAGAATGACAGACACTCACTCTGCTTCCTACTGTCTGCCCCTTCTCCAAATGCTGTTATAACCAGACTGACATTATACCAGATTTTGAAGATAAACATCTTGGTAAATAGCACAGACCATGCCCAATCCTCCTGGCATTTTTTGTACTGCTCCAAATATAGCAAGATTTATGGGGGTAATAAGGCCATTTCAACATAAATAGTACAGAAAGGCAAAACCCAGTACTGATAAAGGTTTAATATAGTTATTCTAATAATAACCTGGCAGGCATCTAATTTCCTGCTTCCCACATGGGATAGACAGATGTTGATATGTGTTCAGTAGCCAAAAAACCCCAACTACCATTTGCCCAGCAGCAGGAGACAACAGTTCCTGTTCAAAAAAACTTCTAGTGTATGTTTCATGCAAGTTGCATGTGGTTTCACTATTTACTATTACAGGTTTTTCATGCATTTCCATGCTTGTGTTCATGACAGATCAGATGTCTGTGCTTAATGAACGTCAGACTGCCTGAAACTTGCTGGCAGGCAGGTTATTTTTGCTTGAATCTTTTTAAAGTTTGTTACTGGGGACAGTTTATTACCCATTTCAATCTCACTTAAAATCCTATCATTCAATCAATCTCATTAAAATCTCATTCACCTCATTTCTTCTACCAAAAAGTTGCATTTAACTAAGCACAAGAAATCAGCCAGGAAAACACTGTCCCACAGCTAAACCTCAGCAGCCCCATCACAGACAGGTTGTTTAATGGCCTTCCTCAAGGAGAGAAGCACCGAGAGCAGCTCCTCCTCAGAGGAGGAGTAGCAGGGCAGAAGGAACAAAGGTGCATCTTCCAAACACAACACCTAGGTGGGGGCCTGGCATGAAAGGTTTTATCCCACTTACAAACCATTGTGTTGTGAGAGAATAGTATTGGTTTTGATGAGGCAGAAAGTATAACTTATATTGACACAATAAAACCACCAAGAGAGGTGGTTTGACCAATGCAGAGATACAACGAATGATTTAAGCAGGAGTAACCTACATGTGCACTAGGCAAGACATATTCAGTTTTTTTTTATAACTGACAGAGATAGTTTAAGAAATTCTTTCCGTACCAGTGATGGGAACTCAGCTGTGAAAGCTCTGTGCCCGTACGCACAGCCAGCTGTGATTTCTGCACGCCGGGACTGTGCTTTGGTGCAGGGACATAAAAAGAACAACATGAACAGGTGACAGCTTTGTTTCCTTCCCACAGTGGCAACACGAACTTGCAGCTTTAGTGTATCTCAGCTGCAGCCACATTCCTCACTATTCCTCTTCAAGGAGAAATCAAACAATACTCGAGGCTCTCATGCACTCCAAAGCACAAAAGGCCATTGCTTGCTTTAAGTGACAGGGAAGTCAGGCTTGTAACTCTATTATGAAAAGAAAAAGCTTCAATGCTGAGAAAGGAAAACTCATACTTTTTTCCCTAAACCCCATTTTCAGCTTTAACAGGCACAGGAAGGTAGAGCACAAAACCATTTTGTTTAGCTCTACTGTTACTGGGTTGAACCTTTCTTTCCACTACATAGAAAAGCAGCAGAATCAGAGACATCAGCGCTCCTGTCTGAGGGGACATCTGCCTCTCCCCACTGCAGGGATTTCAAAGCAAAACTCCATGTAATCAGGGATACTCTTGGGGAAGCAGATGAAGCTTTGCTTGTGCAAATCAAGTTTAATGTCTCTTCAATGCCTTCCAATAATTCCTAAAACTCCATTACTTTGGAAAAAACAGGCGTAAGTGCCCCAGACTGCCACTTCCTTAAACCAACACTGCTACCTCGCACCCCACAGGACTTGCCTGGGGTAGTACTAGCAGGTGAAGGACTAATCCCAAGCACCCAAAGCAGACTCATTTCCTCTTTTGTTCACTTCTAAAGACGAGCACGTTTTGCAAGTGCTCCAGGCATACAGGTGTGTCCCCCTGCTGATCATTTCAAACAACTAAAGAAGCTGGCCATTCTGAAAGTCTGGAGACATTTTTCACTTATCCAATCACTCTTACACCACTACTCCCTTCTTTCCACTTCTGACACCTGTCTATAGCCCTTCAGCCTATAACAGCACTTTGCAAAGCCTGACTCAACAGTAACACTGAACAGGATGTGCAAGTTCCCTGCTATCCCCTCTCCCTCACTCTGGATTTATGAGTACACCATCTTCAACAAGTTCGGGAATCACCTGAGGGACAGGATTTCCCTACTATTTCTCAAGCCATTCATCAGCTACAAACCAACTGAGGAGTCCATTTAGTAATTTTTCATACAGAATATACCCTGTCTTTGATCACTTTTGCTACCTCCATCTGTACCACTTCCAGTTTTACTACACCTTTCTGACTCAAAGTTTCATCATAACTGTGCGTGTTAAGCAATGGATGTGCATCATGAGTAAATATTGTGACAACATGACTTGCTTCTCTTTCTTTTCTATTCCCACCATAATAATCTTTAATACTCCTGTTTACTCTGATCATTACTGAGCAAAACTTTGGAATTTTTCAGAACTGTCAATTATAAACTTCCTTGTTAGTGCTTCTGTTCACATCAGAAACATGCGCTTCTAAGGAATTACTCTTTTTCATGTGTATCATTTTACATTTTATTTACATTCCATGACATTTAACATTTTATCACCCACTCAGCATCATGAGATATTTCATCTCACATTCACATTCAGGTCCACTTCATCGCCTTCTTGAATAAATTTATATCACATGCAAGTTTTGTCACCACGTATATTCTCTTGACCATTTCTTTGGATCCCTGATTATTTATTCCTTCAACAAATACACTGTGACTAAGTTTCTTTAAAAATAGTGGCAAGAGACCTTGTCAAATATCTTTTTGAAAGTCTAAATTCATTTTATATCATCAGGCTTTATCTTAGCCACCTGCTAAGATAACTCCTTCAGGGAACTGCCATGGATTTGTGGGGCTTGACTTCTGCACTGACTTTCCCCCAAAATATCATATTCATCTCTGTGTCCATTCATTCTATTTCTTATTATGGTTTCTATCTCTTTTCTGCACAATAGACATTGGCAGTTATGTTTAATATCCTCAACCCTGCCACTTGCATATGCTGACTTTCCTTGGATTTTCCTGAAGTCCTTTTTCACTGGTGCCAGCCATTTGCTCTACCCACCACCTTTCATTCCTGTGGTTTTCCTGGTGGAACACCACATGCTCCCTACCTCTGATCTCTGCTTTGTGGACAGGATATTACCTTCTGGTAGTGCCATTATTCTTCATTACTGTGTGTATTTGGCAAGTCAACCTTGCAAGCCTGCAGGGCCACCTGTGGGGACTTGAGGATTGAGTTGCCAGCAACAGAGCACCGTAAGGATGGACAATTCCTGCCACCTCTCGTTTTGTTTTGTTCAGCCTTTGTACTTCTGCTGAACCCTGGACTGTGTTTCCAGCACTGTAGATGTTCTGGTTCTCAGATTTCTGCCAAATGAAATATTGCCTGACAAAACCCTGCATTTTACTGTTGCTATCCTGTAATTAAGAAAGCTAAACATAGATCAGATAGTGTTTCTCCAGGTTTTTTGTTCATTAGATGCTTTATTATTCTGGCCTTGTTTTCCATTAGCATATTGAACAGAGTAATGGATACGTATTGCCACCTATTTAAATCCAAACTAACCTGCAATCTGCTTTAACTTAAGTTCATAAGTAATTGATTGCTTTTGGATTTATAATCAATTCTAAAGTCAATTTGTTATTGAAAAGGTAACTCTTTTCCTGGAGGATGGCCGTATTTTCTGGTCAGTTTAGCATTTCTTCTGTGTTTCAAGCAATGGCCAGAAACATAAATCCTCAAAACTAGGACAAGAAAAACTTCTAGCAGTTCAGGATATTGATGCTTAGTTTTTATGAGAAGCTGCAGCCTTATAAGTCAGTCTGTGTTGTACCCATGAAGAGACTGTGGCAATGCTTCTAATGAAGTATAAAAACTTCCGTTTCATGTTAATTGCCGTGGTGGCATAAGGACAAACAATATATCAACCCAGCCCTTTTGAAAGCTTTTCTTTTGAAAAAAAGGAAAGAATACCATCCTATGTTTATTTCCCATCTTTCATTAAACGGGTTTGTGACATGCATTTCTGTATACTACAGCATTATGAAGCATCTGTACACTTCCTTCTCATGTAAACTCAGCATTTATGAGGGATTTAAAACAGTTCCCAATGGAATCAATAGAAAAATCCTTTGTAGTTCTACAGGCTGCAAGATAATAAAGTTGTCCCTGATGCAAACAATGATGCTCATCTTTAAATGGTGTGAGCTGGAGAATAATGACTGCAAACAAAATTTCTCATTTCACTATCATGACCAAGTTTATGCAAAAATTGTACAATATTACATGATTTTCTTTGTTCCTGCTCTCCTTTACATATTTCAATATGTTTGCTACCATCAAGGAAGCCTTTTAAACAGCACCCAATGTACACAACCACCCCCTCAGGAGGATTAGGAAGTCCTTTTTGAGCTCCAAGCACCTTAAGTAGTACAACGAGGCTGATATAGGCACAAAAATCAAATCTGAATGAAATTACTTAAAAAAAGTCTCCAAATCCTACATTGTTCACCGAATCAGGTGGATCTTTCAGTCCACCCAGAAAGAAGAGAAATACGAAACAGTGAACACATTTTGAGTATTCAAAACTCAATTTTTTTTTCAGAAGTGTGAACTTTTGTTGAGAGAAAAGTGTTAAAAAACCCAAAATTATTACAAAATTTACATCAAATTAACACACAGGTTTGACAAGTCCAATCTCAAACTTGAGATCTGCACTGGGTTGGTGTGTCAGGGAAGACAGAAGTTTCTCCCTGGCTGTGCTCCCTCTCCTGCACGCTGCAGGACCAGTCTGAGTCCTGGGAGAGCCACTCTCCACAGCAGAGACCCAAACTCACTGTGCACAGGGATTCCCACAAACAACCATCAACCTCCCCCTAAAGTCAGCCCCTTCAGCTGGGCCTCAAACCACAAACCAACCAAGGTAGCAACCCTGATCTCCTCAGATGTAAAAGGATGGCAGGCCATCCACACAGATTAACTGTGGTGAGGTTCACACACACAACTATAAGTGTATGTGCATGCACAGTTTTTTTTAAAAGTGCTTGCAAAACATGGTAATAAAGACATGCTCCCCTCACACAAAAGCAGGGACAAGCCCCTTCTCCCACCCACAAAAATCAGAGGGAGCCCCGGGCCAGCATGATAGAAGCTGTTTCATCAAAGCTACAGGAGGTTTTATTTAGTTCGCTCTTTTTAGTCTTGGAGCAAGCACTGAAACTCACCAAAAACATCAATGCAAATGGAAAAAATATTTCCTATATGAGCATAAGTCTGAGAAACTCATCTTAAAAAGGCAACAAAACTACAGCTGTGCTGTTCTTGCAACCTCCTGGCTGCAGGAGCTGTGCCCCCAGGCTGAAGCAGGGATGGAGGCAGGGCCAGGCTGAGCCCAGAGCGTGCAGGCTGTGCCAGCCAGGCCATCCTCATCCCTCACTCCTCTCTCTTGAGAAGCACACACTTTATTCAAGCATTCTGCCTTGGTAGGGGGCTCTGTTCATGCCTAGCTTTCCCAACTGAAACTGCTCCACCTGCCAAACAGTATTTCATCTTGACTGGAAAAATATTTCTTTGTAATTTTCTCAGCAAACCACAAGGCTTGAGAATGCATTTCCATTTAAAATAGATAATGTGACCTGAATCAAGTTGTTTCACTTTATTTAAACATTATTATGCCTTTTAAACAGCTTTGAATATGTTTCCATAATATTCAAAATCAACACTCTAAAACACTCTAAAACTGACAAACACTTCTTTGAGAAACTCTCCCACAAAGTAAACAGTAAATATCTGTTTTGAAGTGTCCAATTATGCATCTAGTCTAATAATAAAACATTAAAAAAATCCCCTGCACCTCTAATAATATATTCTCAAACATTTTCTGGTATATGTCCTATCTTTGTTATTAGAACATGAAAGACACAGGGTTTATTCAAAAGTTAGAAGAGGCTGTGGCTTTTAAAGACACAGTAGTAGTTGGGAATACCATTTCTTCTACAGGGTCTGATCTAGTGTCTCTAAAGTAAGGAGATAAAATAAGATATAATTTTTAAAAATTATGTGTATTTCAGTGTTATTCTGTCCTTTTTCAATTTCTATTTTTGGGTATGTAGTATACTACACATAATCATTAGTACAGTAGTACTAATAAATACATAGAGGTATTAAGGGCATGTACTCAAACATAATTTTAACTCATAGGGGTGTGCAATCAAAAACAAGTTTGGAGACCACTGAGTTGAACATGAAGTTAAATCCATAAATCTGATCTCATTATAAGATTGCCCTTAGCATTATGCAGCTCTTCCAGAAAATTAGAAACAAGTGAAGGTCTGAAGTCCCAGAAGAGGAAAATGGAAGAAATTGGAGCTGTTTGCTGTGCTCTGGTACACATGGACAGCAGAGCAACTGTGCCACAACAGGGACATTGTATCTGCAGCAGGGAATACCCCAGCACCTGGTGCTGGCCCTAGAGCCTGCAGAAAATACCCTTTACGAAATGCAGAAAGTCACATTTGTCTGCCCCTTACAGGCACATTTTCCTGAGCAACAACTTGAAGTGCTGTAATTTGACTTCTCTAAATGTCAAGAATGATAATGGTGTTTTTCCCCCCACCAGCTACCTTAATAAATTGCTCCTAGAGTTACTGAAGGTATGAACAGAATGAGCACAGCTGAAGAATAACACTCACCTCAGAGTGCAGATGTAAATCCACTGATGACTACCTTGCTCTATAACTTGTCATTGATATACATTCCATTTTTACTCAGCTTTTTCTCTAGACAGAAGCAATTCCATGCTTTACAGTAACTTGCTCGAATAACACCAACAATTCTGACTTTCTGTTAATACAAGAAACTTCAATATTCACTGGCTCTACAACAATTATTTCAGTAAGTCTCAAAGGTCAACAGTGAGAACAGACTTTTCTTCCAAGGAACAACAGCATGTTCAGCAAAGAACAAAGGTAAAACCTAATTTTAGCATTTCTAATGGGGGTAATACAAATTTCAGGTTCTTCCCAAACACATCAGTCATGTCCAGCCACTTCCAGTTACCCTATTGAGTGCAGCAGCTGTTTGTCACAGCACCTTAATGGCACCTTCTAAATAAGGGAAAAACATTTAATTGTTATCCCTGAAAGCACCCATAAGAAGTTCTGGTGGCTGGTACTGAATTGTCAGCTAAGCACCATCTTATGGAATCGTTTCTGAACCTTGACTTCCCAGTGCTGTGGAGGATAAGGAGATGATAAAAACAGATTATAAAACAAAGGCCTTGTCCTACTGCCTTCTGTTTGTTTTAAACCGACATATTTTATGTACACTGTCATTATACTCATTTTCTAAAGGGCAATTATAAAAATCCTTTTAAAGAAAATCAATTTCTTGGACTCCTGTATGACTGCTGCTGACATCCGATGTGATTTGACTCTCTCTTTGTCACATGCTATAATTTCTTCCCCTAGGCCCTTCAATAAATTATTTTGGAGATGCCTTCAAGGTATAATTCATACCTTTGTACCTTGATCATTAGCTCCTGTTTCTAGAAAAGCCTAGCAGGAAGCATTATGAAATGTATTTGTAATCATCCAGTGCCCCATGCAGAAATTCAGGTGAGCAATCTGAATACATTGCCTGAGTGCAAACCCTTGATTTATATTTTCATTATACAGAAATCAGCTTTTCAATTACTAAAAAGGCTTCCATCCATGCATCCCAGGCCTGCTAAAGTGTGTATAAAACCCACCACGTGGCATTTGTGTCTGAAATCACATGAGGTAATGATTGACTTGATGGAATATTCTAGACTAATGGGCTATTATAGCCATCAATAACTCCACTAATTATCGAGCTGCTGTATCCGCTCTGTACATAGGAGGGCTATAAACTCACAGAAAGGTGCTTCTGTCACACAATCCTTCAATACCAGAAACCCACCTCTACCCTGAATTTGTACAGAAACAGTAGGAACAGCTTCTAATGACACACCTGGTTGCACAAATACAGGTGGAATCCCCTGCTGCTGATCCCTGCAGGAGGCAGGTTTTTAGCCAGGCCCATTTCTGGGTGTCCTGTAACCAGCACATGGTGTGATGTGGTCTCTGGCCAGGGCACTGCAGAGCCACCCTGTGAACTGCCACCCCCTTCCCAAGTGAGAAGGAGAAGAAGGCAAAACAACCCTTTCAGCATTCCAAGACTGGCTGGTAAGAATGAAGCCCTCCTATATTCCTCACCCAGAGCATAACCTGCTCTACATTAAGTGCCTACAGCCTGCACAGCAGCATAGGAATTTATTATTTCCATTATGGCTAATTCTTATTTTCAGATTATTTTTAATTTCAAAGTGTTATTATTAGCAGGTAGAGAGTTTTTTCTTAGCACTACAGACCTAATAAGGTCCCCACAAACAGAAAAACCATGGCCTCACATCACATCCAGGTAGCAGCCATATGCCTGAGTATGACCTAAAGAACAACGACCCCAAAAAACTGTTTGCTTGGGATCCCTGGGAACTGGTAGGGAGTAGAAGGAATATTGCAGCACCTCTCTGACACAGCCCAGGTTCAAGTAAAACTGCTTGGTCCTTTGACATAAAGTGCTTTTGTGTCAGCTCTTGATCACAAAAGGTTGTTTTCCTCCTCCCCTCCTCTGGTGGTATGTAAATTACATGCAAGAATAACAGTCCACATTAAGCTGCTGTGACTGACTCTTACAAGGCCATTTTACTTATAAAAAAGGGTGGTCCCCGAAGCCCACACCTTTTTTTGTCAGGAATTTATGAACTAGCTTTAAGCACCATTGACAGCCTGATACATGGGTCACTTGCAAATCAGTTTTTCTTGCTGAATTATTACACTATTAACTCTACAGCTTTCTCAGCTTTACAAAGTGCACTTCTGCAGTGTGTGTGAAGGATGAATAGCCTCAATAAATTCCACTATAGAAAGGAACAACGAGGAGAGCATATTGCTGACTTTAGGATAATGAAAGCAACGCTGGATTTCAGATTGTTTTGATGTGATTAACATTGTGTTCTCACAGGTGAATGATTTTTAAGGTTTTCACTTTCTAGAAGCACGTATGAGAAGTGGATTCAGGAGATGAGACAGGATTTTACTCTTATTTATCACAGCATTATTGTTACGGGAGCATCCCTGTGAACAACCTGACAGAAGGTCTTATGGTGCTTTATGTCTGGTAGGTGCAGAACAAGATGCAAGATCCCCCTGCCCTGAGAGCCTGGTTAGGGCACCCAGAGCAGGCAGCAGGGGGGGCTCAGAGCCCCAGCTCGGACACTGGGACTGAGGCAGCGAGCCCATCTTGGCCAAACTTTAGCCACTTGCCTGGGTGGCCACAAAACGGGGCAATTTCAAGAATGTCTCAAGCCACTTTTCTTGGCAGTAGTCTGCTCTAGACTGCATGGGCCAATCTCAGACCAAGATACCACTAATGATAGCCCAGATACTGGCTGTTTGAGAAATCACTGCTGTGACATTCTCTAGATATGGGTACAGGACTTCACAAGAGGCATCCAAGTTGCCTTTCATTGCTCCAAGTACCCACTTCAGATTGCTTCTCATGGTGTCTAATGTTGCTTCTCCTTAGCTGTTAACATTTATTGATTAAAACAGTGTTGAAAATTTTTAAAAAAAATTAAAAATCACAAAAAATTAATGATTATGAGCCTCAGCAGAAAAAACAATCAAGAAAAAATTCGTATCTTTAACCTGCAGTCTGGCAATCAGTTTAAACCACACTTTTTAACTTCAGAGCTGTCCACAACAAGAAATAAGCTACAGTCATGGAAATTGTTTAAGAGACATGAGCTGTTCCTACTCTCAAATCAACGCAACTGAGATATATTATTTTAACCACCTCTGTAATTGTCTCAGACACACATGCCCTCAGCAACATAGAGAGGCAAAACTATATAAATCAAGTCAGCTTTTTTTTCTTACAGGCTGGAATTTAAGAAATTGAGAATACAATACTTGGAAAACCTCAGGGACCATGTAAGTGTTTGCACTACAGAGTTACAAAGTGAAGAAAAATAAAGTCCCCAAGGAAAATAACGCTGAAATAGAGAAGTCAATTTCTTTGTAAACCTCTTCTTGCTTTGTAATGAACTGGCCATAATCATCCTAAAGGCATCTAAACTAAATAAGAAAACAAGGACATAAGTGCTTGTAAGAGATTTTAAGGTTTATCATAAAATAAGATAGTTAGTACCTAAGCATCTGACAGAAAAATGAAGAAAACCAGTGTCTTTTCACTGATCCCTGCTAACAGCCAAATGAACTGTACAAGCAGGAAGAGCATTGCTCAAAGTCAGTCTGTGGTGCTCCACTTATACACCTGTCCTGTTCTCTCCTTATCACTGTTCTATTCTCTGTTCAGCACACGCAGTAACTGGATACTAACAAGTTTTAAGGAGAAACAAAAGTCATTTTAAGAGAAGAATAGGTGCCTCTCATCTCCATCCTCAGAGATGAATGGCCTCAGAAAGCTTTCAGCATACCCCAGTGACAAGCTGTCGTGGCTTTCAAAGTAGAGAATGGATCCACTCATATCCACATTAGAAATTGCCATCTATTGCCTGAAGAAACTGAAGGGAACAGGACCTTGAATTTTCAGTGTTCATTCAAGCACACATATAATGTTTTTACCTAAAATACTGTCTCTAGGAAAGCACTAGGAAATTCACTTACTTTGCTCATCAACTTACTAAGATAACTGCCTCGTTACAGTGAAAGACTATGAAGGCTTATTCCTAGCAGACAAAAGCAGATCTTCCCCTTTCTCTGGTGAACTTAACCAAGCTGTAACATTGAGAGACTATGAAGTATCAATTACAGACTTTTTTCCCTAGGAAAATAATGATCACAAATGTTCTATTTCTAATCATTTCATTTCACATGAGAATAATACATTTTAGTAAGTCTGTCTAGAAAGGTTCACTCAGAATTACATGGAAGTAGTTCTGCCCCATTCCTGAATTCCCCTTTTCCTGTTCTGGATGAACATCTCTGTGCCAGGACTCCACAGGCCAACAAGTTCCATCAGCTGGGAGAGGGGAGTTTGATGCTCAGTGTCATTCCTGGGCACAGAGCACACACCCAGGAAGTGTTCCCAAACCTGAGCACGTTTGGGGAGAATTTGTTTCACTTGGTATTTGGGACAGCACTGAACATCAAAGGGAACAGATCTCAGCAGGGGATTCTGAATGTTACTGTAATATGGATAAAGAATAAAAATGATGTTTATAAAAGCAATGAGGCTTTCAGATGAAATGCACTACATCACTGCAATCTATTATTAGAATTTAGTCTTTTTTTTATGGGAAAACTTGCAAGCCACCACTTAGGAAAACTGAAAAATGATGCAGCTCTGGCAGATGGAGTGTGTCTTCCTTTACCACAAAAGCATCCTACTATTTGAAAACATTAAAAACCATATGATAATTAGAGGCTAACAACTATTTTTCATAACTAAGCTTCTTAATCCATTTGGTATACGAATAGGAAATAGAATTACTTGTGGAATATTTATGGTAATCCTTAAACTGAGCATAAATAGCATAGAAACTATTAATTCCTAGGAAAACAAAATTATGAGAAGGCAGAGAAACACTTAGTAAAATACTCAGTCAAATACTTTCAACTGCATTAACACAGCTGCACATGACACACAACTTCAATACAAATCCATCAAAGTATTAAAGAGGTCATGTTGGGTGGCCTGCTTGTATTTTTGTAATGCAAAGCAAAGGGCATTCCCCTGTTTCCCCATCCCCACCCAAAATCCTGTCTGGGGCTGATTACATCAACAAGCCTAAAGTAATGTTTCTCTAGTCCTTCCTGAACTTCAGCAAAAGCATCTCATAGAGAAATTCAACCCACCTTCCACGTCCAAAACATTTCAAGCTCCATTTGCTGCAGAATGCTGATACCCACCATTACCTGACCTAATTGAGAATCATTATGTGCAGCTCGAACTGAAGGTCCCCTGTGATCTCTAAACCTCCTCTAACATCTCCATGAGCAGCAGCACCCAGACTGACAGGTGTACAGACCTGTCTACTAAAATGGAGGCCCAGGAGAGATTCCAATTTATTGTTTTGCAAGACTGAGAGTGGACACCTAATGACCCTGCTTTGAATGTGTACAGGGATTACTGACACAAAAAAAGGCTATGAAATATTGTTCTATGAATATTGATAACTTAAATACTTTACCTTTTGTTCTATTTCAGGTTGATTACTCATGCAGTAATTTGAGCTAACTTGAATTTAATGCACAAGAAGAAATTTTCTGAGTTGGAACCTACAGAATGCTGAGCTTTGTTGTTACAATTTTAGGTTACTAAATAAAACACCTGCAGGACAATGTAAAACAATGATCTTTCTCTAATTTCAATAAGAACTCCACAAATTTTAAGAGGAATATATTGGAATACAGCACAGATTTATGTAAAACGTAAACCAAAACAAGTTGAGAAAACTGAGCAAGAAATAGCAAGTTTTTCTACCAATATTATCAGGTATTACAGAAGGACACAAAATGTCTGAAGCTGTTTTCAAAAGAGATAAAACTGCTAGTTTCAAGAAATAAACTTGCTAAACATTGCATATTGCAAGTATCCTTTTCAAAATACCCACAGAGATTGAGAACAGATACAAAGCATTTTAACAGCATTTTACAGAAAGAAAAACTTTTCTGGTTTTGATAGGCTTTTGACAGAATTGCATATTGAGTTCAGATATTAGTCTTAAAACATGGCTGAAAACACTGGATTTAAGTAACAAAGAGACAATGGAATTAAGGCCCTTAAAAGACAACAGAGATATCTAAATAAATCAGCTGTTTCACAGGCAGCCAACACTAGAATTGAAGCTGTGCACAATGTGCCCTTTTCAAAACCCACTAATATCAACTGAAAGACTCCCCCTGACAAAAGAGGTCACATCAGCCAGCAATCCTGGTACTTCACTCAGCATAAGCAGCAAATAACAGAGTGGCCCAACTGAGATAAAGACATAATAACTAAAAACTCCATTTTCAACTATATCAAAAATCTCAAGCCACAGAAAGAAAAGATCTAGTCAAAAAGCAGTGCTAATATTTGCAATCTCATTCAACATATCAAAACAAATCCCCTCCCTCCAGTAAGGGAACTTACGAGAGGGCTTCCATCAGCCACCCAGACTTTTCATGCTCAGGTTAAGGTTTGATTGGTCCCAGGTCTGCATCTCTGTTGTTGATGCTGGAAAACAAAGTACAACCAGCACCTAAACAGTGAGCCACCGACAACAGAAACACACAAATGTCTGTACAGGATACAAAATTAGAATCTCTTGTTGTCAAAGTGAAAAAGCACAGAACACCTGAAAAAAAGTCACAAGTTTATCACTGCTGCCACCTGTCCAAGTCATTTAGCATCCACACAAAAAGGCCTCCTAGGCTCTGTGACTGCTGTAAAAGTAGAAAAAAGAAGTACTCACCTTTGCCCTATCACTGAAGAGAGAAAGACAGATGAAGGAGTAAATTATGGATCATAGTGAAAACCACTGAACACCACTGAAACCATTGAACACCAGCAAATAACTTCCCTCAAGCTCTGCCTACATGTTATGGGAGAGAGGAGCACTGCCACAAATGACAGGAAGAACAATAGAGAGAAGCTTTTTGGAACTCTACCTGGTCACAATGGCATTAAGCTATACTAGAAGAAATACAAAGATATTTCAAAACACTGGTAAGTGGGAGGATAGAAGATGTCATGATGAGCAGTTAAGCAGTAGGAATCACATCTATACTGGGTAAGATATGACAGAAGATCAGTCTTAGAAACAAGAAAAGGAAAGCAGAGAAGGTAAGTTTGGTTTAATGTCAGATGGTAGAGAACACACCTAGAATAAACTTTTAAAAACTGCTCTAAATACAAAACTAGAGATGGTCTCTTTTAAAAAGGAGAGATACTGACTGTCCTGTTCCTGTACACTGATAGAGCAAATGGCAATGATGGAGACGTGAATCTGATCCTAAAATCTTTAATCATCCTACATCTGCATTGAAAAACAAACTTTCCCTCTAAAGTAGAAGTACTCAAACTCTGCAGACATACTTGTGAAGAGTTAGAGCATGAGTCTGTGTTTGCTGCTTGCCAGCAGTGGGACAGGTTGTGCTGCAGTCACCAACCTTCTCAGGCTGTGTGGGGACTGCAGAAGCAGAAATACAATGCCAGTCATGGTGCAGTTTCCTGAAGGCCTCCCAAAAGGAGGTTGCAGTAGG
This sequence comes from Climacteris rufus, assembly GCA_013398175.1. NCBI lineage: Eukaryota > Metazoa > Chordata > Aves > Passeriformes > Climacteridae > Climacteris > Climacteris rufus. Next base: position 358,207 of record VZRZ01000243.1, on the reverse strand, counting down.
GTGGGGGGGTGGGTTCTTCTCCCTAGTAACAAGCAATAGGTCAAGAGGAAACAGCATCCAAGTTGCACTAGGGGAGCTTCAGTTTGACATTAGGAAAAAAAACACAAACCCTGTAAGGTGGGAAGGGCAGTGGAGCATGGAAATGGGCTGCCCAGGGAAGTGCTGCACCACCATCCCTGGAGCTCTTTGTAAGATGTGTAGATGTGGCACTTGGGGACATGTGTTAGTTGTGCACATGGCAGTGTTAGATTCATGGCTGGACTCAATCTTAAAGGTCTTTTCCAACCTCAATGAATCTATGGTTCTAATTCCAAGCCTTGTTAACTTTTTTCTTTCATTAAGCCTCAACCTAAAGAACTAAGAGCTTTGTGCAGTGCCACAGAAATTATGCTCTTGCACCTGACCTCAGAGCACCTCCAAAGGCAAATACAGGCACAGGATTTTTCCACAAGTATTAGGTACCATGGATGAAACCTCTGTTGCATGACTGTGCTTGTAACATGCATGAGTAGTTATTTCAATGCAGCAAGGCACAATATTGACTAAATATACTACTTTTGCTTCATACTTTCCAAAAACAAAAA